>CASBWL010000315.1:0-158273 GCA_949130495.1 Sambucus nigra
AATGGTATTAAGATATTTGAAGGATTAGACAGGGGCCTAATTAACTCAAAGTGGATTCACTCCTTTGTTTCTTCTTCCCTCCATAATATTAATAGAAACTGCTCAAATAATGCTCATTAAAATTGCCAATTAACTAGACTCAGTTTCTAAGCGTTTCAAATTTTAGAAGATATGGGCTAATCTTGAACACTTTAAAAATATAGTTATGCATTCTTGGGCTATTCTAAGTAACAGGAAGACTAATCAAATAGTTTCATTCAAGTTAAAGAGACTCAAATAAACCCTAAGAACTTGAAATAAGGAGGTATTTAAAAATATTTTTGATGATATTCAGAAGTTAGAGAATGATATTTTGAAATGGAGAATAAATCTTTAGAAGAAAGAAGATCAGAGTATTATAGTCTCAAAGTATAATTTAATAAAATCTATGTAAGAGAAGAAACCTATTGGCATTAGAAGTCTAAATCTCACTGGATTAAAGATGGTGAGAGAAACACAAAATTTTATCCTACCCTAGTGAAGCAACAAATAAGGAATTAATGGATAAATAGCATTCAGGATGAATAAGGGAACACTCAATATGTCAAGAAGATATATCTAACACTTTCATCTCTTATTTTACATCTTTATTTTTGGCAAGTACTATTGAGGAGCCCACTCTTTTACAAACCATCCCAAAGTTAGTGACAGAGCATATGAATGCTATTTTAGAAGGTATCCGAAAAGAAGAAGAGATACTTAAAGAAATCAAAGAGCTCAACTCTGACAGTTTGGATGGTGCTGGTGGTTTTAATGGAGTATTATATGAATCATCCTGGGACATAATTAAAGAAGATTTATCAAGGCTGTGCAATCATTCTTTCTAGGTGTAGACCATATAAAATCTTGGAGTTCTACCTTAATTTGAATTATTCCCAAGATTGATAGACCTAATCTCTGTAAAGATTTTAATCCTATTAGTCTTTGTAACTTCGATTACAAGGTGATATCAAAGATTCTTAATACTAGACTTAGTCCAATGTTATCTTCCATCATCTTTCCTTTTCAATTTGGTTTTATTCAAGGAAGAAGTATTATATATAACATTCCTTTGGGACAAGAAATGATGCACTTGATAGATAGAAAAGTTATGGAAAGTAATTTGATTATCAAGTTGGATCTGGCCAAAGTCTCTGAAAGAGTGTCCTTGTTGTTCTTAATCAATACTCAAAGGGCTTTTGGTTTCTCAGAGATGTTTATTGATATTATTTGGAGGCGCATTTCTTCCCCTTATTTCTTAGTCATTATCGACGGCCAATACCATGGTTTCTTCTCTTCCTCTAGAGGAATTTGACAAGAGGATCCCATATCCCCTTGTATTTTTATGATTACGGTAGAATCTTTCAGTAGAGGCCTTCATAAGTTATTCTTCGAAGGAAAAAAATAGCTCCTTCTCTCATCCTAGGGGATGTCCTCTAATTAGAAACCTCAGCTTTGCAAATGATATCATTATTTGCACTAATGGTAAGAAAAGAAATCTAAAATCTTTGATCTTTCTTATCTAATTATGAGAAGCAGTGAGGGAAACTTATTAACAAGGAAAAATGTAGTATAGTCATTAGTTTAAATTGTTCTAAAGCAAATAGAGTTAGAATTATCACTCAAACAAACATCAAAATGGAGATTGTTTTTTTTAAATACGTGGTCAGCCCCCTTTTTAAAGGTCGAACAAGAGCTTGCTATTTTTATCCTTTAGTTCAAGTTATCGTTAGCAAGATCAGTAGTTGGAAGAATAAGTTTCTATCATTGGGTGGTAGACTGACTTTGATCAACTCAATTCTCCCAATTATTCCATTATATACTCTCTTTTACTCAAATCCCCCACAAAAAAGACCATTAAGCTGATTAATAAACTTTTTAGATATTTCTATTGGGTAGTAAATAAAGAGTATGGAAATAGATAGGTATAAAAAATATTTCTCTCAAATGGAAGCTGGAAATATCAAATTGGCTTGGAAGTTCAAATGTGGAAAGGCGTTGTGGGCTCATTTTATGAATCATAAGTATTCCAACATGGCTGGTAGAAATGATTCATTAGCTTGTAAAAGAATTTGTGCATATTGGTCCACATTAGAAGAAAATATTAAAATGGTAGACAATGAAATTGTGTGGAAACCATCTACAATAGGTCATTGCTCCTTTTTTAAACTTATGAATTAACTAGGGAATCCAACCTTGCATCCTCTGCTTTCAAGGAAGTATGGGGCCCTAAAAATCCTCCTAAATTGTCAGTTTTCCCATGGAAACTTCTTACCAAATGTGACCCAATTGATGAAGCATTGCAAAAAGTGGGAATAAAGATTGCATCTAGGTGTAGCTCTTGTCAATCAAATATAAAGTCTCTCCATATTTTATTCATTGAAGGTCTTATATCTTGTCAGGTGTGGTACTTTTTCAGTAAGTTATTGGACTGTCTCCATAAAAAAAACTCAATCCATGGCATCTTTATCCAATGGTGGATCCAAGCTGGTAATCTAAGTTAGCTAAATGGATTTATAAAGTCATTCCAATCACCATCTTGTGGGAATAAGGATAGATTTAAAGGTAAAAAGATGTTCTCTTATAGCATCATTAATAATTTTATAGTATAATATTTGAGTTGGTCCTACATACTTTTTTTATAGGTAATTTTCAAGATGTGTACCTTCAAGTCCAATCTACCTTTAACATCAAGAAGCATATCCTTAATCCTGATTCTATAAAGATTGATAGATGGAAACATCCCGCGGCTGAAAATTTTAAAGTCAATTAAAAAGGGTTGGCCAAAAGGCAATGGAAACATAAGAATGGGTTATATTCTTTGATATTTTACATGGAAAATGATATGGGCCAATTGAAACTTTGTTACATGAGGATTATACTATATGGTAGAAGCTCTAGCAAGCAAGAAAGTGATAGAATTAATTATTCTCAAAGGTGATTTAAATATTGGAATGGAAGTTAGTTCGAGGCCAATTTTCTAATCGATTACCAATATTCAAAGCACATCTCCTTGGTTGATCATAATAATTATAAAGTAAATCAAAGAAATGTCTTCTTCTCTTAATGTCAAATACTCATTGTTCTCTTCAAAAGTCAACTTTGTTGCTGATATTTTCTCGAAGCAAGGTGATAGTCGTCATAGAATTATTCAATTTGATCATGTTTCTAGTGTCCCTGGATGGATTAGTGGTGCTTTAATTCAAGATTTTCTAAATTTTCCCTATATTTAGAGTCTATCTTTCAAGTTATAATTGTATGCCTTGTAGAGAGGGATTTTCTCTCTAATTGATTAATAAAGCCTTTCTTTCTTTAAAAAAAATAAAAACAATTATATATATATGGGATAGCAAAAGACGTTATTTTGAACTTTTTTTTTTTATATGGGATGCTTGAAATGTTTAAATGCCATATAAAAAAATTCAACTCAAAATTATTTTTTTACTATTTAAAAAAATAGGTAAAAAATTGATATGCAAACTTAGTGTGCATGATAGACTATGTGTGTGTGTGTGTGTGTATACACACACACACATACACACAAATATAGAGATTATTGATTTCTTTGGGATTCTTGAATTTTTATTGACCGGTCGATTTGAAAATTTAGATGGCCATTGAGTTTGTTGTCCCTAAGAATTTCTAATAAAAGACATTATTATTTGCATTGTTGTTTTGAATTATAGAATTGTTGTTGACTAGTGTATTTGAACACTTATATGGTCATTGATTTGGTTGACCCTAGGCATTGTCTAACATTTAGGATTATGATGCGAAATGAAACATAACAATGTAAAAATCGAATATAAATAAGACATAATTAAATTAAACATACTATAAATTTTATACAACAAGTAATAGGTGATAACGGGAATCGTAATAGATAGCCTATTAGTAAATTTACATTTAGTCAACTTCTTATATAACACTTGTTTTGGGTGTTGCATGCCTGCATGTATTCGTATTCGGATGCACAAAATAATGTTTCTGTAACATTTATAACTAATCTAAATTACATACAGTGCACATAAAAACTAGCCTTGTAGCTTTTATGTGTACCCATTCAATAGGTGATTTTTATACTAACGGGAACTAAATGTTCACACTTTTTTTATACTAATCCACGAATATGCGCTTATTACCCATAATAAGTGATTATTTGTAGTAAATGTGATGGGATATACTAAATAAAAAGAGTGGATGGGTAAGACAAATAGATTAGGGGATGTGTTTCGCAGAGGTGCTAATGAATTTGTGAAATACGCAAAGAGATGTCATAATGATTAAGAGTTTCTGTGTCCGTGTGCTAGGTGTAAGAATGGTAAGGAGTTTGAGTGGAAAATAGCTGAACTACATTTGTTAAGACGGTATATGCAAGATAGTTATCGATTTTTGATTTTTCATGGGGAATCGAAAGTTTCTTTTGTCCCGAACAACCTTCACAGCAACCATCACCAAGTAGGATAGATATACAAGGGGAGGATGATAATGTAAATCATAATATGCTAGAGGATTTAGTTAATTATGAATATGGAGTTCATGAAGTGTAAGAAAAAGAGGTCCCTAATGATGTACAAGGTTCAGGTGATCATAAAGATATTGGGATAAACCTTGACAATGACTACCAAAGTTTAAAATTTAAGGAGACCTAGACGTTATACACTGGCTATGAGAATGATCAAACAACTTTACATGCCATGGTTGGTTTTTATAGTTTGAAGACCCAATATGGTTTGTCTGGCAACAGCGTGACATAAATTTTGATTTAGGTGAAGCGCTTGCTACCTGAGCAGAATATGCTTCCAAACAGCTATCCTACTATGAAAAACGGTTTGAAAGGTTTGGGAATGAAGTATAAATCAATTCATGATTTTGTGTATGACTTCATTCTATATCGAAAGGAGTATGAAAATCTCGATTGGTGTCCGGTATGTGATAAACCTAGATATGTCTAATCTACTAACAAGGAAGGCACGATGTCAAAAGTGCCTCAAAAAGCGTTGAAATATTTTCTTGTTGGGCCTAGATTAAATCGTTTTTTTGCAGTACTAAGCATACTAAGCATACTAAAGTCAATGACTTGGCATGCTGGGCAGAAGTAGGGGATATTCTCATGCATCATCCTACTAATTCTATATCTTAGAGGAGGATGAGTTTTGAGTATCCCGATTTTTATGGAGAACATGGTAACATTCGTTTAGCAATATCAACAAATAGTTTCAATCCATTTGTAAATCTAAGCACCAATTAGAGTGTATGGATAGTGATCCTAGCCCCACTTAACCTCCCTCATTCACAGTGTATGAAACCTAAATTTTTTATGTTGTCTTTATTGATATCTTGGCCAAAGGCACCAAGTGAGGACATTGATGTCTATCTGGATCCTTTAGTAGAAGAATTAAATGAGTTATGGGAAGAGGGCGTGCAAGTATTTGACTCTTTTAGAAAAGAATAGTTTACGCTAAAAGATATGTTGATGTGGGAAATTCATGATTTTCCAGCTTATAGTACATTATCCAATTGTGCAATACATTGTTAGTTGGGGTGTCTTACTTGTGGAGAGGAGACTGAATCTCTTCGTCTCCAACTAGCTAAAAAAATGTATACCATTGCCATAGGAGGTTTTTACCCCCTACTCATAGTTTTAGATTTTGGAAAGGTTCCATTTTTTTAGTGGGCGGGGATGAATATAGGCTCCTGTCGAGAAAACTTTTAGGTTCAGAAATTGAACATAAATCTTGTGATTGTGGCCCTAATATGGTAGGTAAGAATCCTAAATTTAATAATGTCAAGCATAAGAAGACCCCAACAGGTAATGAAACTTAGACAAGAAAGGCATGGTCTAGGAGGTTAATTTTATTTGACTTGCCTTATTGGAAGAATAATCTGGTGCGCTGTGTATGAGATGTGATTCACGTAGAGAAGAACATCACTGGAGATATTGTGGGCACATTCTTTAGGGGGAGTCATTCAAAGTATGGAGAAAATGCATGAAAAGACCATAAATCATTGAAACTAAACCCACAACTATGGTCGAAAGAAGATAGTAGGGGAAGGAAAATAATTCCCCCTGGTATACTTAGTATGACGAGCGAGGAAAATAAGGTTCTTTTAAACACAATATATGATTTGAAGGTTCCATCTTATTTTTTGTCCAACTTTCAAAGGATTATGAATTGAGCTATCCATGATTTACATATGTGTAAGTCTCACGATCGGCATGTGATTATAAAATTGGTTCCTCTATTGTTTAAGCACTGTTTCTCCAAGAACAAGGATTTGCGAAGGGATATTATGCAAATTAATATCTACTTCACACTTTTATTTGAGAAGCAAGGTAATCGAGATCACATAGTGACCACAAAAATGGTGGTGACCGAAGAGATTTTTGTATTGGAAAAGTATTTTCCCCCATCATTATTTGACATAAGTGTTCACTTGTTGGTACACATATGCGACGAGGCACTTATTTGCATCCCAGTTAAATAACAGTCGATGTATCCATTTGAAATAGTGATGAAAGTTTTCAATGATTACGTCAAGAATACATGATACATTGAAGGATCAATTTCAGAAGATTACATCACCGTAGAGCCATCAATCTACACTCGGGAATATATGTCTGACTCGACCATTTTGGATGACATTGACAAGTTCGTCGATGAGAGAGGACATGTGATGGGCAAACGAGTAAATTTAATGAGTTTGCAACATGAACATGTACCTCGTTATCTGTTTGACACACAGGAAGACGTCGAAGAATGGAAAAAGTAAGTTTAAAATATTTTAACTTTTACAATATTTAAATTTTTATACATCATTAATTTTGTAATACGTTCATCACGATCTATTGAGAAAATATGAAGCCTGCCAGAACAATAAAAGACGAAAAATAATGGCACAATTAGACAACATGTTTAGGTTGTTGTTGTCACATGAGGTAATTATAAGGAAAATGGTTGTTATTAAATTTCGCATTACATGAAAGCTTTACAACTAACCTAATTAATTTTTCTATATTCTTAACTCTTGAAGAGGGGTGATGCGACATCAAGGCTTGCTTATCTAGCTACTAGACCCTTTCTCATTGATCAAGAGTAAACAAAAGTATCAATTGAATGGTTATGTATTCGCTGTAAGGGTGTACGAGGAAAACACAAATGTACAAAACTCGGGTTTTTCATACAAGTCTCTTACTTTTTTTTCAAGCGAGCGTGAATGACAAAAACTCGTTGAAGCTCAAATGACTTACTATGGTGTAATTCGAAATATATTTGAATTGGACTATGTAAGATTAAAATAACTTGTATTTTACTTTGGTTGGGTAATAGTTGAGGATAAAAATGATTGTAAAGTTTATCCTGGCACTAATTTGATCATACTTGACTTATCCAAGTTGAAGGGTAACGAACACGTGAGCGATTAGTCATTTTTTTGTGCCTTTCAAACAGTTAAGCAAGTGTTTTACTCAGTGTATATCAACAATGATCCATGCTTCATCATCTTATATGTGCCAAAGCGTCTAAATAGTAGTGTGGATGACTTGGATACTCTTATCAAATATCAATCCATTTTATATGATAACCTGGATTTGAAACAATTTTTAGATTTGTACTAAGTATTCGAATTATTTATAATGACCAGTGGATTTATTATTCTAATGCTTTATTATTAATGAATGACAATTTAGTGGTTTTTATTCATTTGTACTTGATCAGTTTAATGCTTGTAAAAACCAATGGGTGTATTCTTCTAGTGCTTTGTTATTATTGGATTGGAATCAAAATTGGTTTTATGGTTAGTGAATATGTTAATTAGGATTTCAATAAATTAAAGCATTAATTCAAAGTCCTTGACTCGAGAGAGTGTGTTGTTGTGTGTGTGTGGGGGGGGGGGGGGGCAGTGTGCATGGGTGGGGGGAGGCAGTGTGCGTGTGTGTAAATTGAATTTGGTATGGGGTGTTGGTATTGGTATTGGTATAAATTGAAATTTATATAAATTACATTTATACTGGTATAAATTGAAATTGAGATTGATATCGTATGTATTGAAATTGGTGTAAGTTTTAGTTCTTATGCATACTTTAAATTAAATGAAATCTCTCAAATTTTTTATTATCAGATTTGAGCATAAATTCAAAGTGTATATATATGTTTGTTCTAATAATAACAATTTTTACAGAAAATGTCTTTATCCCAGCGCGGTAGCGGAAGCGACGAGAGTTCCTCAGCTAGTAGGACCCAAAAATGGGGAAAATTGGAAGTTGTCGTCAAGAATAAGATGGCATTATTAACTAGACTATTAGAGTTGTTGAAGGGGACAATTGGCCCAGGGTACACTGATTGGAGGGTCGTGCCCAATGAGCTCAAGATTGGCATCTGGGGGCACTAGAGGTAATTTATTTGTATTTCTATTTATATTTATGATTATATTTATGCTTATATGTATATATATATATATATATATATATATATATATTTGTATATATATTTATATTTATATTTATATGCAACTAATACTTACTTTCTTTTTGGTTGTATTTATTTGACTGGAACAATTCGTCTTGCCCCCACATGTTCATGACTCCATATTGGAACAATTGAGGGATCAATATAAGACATTGAAGAAGAATATGCGGCACGATACTTTGGCAAAGGGGAGGACTAAGGGAGTGAGCTCGCAGGTGGGGAAGTCGAGGACAGTCGCAATGGAAACAAACAACACCAGGTTGGTTCATAAGGTGGACACCCATGACGATAAACTATCAAGGTTGGAGGCAACGATCATAAATATGTACGCCTCCATTAAGCGTGAGATGGGGAAGGGGAAGGATAAGGATAAGGGGAAGGAGAAGAAGGTAGACATAGAAAAGGACGTCACAGCTGCATCTCCAATATGCATGGACTCACCGCCATATGATCCATATCCTTTATTGACTACCGATGAGCAACCTATGTCAACAATCGATTGGCCCATCCTGTTTCTACTCCACATATATTATGGGGAGAAGATAGAAATGGGGTTAAGGGACTTGTCCATCCTCTCAGGTATGGTGGTTAATGGACGTCCCTTCCAAGACATTGAGGCAAGGGTGCTCGTCACACATGTGGTGTCCGAAAAGGAGAACTCATGTTTGTGGTCGCGCGAACAATTCGACATTCTGTGAAGTGATGGGTGTGTCAATGCATATTTGTGTGGAATTCCTTCCGCCTCAAACTTGGTCAAGACCCTATGCCATAACATTATTTCTATCTATTTTATTTGGATATTGGATTATATTTGTATTTTTTTGATTTGGTACATGTTGGTTTGGATATGGATATCTACATTTCTATTTTATTTCGATATGGATTATATATATGCCATGATTTGGTACATTATTTATATTTTATTTGGATATATGTTGTTTGGACATGTACAATTTTTCTATAAAAGGTACAAATGTACTTTTGGATAGTGGGAGTGGCCATACTACCTAGCAGTATTTTTTTTAAATCTCGCCCATAATTGTCACTGTTTTTTATCGTGACAAACATGTCAAGGCCAAAGACTATGACAAGTCTAATTAACTTGTCAGGGTCTTTAACCGTGACTAGTCCGTGGCAAAGTCAGTTGTCACCTCCGAACTTGTACGATCAAAGATCTTTACAACTTTGACTTGTCATAGTTTTACACCTTGACAAGTCAACAGTTCTGGTGTAGCGTCTCGTATATAATTACAATGTATTGAAAAACAAGTCATCTACTACATATATGATTTTATCTTGAATTATGCTTTATCATTTTCAAATTTATGATTTCAGTTGTTATTGAATTTGTTATGATTGACAAAACAATCTATGCATAATGACTTAAACCTAAAGAATTCAAAAACTTCGATTCATTTACCACAAATCATTATATCATTTGATTTTACCTTCACCTCTCTCCAAAGATGTTCCATATATGGGCATAACTCCTTGCATTACCAATATTTGAAAGACAGCGGTAACTTGTTCATCATTGATATAATATTAAATTAGTAACCTGTTGCATTAATGAAACAATCATCTTAAAATTGTTAAGAGAAAACATACATTATTTTGAAGACTAATTTAATAAGAGTTGTGTTATACAAAAATTTACAAAATAATGTTTACACGTTCCCATCACGAACTAAAATGCCTAAATGGGTAGATAGTCTATCTGCGGTATCTCCGATCGGCTGATAGAAAACATTGAAGTGAAGCTCTAAGCATTTTCACACACCCCATAGTTCACCCAACTTCTTATGTGGCATATTTTACTGAAGCTGAATCGTAGAAACTCAATAATTAGGTTAACTTTAATCTACACATGTAATTAACCACATATAGACCAAATAACTTCGAGTGCCTTCTTCATGTGAATGGGTGTCTTGGTTATGTAAAGGCTCACTCTCTATCGAGATACTATTGCTTTCACTGTCACTTGAGTTTGATGGTTTAGTTGAGCTAGAATCTGAAAGGGAATGAGAACTTGGATGCGATTGCGGCTGAAATGGTGGTTGGAGATTGGATTGTGAGCACAAGAGAGGGTGTGAGCATGAATGTTCCTATGAGAGGGATTTAATCTGCCGCAACGATGTCATAGCATCCTGCAATAACAAAACTTCACCACTGAGTTTACAAGAGTAGTGTTTATCCAAGCCAAGATGTTCTACAATTGTGAGGTACAAACCCCTTTTCTAATTTCGTGGGTAAATAATAAAAAAGTATGCATATATACGTGTGCACGCGCTTGCACACACAAATGTAACAACCCGCCTAATGGGATACCGGGAGATCACTCCTATATCAAATTAAAACAGGAGTTACTTATGGATCATTCTTAGCATCACTGTCGAAAATCCATTTAATTACTAATATCCAATTAGGGGAGCGTTAAAAATTTTACTTAACTACTCTTTTTAAACAATTATAAATAAAACATACACACAGTTTAAGCGTAAATGAAACTAAAAGGAAAATGAAATGAAATAAAATAACTGAACACTCGGTTCAAAATATACAACCATATCAAATGTCGTGCAAAAGAATAAATAAATAAATACAGTTGGACCATTGGCCCGAATGTTTGTGTAATACCTCCTATCTAGAGTACAAGGATATAAGCGTCTATCGAAAACCAGCACGCATCCACAACTACTGCAGCTGACGTCTGACTCGAAAGAAGTGCCATCCAGGCATCCCTGTGTCCGGACACCAATATATATATATAATATATAGCAAGAGAGGAAGGGTAGATAAACGGGTCAGAACCCGAGTTTGAAAATATTTTTGCAAGTGCATAAATGCTTTATTTATTTAGAAAAAGGTTTTCACATATTTAAGTTTGGTATCGCACTCCCATGACATACCCCTCACCTCTCCTCTAACAGTGCACTCCAATCGCATCCCTCTAAACCTCTAAACATCCTAGTCAAGATACCCTGCTACACTAGTCTATCACCCAACCACTATCTACCCTAAATAGTCCAAGTACTAAGGGCTAAACTTCACCCCAGTCTCAACGCTATGCCATGTTCGTGCGTGGGGTGTCTCGCAAAGCGAAATCCAAACAAGGAACCCCCCCCTGATACACTACTACGCGGCAAGGTCGATCGTCGAGATCCACCAGTCCCTCAGTATAACATATATATATAAATAAATATATATACCACAAGAAATACTAATATTAGAGCACTAAGGAATAAACTTCTCCCTAGTCTCAACACAATGCCATATTCGTACGTGGGGTGTCTCGCAAAGCGAAATCCAAACAAGGAACCCCCTCCTCCCGATACACTACTACGCGGCAAGATCGATCGTCGAGATCCATTATACCCTCGGCACCCAACACACATATATATGAACCATATTACAATATACATACGGATATATCTCCAGGACTTAGAATTCATATACAAAGTATTTATCGATACTTATCTCAAAACTTTCCATTTCCCATCTCATATCCAGGAAATGTATTTAAAAGCCAACTCATTAGCATGAATTGATTTAACAAACCATATACCTTTTTAAAAGCCAATTTTATTATCATAAAAATGCTTTTCCATTTTATATCATCCCATTTCCCTTTTTATACTCAGGAAATGTACCCAAATCCATTTTCATTATCATGAAAATTCTTTGATCATAACATATGCTTCCACATCCCTTCTTCCATCCGGGAGTGTTACCGAAGCCAAACAATTTAACCCATTTCCCTTCTTCCATCGGGGAAATGTAATTAAAGCCAATCCATTATCATGAGTTGATTTAATAAATCTAAGACCGTCCCTCCGAGTTTCCCCACTGGATGCGCCCCTAAATAGCTATCATATTCCGGGGCCTATTTATACAAGACAACCTGGGAACCTACCAACGTCGGGAAACGGCCATATGCCTGCCGGATAGTCATGACCACACCCGGAATGACCTAACCAACGCAGTACAAATATAATCGCCCATATGGCCTAGGGACTATATCCACCCTGCTCAATAGCCAGGGGGCTTCACCACAACGCGCGCAACTTCCCTTATGATAGCGATTTAGGGAGGTGTGTAACCATAATTTATCAATTATGAAAATCATTTGTCTTTCCATTTTGAAAACATTTCATTTTTATACATTTAAAATCATTTACATCATTATATATATACTTTAATCACAAAGTATATACATATATCATATATTCCTCCTAGAATATATATAAATGGCCATATTTTCCAATTACATGTAACGATGACAAATAATCACAAAGATTCTCTCAAAGAATCATAATCATGCATCCATATAAGCATGATACTAAACCCAAAGTATTTCCTTACTTCGACAAATAATAATTTCCTTAGTCATCTCTTAAGAATTTATTGGATATCTCCAATTATACTAATTCACTCTAAGTGAATATACATATATATATATTCCCAATTCCTCAAGTCCCTTAGGACATAACCCTCTATAATACTTTAATTTAGAAGGCCCTTAAACTTTAATCTCAAAGAGGAGAAAGAATAACAATCTCCAAAATCTTGGGCTAAAAATAGGGCACCGGGCGACCTGTCCTGAACCCCCGATCGACTGCGGGTTGCAATTAAGCCTCCGAAAATAATGCAGTAGGCCCTTTTTCCTTGACGCGGTCGACCGGCCTTAGGGGCGCGGTCGAGCAGTAACACCAGGTCCCCAAAACTAAATTCCTCGAATCCATTATCCAAGAACCCAAATTCATTATCGGGGTTTATAAACTACCCCAAAAATCATCCCAAACATCTACGAAAATAATTCTAGCCGTAATTTTTCCAATTCCCGATTTGATTTTCGAGTTGATGATTTCAACCCGGAGCTGCCATCTTGTAAAAATCATATCAAATCGTAGAAAAATAAAAACAATACACGATTAGTGCCCACGCGGCCGTATCGAAAATATCTACAACTTTCGTGTTTTGGCCGAGAGCTAAATCAATTCTTTTCCTGGTCAAAATGGCCCCCTAAAGTCACGAGTTACTATTTATCGTCTTCTCCGAGACGATTTCGCCCATTAAAGCTTCTCCCAAGCTTTTGTCGCCTCACCCAACGTCCTACAACCTCAACCAACTACAAATACACATATATTAAGGGTTCTAAACATCCTAGAACCCAAAACCACCAATTAATTTCAAATAAATTTCTAGGTATCTCTAATTAGAAAATTTTAGGGGTTTATTTGTTTTAACTTCCAAAAACCCGTTTTATCCACGAAAATCCAACCCGAAATCTTTAGGGTTTGTTTATACCAAACTACAGTATGAGATATTTATGCAAAAAAATAAATAAAGCAAGTAAACACTTGCCTCGTGGATAAAATTCGACGACCTCGAGTCGAATCCGGCGGAGTTTGGCCTGAATCTCCATTTTCTCCTCCTCTTTCTCCTTCCTCTCTCTCTTCTCTCTCTTTTCTTTCTCTCTTTCTTTCTTCTTTTCTCCCTATCCCCCTCTTTATATAAGAAGAAAAAGGGTTATACCCCTTAAAACCCAAAAACGGCTCGTTTACCCAATTACGAGTTACTTTTACCTCTAAAATTACCCGAAACTCAATTTCGACAATCAGACACTCTTTTCCGACTATCTCGGACATTTCGAGAATCATGGCGCAGTGGAAATTCCCATCCAAGGTACTTGACCGCAAATCACTATTCCAACCTAAAATAAATAAATGCGGTTTTTCCAATTAAAAATCTTACCTCGTGTCGCTTTACTCAACGACGACATATAATTAAAATATTTCGACCTATATAGTCCAAAAAATAATCAGAACATCCTTCGAAAATCCTAACAATTACTTTTTAGTGAAATTCCCCAAATTGCCAATTTATATTTAATTATAGAATTTAATCGTCTCCAAAAGGGCGGGTTTTTACATACTCCCCCTTACAACGGAATTTCGTCCTCGAAATTCAGGCATAACCTACACCATCAAATCCTAATACCTCAAGGGAAACGATAATAACCCAACGGTTCCCAACCATATGCTATGCAGCTAACGAAATAATAAAGTGACTCAAATACGTCACATTGTACCCATCATATATAGCGCTTCACGGCATAAACTTTAACTTTATATACCAAGCCTTTTCTATTTCAGGCAGTACGTAAAACCAACTCATTAAGGTGCCCATACACCTTTCTAACCTGTGCACATCTGCACATCTAAGGTGAACGTTTGACACGTAACACTCTTTCCCAATAAGGGTCTCCTTTCCTCGGTGTAATACTCACCCATGGGTCCTCCGAACCCGCGAAAAATAATTCTCCTAACCTTGGCGCCACTAACTCTATCTAACCTACTTCCCAAAAATGCTACGGTCTAAGCGTTACCCTACCTACGCGAGACTAGTATAATCCTAAATATATCCATACTGCCCGAGGCCTCTCTCAACTCCCGACATTTGCTTGGTTTCGTGCGTGGGACGTCTCGCAAAAGAGAAATCCAAACGAGGAACCATCCCGTTACATTACTCCCTCGCATTGTCGGTCATCGAGATATAGCGACCTAAGGCACACTAGCGGGATGTTCTAAATCCTACCTACACTAACCTACGAATGCATTTCTATTTTTCTTATCCTTTCGCCCATACGGAAGGAAACCTAACTGATGGAAGTGCCCAATCTCTGAAAGAGCACTACTTACATCACACTGAACACATAATTCCTCCAAATTTTCCTTTTCATTAAGGCCTGGCTATTTTTCTCAAATCAATTTCTCTAAGTCCTACTTCACCCACCCACTTGTTGTGGGAGGACCACTTAGGTGCTTTTCCATTAGCACAATACTTCCATGAGTATATTTTCATCATATGGCTCGTAGTCTATAGTGGTTCATCCACACTATAAGATTTAACCACAAAACCAATATCCTTGCATCATATAACAACTCTCCATTCCCGATGCTATTAAGAGTCATGTGTGGAGCGTCTCGCAAAGAGAAATCCAAACAAGTAACCCCTCCACACATTGACACTTGACTTTGTCGGTCATGGAGTTCCGTTATTTCAAACATGCAACCGAGATAATCCTATCCCCTCTCAACAAAAGTTGGTCTGAACTCCTATCTCTAACTAAGAGTCACACCACCAAGCGCTCGTACTAATATTTAGTCTTCGCGTAATCGATCGTGAGCTTAGACTCACAGCTCAGCGATTAACCCGGCACACCTCAAATCATATCTATAAGGTCTCCACGCACTCACATCATAATAATAGAGCCTCTGCTCATCGAGGTTCCATCTACCCATATTAATAAAGGTGAACTCAACCTGTATCCAGGCGAGACACCACAACAACAACCTGTTCCCTCCAGGAATAATGGACACGATAGTCTTGCCATCATTATCCTGCTATCGCTCCGATAATACCATAATATCATACATATATAGACAAATTATAAACACCCGCCTTTATGGAGAATGCAGGAAAATAAAATTCCGTTATCGCAGAAAACATATAGGCATGCATGTTATAGTGTTATCGATATCACTACACAACTCAAATTACACACATGAGTCTAGGGCTATCGAACACCGCTCCTTACAATCATCTTACAAATCCTCTTAACTCCTTTGTGAAAAGGAAACTCCTTATTTCAACAAATTTTCCCGGGTGGATTTCCTCCAACGGGGTCCACGAATACACACATTCTCTAGTGAGCCTATCCTTCCTGGAAAGGACTCATTATTCATTGCACCTAACTCACTTATGTACAAGGTTCACTTTTCCATTATACTCTTCATCCACTGTCGGCCTCTGACCGATCCTTATGTGAATAATTCCCAAAACAGCCTCCCTTTCATTCTTATTGGACCACGGGGACTCACGGTTAAAACTATCCATAAGATCCCCTTCAAACCCTTAACCATTACCACAAGGAGAGTGACCTCTACTAAGGTCCTCATCCCCGACTTCTACCAGCTACTCCAGCTAAGCCTCACCTCCTGCTTCCATCCAAGCCTCGCACACGAATCTCAAACGAGCGCGCAAAAGATTACTATAATCTTATAATATGGCAGGAGAACGAGATCTCTCAAGAGAAATGAACAATCCTAATCCTGAGGCTCTATAACAAATCGAGAGCAACGCTGAAAGCATAGTACGTCCGCACAGATTCCTAAGGACACTAGAACATGATGCTCTGATACCATCTGTAACAACCCACCTAATGGGATACCGGGGGATCACTCCTATATCAAATTAAAACAGGAGTTACTTATGGATCATTCTTAGCATCACTGTCAAAAATCCACTTAATTACTAATATCCTATTAGGCGAGCATTAAAATTTCTACTTAACTACTCTTTTTAAACAATTATAAATAAAACATACACACAGTTTAAGCGTAAATGAAACTAAAAGGAAAATAAAATGAAATAAAATAACCGAACACTAGGTTCAAAATATACAACCATATCAAATATCCACTACACCAAAATGGGAGATTTGTGAGTGCTGTTAGCACTCACAAATGACCTTTATAATTGCTATTTACCATCATAATTTAGGGGGTGACAAAAGAAAATTTATAACTCCTAACAGCAGTCACAATTTTTTATGACCCCTATGGAGTTATGACTGGTGACCCCAATTCGTAACTGCTATTCGTAACTGCTGTCAGCAGTTACGAATCATATATTTGTGACTGCTGTTAGCAGTTACAAAATTGATAGTAGTGACAAATTTGTGACTCCTATTAGCAGTTTCAAAATTGAATTTGTTAAATGTTGTAAAAGTTATTACAAATATCTTTATATTTTCACAAAATGATGAAATAATGAAAGAAAAATAAATATCATGATAACAAGTCTAAAAATTTTGACAACATTTCATTTATATTTCTCATATTCCAAATATCCAGTACACATAAAACTTGTTTAAACTTAATTTAACATCAAACAACCCCTAAGTGGGCGCCAAATACAAAATGAACATAGAATAAAAAATAAACTAAAAAAAATAACGACACAACACTTCGATGACATGGAATGTCATGAACATGTAACAGATCATTCTAAATCTAGACCAGGAGTCACCACGTAGTGGATACGATTCGTGAAGTCTAGGTATATTAGCCGTGGGGGGTATTGATGCGGTGACATCCTCCCTCGTTTACTCAGAGTATGCCTGTTGAGCAAGTTCAATGGACTCAATTTTTTTGAATACGGCGCCTCGGTATCCATTAACTTGTGCTTGTGTTGCTTGCCACGAAGTGTAAACACCTGGATTTAGGCCTTTGAATACTATGTATGCCGGGTATGTCATATGTATGTCTGCAAATAATAAAATGTGATTAATATATATATACCATAGCTTATATATATATATACTAGCGTATGCACGTGCCTGAAGGCACGACGAAAATTGCAAAAAAAAAATGGTTACCCGACAACAAAGTGAAATAAAAAAAATCATACTCGGTTGACTCACAGTACATATTACTATATTCATACTCGGTTGGCAATATAATCAATAAATAACCCAAATCCATGGCAATAATATTCGTTTACATTAAAATTACAAAAAAAAGGTACATCTAAATAAATGTACAATATTTATGTTCTAATTTTAAAAAAATTGGGCAGAGTTCCCTTTATTTATAGGCCTATCCACCCTGTTTAAAAAAATAAAAATACTCAACAACAGCAATACTACAACACGCGAGGTCCATATTGGACCTCATCTCAACCACTTCCCCAAATAACTACAAAGTAATCTATATAAGAGGTGGTGGTGGATATGATAGGAATGATAGAAACAAACAACTTCCCCAAAGTTGGGTAAACATATATGAATTTCATTACCATCATCTTACCTTTTCTCGTCGTTAAATGATAGCTTCACTTATATCTTACCTACTCCTTCACCTAAAATAAGACATGTGAATTGATAATTAAAAATGATAGCACAACTTGAACCAAAACCCATCCATTTTATTTGAATACAAAAATCATTGTAAAACAGAAGCATTCTATGCATATGTGACAATTTATAGGTACATAAAAACCATTCTTGAATATTTTCATTCAAGTTCCCCAGACTATTAATACAACAATCAAATAAACCTTATGAAATAGTAATTCACATACTTGTCATATAATTAATAGAGATGTTGTCTTTGAGAGTTTAGCAGCATAGAAATAAACAGTTACTGGTACCAAACGACTACAAAGTTGTGAACATGATGGTTTGCTGACTAGTAGACCTCGGCAGGGTAGTACATATTTAAGAAATAATACAAGTTTCGTACATGATGCATCCAAAAATGCACAAGGAAAATGAATTTAAAATAATGTTATTTTTAAAATTGTATGGATATACATGTGAATTCGACATGCCCTATGCCTCCAAACATTCGATGAAAGTACCAAATTCAATTGTCATGCATTATCGCGAGTAATTACACGCGCTTGAAAGAAATTATAGGTGAGAGGGATAGTTGAAACCACCCTCCAGAAGGCGAAGGCTTCCAACCATTCAAGTCTAACCTTAGTGGGATGTCTTAGACCGAGCGAATGATTATATTCTCGACATCCAAGACTATGCAGTGCACTGCTAAAGCCTAATTTGAACCAAAAAACTCCGCGAGACCCAAAAAATGAACCCAATAAACACGAATTTCTATAAGATGAAAATATATTATAGGAGAAAAACCCATTTATGAAAATATATTATATGAGAATATATTAGTGAATATCTAATTATTACAAAACAGAGAATCACATAACTGGTGCATACCTGATTATTACAAAACAGGTGCATACCTGATTATCACAAAACAGAGATTGTAAAAATATTATGCTGCATAAAAACATTGTAAAAACATTGATATCTAAAGGTTGAATTGAAGGCAATGGGATGAGCAAGGAATGACTTTTATTTGATGTCGGTCGCAGTATATGCAAATCAGAGATTGTATACCGCTCAGAAGTTTGCCTTCGCAATGCTTGCAACATAGGTACATAGGTGATGGGTCGAGGGAGACGATTGATACGGCTAGTGATGGTAGGGATGGGAGGGTGGGGTCGATTAGGTCGTAGGATGAGAGATCGATGTTGTTTCCAACGCAAAAAGTAGCACCTGAATATAAAAAAAACACATGTTTTGAAATTTAAAAGATTTGGGATCACTACCTATTGATTGTTTTGATGCAGCCCTGGTTAACCTTCTGAACATAGGGTCTGGAGGCCTGCTTCTAGCCAAAGCCTTATTCTCTGAGACTGCAATTTGAGTACAGGAGGCATCAATTTCCACCAGCTGATCCTCATTGACTGTTTGAAAGGCTGCAATTTTTTTTGACACATATTTAGAGAAAAGTAAAAGCTCCTCTATCAGAGGATGACCTTCTTCTCCTTCATCTTCATGGTCAGAAACGGCAAGAGGTTGGTGGAGATCGTGATTCTTGATGCTAGGGAGATCAGTTCCCCTTGGTGAAAGCATGAGGCTGTTTACAGTAACCATCTCACTGTCTTCTATCTCTTCATCTTGGATTTTATGGATGAATTCTTGAATATGGGCATAAAGTTTGGTAGGTTTGACTGAGTTCTTAAGTGGATCGTGGTTTGGTTGGATAGTGTTTGATAGGAATTTGGGATCCGTTTGGTTTGTATAGTAGGGAATAACTGTAAGAGGGGGATCTATTTGTTGAGATTGGGTCAGGCTAGTCTATGGGATGAATGTAGGAAAGGTATTTTCAGTGTTTGAAGGTTCTTTTGGATGATTAGAAGGTAGGCTATTATTAAGTGTATGTGGGGGATTTGAGGATTCACCTTGGTTAGTAGTGTGGGCTAGGGGAGGGGGATTGGGAATTTTTTTGACAGCAAAATGTTGTTTAGGTGCGTAGGGTATTTTTTCTTGGTTTTTATGCAAGGGCTTCAGGATGTGTGTTGTGGGCTGCTTGGGTTTAGTTACATCTTGACCAACTGATGAATGGGATATAAAACATTTATCTTTATCATGACCCAGTTTGAAACATACTGTCCAATAGCTAGGAATATCCTCATATATAATCTTTTGCCAAAAACCATCAACTCTTCAACCAATCCACACTCGATTAGGTTTCAAACCGAGGAGATTAAACTCAACACAAACTCTAGCTACGCTAGGCCTATTAATGGATGCTGTTGAATTTTCAATCTTGAGAGGTTTACCAACAACTTGGCAATTGAAAATAATTAAGGTTTAGAGAAAAAATGAATGGGAAGTGATGGGAAAGAGATCCAAATAGGAACAATGGCACTCTCACGTTCAGGGCGGAATTCAGGTGTCCACTTAATAGCAGGCTCTCCTTTGAAAGATGATATATGGATTAGAGGGATGTTATCAGGCTCAAGATTAGCTTTCAACACGTTTGCAAACGATTTATTCCATGAAGCTGAAGGATCAGGGGGTTTAGGTTCAGCATGATTGGGGTTTGACGTGGGTGGAGCCATGCAACCCTAGCTAGACTTTTAACTATAAAAGTGGTTAAGTTATGTTTAACTTCTCATATACATATATATGCAGCTGCATATATATGCATATATATATGCACCAGCATATATATGCAGCTGTCCTAATCTACGGACATTACACTAAGGCAGTTTAGTTGCAAAAAAGCATGGACCTCAAAAAACAATACCGAACAAAACGGAACTAAGGAGACATACATTACCAACATAGAATGTTTAGTAGATTGCATAATTGAAGAAATCCATTGAATTAACTTGTTACTGAAATCAAAAGACTGAATCATATTCATTAAAAATCCCTAAACAATGCTGTAAAAGGTTTGAACAAGTGTAAAATGTAAAAATGATGAGGCAATTTTTCTGATTGCATGAAACCGGTGTTCACGACGCATTACCATAGAAGCCAAAATACACGATCAAGACCGTCTAATTTCATGAGTTGCACAACTGTTAGCCCAAGAAATAGTTGTAGCAGCCAACTTATTTGTATTTCCTGTACATAAAAAATTTATAACCCAAGATTGAAGCCTATCTAATGGCCCAATATACCATTTGTATATATAGAAGTTGTATAGAAGAATATGAAGAATCACTGACTTTATCAATTCATCCCTACCAGCTATGGAGAGAAAATGATATTAATATTCAATCCAACATCAAACACTACTAATATTCAAAATAGATAGACACTAGATACATTCAAAATAGATTACTAATTGCTTCAAAACAGATTACTAATATTCAAAATAGAGTTCAAACACTACTAATTGTTCACTTTGACAATTTGTTCAAATTTCTCAAGACAAATTACTCTGGATCACTTAAGGATAAGACAAAGCAACGACCAAACCACCCAAGATTTCTCGACATCCTTAATAGTGTCTGCCCCATGACTTCGACGATACAACGGATGATTCTCTTCTCCTGGCTCGACACTACTAACGTAAACCTTACGTTCAAATATCAGCAATTGATGGCCATGCACCACCGTTCCAGTAGCAGCTGAAGCAACAACTTGTCCACTTGCAATCTTTCTCTGATTTGAAAGATCTAATAAATCGACATATGGATCATGTGGAGGATCAGTTAAATCTTCAAAGTTTGGCTCAGTTGAATCTCCAAAGTTTGGCTCAGTTGACTGGGGGGGGGGGGGGGTAGGAATGTAATCATGGGGACTTGAATGTCGAACTGGAGTGTAATCATGGGTACTTGAATGCGGAGCTGGGGTGTAATTACGAGGACTTGGATGTGGGACATGAGTATAATTGCGAGGACATGGATTTGGATTTTTCAATCCATTCGATTCAAAGGCACTTAAAATAATGGTAACAGATGATTTGAGAAATGCCATATCCTCATCATGTTTTTCTTCTCGTGTCTTTGCTCTAGTCAACTCTGATACTATAGGATCAATTGCCTTAAGTTTACTTTTGGACACGGGTTCAACACCACGAGTCACCCCCTAGTATCTTTTCCTCTAAAGGCAGTCAATGCATCTGTATCAATACTGTTTTGGCTTGAAGAACCTTGACTACTTCTCAGCTCACTCAATTTTTGCTGCAAAATTATTTATGAATCGATTAAAACCATTGAACGACGAAACTTGAAGGAATTTAATTATTACAACTGAGATTACGAAACTCACCATATCATCAGCTACCTTTGGGTGAAACTCCCCAGTTTTTCACCTACGACTTTCGAGATACACTTCCGAACAATCAACAAGTCGTTTATTGTTAAGCACCTATAAATTAATTTTCCATTAACTATTTGAGTAAGACATATAATATATATACACATTAAAATAAGAAAGGGTTTATACCATCTCCTCGGTTTTCTCAGCATACGACATCCGACCAAGACAATGGACGTCAGTCTTTTTAGCCCTATTCACCCAACCTTGGTGTCGTTGTTTCTATTTTTCCTTAGATGCTTTGCGCGAGACGAATTCATTCCACTCACGAACAGGGATATGCTCTTTCTACGGTACTTGATCCTCAGGGCCTTTATCCCATCACTGTCCAATCCCTTAAAATAAGTCGAGCGAAGGTTACTTCTAAAAGTCTTCAATTGAATACCAATGGCTTTCATGGACCCCTCCTTCTGGTCGATCGAAAGATTGAACTCTTTCATGAGCGTATCCCACAAGTCGTCCTTTTTTACTTTCTCAACCGTATCCCAACTCTCATATTTTAAGCCAATACAAGATTTTAACAAAGACAAGGCTCGAGCTTTAAAAGGATACTTGCCACCTATTGGCAAACCAAATAGGTTAAGGGAAACGTGAGCACGAGAATCAATGGCAGAATGTTCATCATGACTTGAACTTTCTAGCCTGGATGATGGAATTGTATTCTCGAACACCATTTTCTGCATTTTTATATTTATGCATTAATTCATATGTTAATACAAGAGTAAGGAAATAATATAAAAAAATATAATATAAGTTATACCTTTTCAACATATTCTAAAAGTTTTGATAATTCAACCATGTCATAAGTTTCATACTTCATCATTTCACGTAAAGTTTTTATTGACCATGCCTGTGGAAGTGTGTTGATAATTGCATTTCTGACACTAAACATATTAGGACGTATGCCTTCTCTCCTAAGCCGATAATAGATGTTAACTTTGTTATGCATATGTTTTCTCACAGTAGAGTCTGAACGTATCCTTACCCTCTTCAGTTCTATCCACAAAGGATGAATTTTTCTTTCTTCGAGTTCTAAAAACTCTACTAACTGCATCGCATTACTTGGATTGTGTTTTATGAAAACCCTTTCAACTGCTTCATCCCAACTTTGAGGTAGTGTGCGTAGAATTGATTGAAATAAATATGCTTCAGGTATTTTCCACCCATGATCTCGCAAGTAATTGCATTGTTTGATTTTTCAATAGCCATGCCGATAAATTGACGTGTTCTCTATAAAAGACCTGTTTTGAAAATCGTTGCATGCATATACAATGTATGACATCCTTGAAAAAGTATTAATAAACTTGTGAACACAAGTCACTATAAATACATGCTACGAAATAATTGAAACATGCTATTATACATAATTTTCAAGTCAACATTTAAAACAACATAACATGCCACAATTAAACATCTACTCCTCTAATGCGTTTAATAATTTCTTTAATTCTGGGTTGTCATCCAGAATAGACTGAATCTCGATTGGTGCCTCTATATCGTCTACCGATGTAGTCAAGCGCTGAGGAGAATGTAAAACAACAGACCATGGATCATTGTTGGGGCTCTTTGCATAAAACACTTGCTTTAAGTTTTGGAATGCACTAACGAATGGCTCATCATTAACATTGTCTTTACTCTTCAACTTGGACAAATCAACCTTCACTATGTGGGTGTCAGGGTCGACCATACATGCATTCTTGTCCTCCACTCTCACCCAATCACAGTAAAAAACAGGTATGCTGAAAGATATATAATCTAATAGGATAATTTGTTTTATAATCCCATAATTCGTCATCTCAGCTTCTATCAAATTTTTATCTTTCGCGCTTGCCCTGAAATGAGTTAATGCTTTATATGAAATGTCGCTGTTTTGTTTCCCAATGAGTTTTAACTCGTGTGTGCTTGAAGAGAACACAAAACCATTGACACGATATTGTCCAAACTCCTTGGCTACAAAACTAGGCCCATTTGCTAGACGTGCAAGCCTCGTCGGTACTTCACCAGCTTTCAATAACTGAAACCAAGAAAGTATTTGCATTGTGAATATGTTGCAAAGACAGTAAATAAAAGTGAGGTATTACTGTAGTCACCTCGGAAGCTACCCAATGCCTAAAGTCATTGTCTGCGCTCGCGCCTCCCTTCCTCCTCTTGGCATGCCCGCACTCATTATATTGCCTAGGTTAAAACAGTAAAAATATTAATTTCTAATGAATATAACATCGAACATGTTACATTATTTTACAAACCACTTTAAATAAACTCACATTTTCCATTTATCTATGTTTTCATGCGTCTCGAATACATATCGAGACACCTGGTTATATTGTGTACTTGTTAGCTTCACTACCTTACCTTTCCCCAGGGCCTCCTCATCAGCAAACTCTTATAATTCATCAATAAAGCGTTCACGACCTACAATGTTTAGGTTACGAATATATTCCTTTTCATACAAGGAAGCCTCTTCGATAATGTACTCCTCAGCAATGTACCCCTCAACGTACCGTGTATTCTTAACGTAATCTTTAAAAGTTTTCATTAATCGTTCGAACGGATACATCCATCGGTACCTTACTGGTCCACATAAAAGTGCTTCATCGCACAAATGCACTAAAAGTTGGATGCTTATGTCAAAGAATGAGGGATTAAAGTGCTTCTCCAAAACACATATAACCTCGACCAAATTTTCTTTCGCTGCCATTATGTGCACAATGTTGACAACTTTCTCACACAATAGGGATAAACATAAGCCAATTTGCAGAATGGACCTTCAAAGATCCTTGTGTTCCGAAAAATAGTGTCCGAACAACAGAGGGATAAGTTGCATTATCACATGCCAATCGTGGGACTTAAACTTTTTCAAATTTTTTGTTGCGTCGCAGACAATCCTGCGTAAGTTGGATGAGAAATTAGAAGGGACCTTCAAGCCCTTTAATGTTTCTAAGAACATATTTCTTCCTTCAATGCTCAAAGTATAAGATGCAACTGGCATATGCTTTTTTCCAGTGTTTGTATCTTCTTTCAACCATAATGATCTTTTAATCTTCAAATCACGAAGATCTTCACGGGCTTTTTCTCCATCCTTGGAATGAGAACCACCAATGCATGTGCTTACGAGATGCTCAATGATATTTTTCTCAGCGTGCATTATGTCTATCACATGTCGCACAGGATGTTCCTTACAGTATGGCAAATAAAACATTATTAATCTCCTCGACCACGCTATTTTCACATCAACATCTTTTCTTTTACACTTTTGGGCCAAAATTATGGGGTGTTTCCCCCTCAACTTTTGATCAGCCTTTAATGACCTTTCTTCAATTTCCAAACTAGAAAGTATTGGTGGAGGTGGTCACGTCTCGGTGCCTTCTGGGAGAAAATTGCTTCGTATTGACTTGAATTTGTGACTTTGGGGCAGAAATCTTCGATGGCTATGATAAAAAAGTTTACCACTTTTCTTAAGCCAGCTGGCTTCAGTCTCCTCTCCACATATACGACAACCTAGGTAACCATGTACATTGCACACAGATGAGGTCCCATAAGCATGAAAATCATGAATTGCCCATATCAACATAGCTCTCAAAATGAATTCCTCCTTTTTGTATGAGTCGAATGCTCTCACACCTTCAACCCATAACTCATTCAATTCATCTATTAGTGGCTCTAGGAAAACATCAATGTCACTACCCGGTGCTTTTGGACTTGGTATCAACAACGACAAAATTGAAAACTCCTTTCTCATGCACAATGACGGGGGCAAATTTAAAGGGGCCGTAAACACAGGCCATATACTCTTATCTGTGCTCAATTTGCCAAACGGGTTAAACCCATCGGTTTATATTCTGAGGCAAATGTTGTGTATTCTATTGCAAAGTTTGGGTATCGCTGATTTGCAGATTTCCACACAGATGAATCAATCGGATGTCGCATGAGATTCTCACCCGCCTCCGCTCGACCATGCCAAGTCATTGCCTCTGCTATCCAAGGTATAGTGTAAAGTCTCTTCAATTGAGGACCTAAAGGGAAATACTTTAACACCTTCTTAGGTATTTGCGTATCTTCTTTCAACAAATGTTTATTATGTACTATCATCTTTTGTTCATATCTAGGTTCCTTACATACAGGACAAGCCCGTTTGTCCTTATGCTCCTTATAGTATAAAATGCAGTCATACTTGCAGCAATGAATTGATTTTTATTTCATACCCAAACCTTTCAAATTATCCTTCATGATCGGATAATTGACTGGCAGTGTATTTTCTTTGGGGAGCAAATCTTTTGCCGAGAGGAGTATTGTCGTCACACTTTTTCCCGACAAGCCAAATTTTCTCTTTAAGTTTTGCAACCCAACCATGGCATATAACTTTGTGTGGTCGGGGTTGGAGTTATGGTATAATGGTGTTGCGGCTGCTGGTTTTAACCATATATAATCCTTAACTTGGTCCGTATCGTTTCCAACATGATCCTCACATCCTAAAGCATTCGCTCTACAATCTTGCTTTTCTTGTGCTGCATGCACTTCATACGTATCATTTATGAGATCGTTTAACCTAGCATGTACTAACAGGTCACCATTTGTGTGAACGGTTTCATTGACAAGTATTTCTTCTTGAATATACTTAAATTCCCTCTCCCCATGGAAATGCCAAAACGTGTAGTCAACTTGCATACCCCAATGAAACAAATGTACTTTTACATCTACCCCTTTCAAGCGTTTTCCATTTTTACAACGATTTCACGGGCATGGGATAATATCAGTTTCGAGATTCTTCATTGCATAATTCACAAAGTCTTTAACCCCATTAACATATACTTGCCCCACTCTACAACTTTCACCCATCCACTTTTTATATTGTGGAAACCCCATTAATTCTACAATACAAACAAATAGAAACTCAGTAAATTATAAAACTAAATGAAGTTTGAGCTAATATTTATAACATAATCTCTGCCTTATCATTGCATTAATACTATCATTGCATTAAAACTCACAGGAAAACCCAACCAAGCACAAAACGTCAAAACTTCAACGAGCACAAAACAATAGTTATTTAATTAATTTTTAGATAAAATAAATATGAATAGTATAAAATGATTATTAAAAAAAATCTAACATATTCCCAAACAAGATAATATTCAAAAAACGAAAGAGGTTAAACGATGTGTAGATATACTCACAACAAAACAATCAGATTTGATTATATTTTGTCTAGAGAACGTTGATCACAAAGCTCGGGCAAAAATCGTAATATTAAAAATCCATTTGATTATATTTTGTCAAAAAAATATAATGTCTAGAGTTTTTGAATAATATTGTGTCAAAAAAATAACCTCGATACAATTTCTAGGGCATATTAACATAAAATACAATTTGTATATAGATACACTCATAAACACACATATAAACAGAAATCTATACATACACATACATACACACACATGTAAACATAAATCTATACATACACATACATACACACATATAAACAGAAATCTCTACATACACACAAATATACACACATACCCACACATAATAAGAATCGAAATGCGCACACACACGATGAGAATTGAAATTAGGGCTTTAGACAGAAGTTAGGGCTTTAGACAACAAAAATACCCAAAAATATACCTTCACAATTAAGAAAAAGTCTTTAATTCTGGAAATGCGCACACACCCAACAACAAATAAATTATGATGCCCCTGATGTTAAAGAGTAGCAACCCAAACGATTCCAAGATTCAGTTTATGCTTCAGCTTCAAAAGCATTAATGAAGAACAGCTCTCACCAAGACCTGAAACCCAAACGATTCCAAGATTCAATTTTTAATCAACAATTGAAACTTTAAGCATTTTAGGGTTTGCTATCAAGATTCGTAGAGAGAGAGAAATGCGCACACACCCTATGCGTACACAGAGAGAGAAATGCGCACACACCTTATGAAAGAGAGAGAAGAGGGTGGGAGCTCTTCACGTACAGATAGAGGGAAATTAAATTAGGTGAAAAATTTTGTGACCGCTAATAGCAGTCACAAATTGAGTATAAGATCAAAATTTGTGACTGCTAGGAGCGGTTATAAATTTATGACTTCCAATAGCAGTTATAAATTAAGTCTTAGACCAAAATTTATGACCGCTAATAGCAGTTACAAATTTATGACCGCTAATAGCGGTCGTAAATTAAGTCTAAGACTAAAATTTGTGACTCCTCATAGCAATTATAATTTCGTGACTGCTCATAAAAGTCGTAACTTGTGTCTACTAATAAACTTGTGAGTGCTTGTGATAGTTATAAATTTGTGACTGCTTATAGGAGTCACAAATTAATTATATGGTAACATTTGTGACTCCCATTAGCGGTAACAAACTAATTGACTCAAATTTTTTTAACCAATTAATTTTATCACCCCTAATGGCAGTCACAAATAATTTTGTGACTGCTCCTGGAAGTGACTAGTTTGTCACCCCTATTGGCAGTCACAAAATTAACATTTTGTTGTAGTGGTCGTGCAAAAGAATAAATAAATAATACAGTTGGACCATTGGCCCGAACGTTTGTGTAATACCTCATATCTAGAGTACAAGGATAGAAGCGTCTATCGAAAACCTGCACGCATCCACAGCTGCTGCAGCTGACGTCTGACTCGAAAGAAGTGTCATCTAGGTGTCCCTGTGTCTGGACACCTATATATATATATATATAATATATAGCAAGAGAGGAAAAGTAGATAAACGGATCAGAGCCCAAGTTTAAAAATATTTTTGCAAGTGCATAAATGCTTTATCTATTTAGAAAAAGGTTTTCTCATATTTAAGTTTGGTATCGCACTCTCATGAGATACCCCTCACCTCTCCTCTAACAGTGCACTCCTAGCGCATCCCTCTAAACCTCTAAACATCCTAGTCAAGCTACCCTGCTAAACTAGTCAATCACCCAACCACTATCTACCCTAGATAGTCCAGGTACTAAGGGCTAAACTTCACCCCAGTCTCAACGCTATGCCATGTTCGTGCGTGGGGTGTCTCGCAAAGAGAAATCCAAATAAGGAACCCCCCGATACACTACTACGCGGCAAGGTCGATCGTCGAGAACCGCCAGTCCCTCAGTACAACATATATATATAAATAAATATATATACCACAAGAAATACTAATATTAGATTACTAAGGATTAAACTTCTCCCTAGTCTCAACACAAATGCCATATTCGTGCGTGGGGTGTCTCGCAAAGCGAAATCCAAACAAGGAACCACTCTGATACACTACTACGCGGCAAGGTCGATCGTCGAGATCCATTAGACCCTCGGCACCCAAAACATATATATATGAACCATATTACAATATACATCCGGATATATCTCCCGGAATGAGAATTCATATACAAAGTATTTATCTATACTTATCTCAAATCTTTTCATTTCCCTTCTCATATCCAGGAAATGTATTTAAAAGATAACTCATTAGCATGAATTTCTTTAACAAATCATATACCTTTTTAAAAGCCAATTTTATTATCATAAAAATGCTTTTTCATTTTATATCATCCCATTTCCCTTTTTATACTTAGGAAATGTACCCAAAGCCATTTTCATTATCATGAAAATGCTTTGATCATATCATATGCTTCCACATACCTTCTTCCACCCGGGAGTGTTACCAAAGCCAAACAATTTAACCCATTTCCCTTCTTCCATCCGGGAAATGTAATTAAAGCCAATCCATTATCATGAATTGCTTTAATAAATCTAAGACCGTCCCTCCGAGTTTCCCCACTTGACGCGTCCCTAAATGGCTATCATCTTCCACGGCCTATCTATACAAGACAACCTGGGAACCTACCAACGTCGGAAAGCGGCCATATGCCTGCGGGATAGTCATGACCACACCCGGAATCATCTAACCAGCGCAGTACAAATATAATCGCCCATATGGCCTAGGGACTATATCCACCCTCCTCAATAGCCAGAGGGCTTCACCACAACGCGAGCAACTTCCCTTATGATAGCGATTTAGGGAGGTGTGTAACCATAATTTATCAATTATGAAAATCATTTGTTTTTCGATTTTGAAAACATTTCATTTTTATATTTTCAAAATCATTTTGTAAGGACAATTTTGTCCATTATCAATTTGTATGTCGTACGCCGTTACACCGTTGAAGAAGCTCAAGATCGCATCTACATCAATGGATCCGAATATCAAAGTGTCTTCAACATCATAGCCTCTGCGAGAATGAACTTGGTAAAATTTTATTTGTACGTTCCTTAAAGTTCATATTTATTTTTCTAGGAAAGCCGGACCGGTCCACCCCTCAACCGGACCGATCTGCTTGCTGCAGATCCATAATACCCCGGATCGATTGCGAACCGATAAAGACAATATCTAAAAGAACCGATCCGAAGTCGGACCAATCCGCCTCCAAGCCGGACCGGTCCGCCTGGGATAAACTCGAGCAGTTCCGTGAGATTTTAATTCACCAGCTCTTATTTTCTATATATTTACCTACTTCGTTGGTGTATTTTTTTAAGTCTTTGAGAAAACGTTTTTAAGAGTTAAAACGCAACAAGACTTCATTTTTTTATGTGCTAAACATCTTTTTGATTCACACATAAAAATCCCAATTACTTTTGTGAATCTTTTGGAACCCTAGAACAAAAACTTTGTTGTTGTTCATCTTTGTGGAGAGATCTTTACAACCGAGGGCTGCATGTCATTGCTGAGGGAGTCTCTACAAAGTTTTCTGGCTGCGTGTCATTAAGGAGAGATGCGGTTCTTCCTTCGTTGTTTTGGCTGCGAGTCCTTGGAGGGTGCTGCGTGTATTCTCTTGTTGAGTTCAAGACTGCGTGTCTTTGTGGGTTGGCTACGCGTTGATCCATTGCATATTTCTCTATGTAATTGTAAGTTGCGGCTTGTATATTCATAGTGAAATAAAGGTTTTACCCGAAAGGGGTTTTTTCCTGAAATTTGTGTCTCAGGATATTTTGTGTCACATGCTTTATTTATTTATTGGTTGACACACACACCTTAGATGCATGATTAGGGACTCTAATTAAATAAGGGTTACTTGGAAATTTGCGAATCTAGTTTAATCAATTATCACACAGGGTTGGTTGCGCGTTGATCCATTGCAGATTTATTTATGTAATTGTAAGTTGCGGCTTGTATATTCATAGTGAAATAAAGGTTTTACCCGAAAGGGGTTTTTTCCTGAAATCTGTGTCTCATCATATTTTGTGTCACATGCTTTATTTATTTATTGGTTGACACACGATCCTTAGATGCATGAATAGGGACTCTAATTAAATAAGGGTTACTTGGAAATTTGCGAATCTAGTTTAATCAATTATCACACAGTTTTGTATTCTCACGTTTACATCATTATATATATACTTTAAGCACATAGTATATACATATACCATATATTCCTCCTAGAATATATATAAATGGCCATATTTTCCAATTACATCTAACGATGACCAATAATCCCAAAGATTCTCTCAAAGAATCATAATCATGCATCCATATAAGCATGATATTAAACCCAAAGTATTTCCTTACTTCGACAAATAATAATTTCCTTAGTCATCTTTTAAGAATTTATTGGATATATCCAATTATACTAATTCACTCTAAGTGAATATACATATATATATTCCCAATTCCTCAAGTCCCTTAGGACATAACCCTCTATAATACTTTAATTTAGAAGGCCCTTAAACTTTAATCTCAAAGAGGAGAAAGAATAACAATCTACAAAATCTTGGGCTAAAAATAAGGCACCGGTCGACCAGTCCTGAACCCCCGGTCGACTGCGGGTTGCAATTAAGCCTATGAAACAAAGCAGTAGGCCCTTTTTTCTTGACGCGGTCGACCGGCCTTAAGGGCGCGGTCGACCGGTAACACCAGGTCCCCAAAACTAAATTCCTATAATCCATTATCCAAAAACCCAAATTCATTATCGGGGTTTCTAAACTACCCCAAAAATCATCCCAAACATCTACGCAATTAATTCTAGCCGTAATTTTTCCAATTCCGGATTCGATTTCTGAGTTGATGATTTCAACCCGGCACTGCCATCTTGTAAAAATCATATCAAATCGTAGAAAAATCAAAAAAATACACGGTCAGCTCCCAAGCGACCATATAAAAAAGATCTACAACTTTTGTGTTTTGGCCGAGAGCTAAATCAATTCTTTTCCTGGCCAAAATGGCCCCCTAAAGTCACGGGTTACTATTCATCGTCTTCTCCGAGACGATTTCGGCCATTAAAGCTTCTCCCAAGCTTTTGTCGCCTCGCCCAACGTCCTACAACCTCAACCAACTACAAATACACATATATTAAGGGTTCTAAACATCCCAGAACCCAAAAACACCAATTAATTTCAAATAAATTTCTAGGTATCTCCAATTAGAAAATTTTAAGGGTTTATTTGTTTTAACTTCCAAAAACCCGTTTTATCCACGAAAATCCAACCCGAAATCTTTAGGGTTTGTTTATACCAAACTACAGTATGAGATATTTATGCAAAAAAAGAAATAAAGCAAGTAAACACTTGCCTCATGGATAAAATCCGACGACCTCGAGTCGAATCAGGCGGAGTTTCGCCCGAATCTCCATTTTCTCCTCCTCTTTCTCCTTCCTCTCTCTCTTCTCTCTCTTTTCTTTCTTTCTTTCTTCTTTTCTCCCTATCCCCCTCTTTATAGAAGAATAAAAAGGGTTATACCCCTTAAAACCCAAAAATGACTCGTTTACCCAATTACGAGTTACTTTTACCTCTAAATTACCCGAAACTCAATTTCGACAATCGGAAACTCTTTTCCGACTATCTCGGCCATTCCGAGAATCATGGCGCAGTCGAAATTCCCATCCGAGGTACTTGACCGCAAATCACTATTCAAACCTAAAATAAATAAATGCGGTTTTTCCAATTAAAAATCTTACCTTGTGTCGCTTTACTCAACGACGACATATAATTAAAATATTTCGACCTATATAGTCCCAAAAATAATCACAACTTCCTTCAAAAATCCCAAAAATGACTTTTTAGGGAAATTCCCCAAATTGCCAATTTATATTTAATTATAGAATTTAATCGTCTCCAAAAGGGTGGGTTGTTACAACAAACACACACACACACACACACACACACACACACACATATATATATATAGGTGTTTGCCAAATGCCTTTCCAGTGTGTGGAGCAAAACATATACATGTTTATACCAATTTTAATACCAATTCAAATTCATTTTCAATTTATACCAATTTATACCAATATCAATACCAATTCAAATTCAGTTTCAGCTTATACCAATACCAATACATACGAATTTCAATTTCAATTCAATTTATACCAATTTCAAATTACACACCCCTCGAACACACCCTCCCCCCCCCCCCCCCCCGTACCCCCTCCACACACCTACACGCACGATCCCCTGCACACATACACACAATGGAAAATGAACCTAAAGACGTAGAGAGAGAAAAAAATGCACTTGAAAACATAGAGAAAGAGATAGAACAGTCGCACGCGAGAGAGCATTGGTGGCAATTTGGGTTAGTCGTGTCATTTTTGAGTCATGTTGACTTTTATTTGAGTATAAGTTTTGGGTACTCGTAAATCTATTCAAGCTAATCGTGTCAAGTTCGGGTCATTTCAAGTTATTACCATAAACGGGTTACCGTGTCAAATATTGTCAGCCATACGAGAGAGAGAAAAATGAGGAAAAGAAAAATGGTGGGGAAAAAATAGGCATCTAGAGTTTTAGTTAAAAGAGTTGTCATATACTTGTCAAGTTCTTTGCCCGTGACAAGTCCGTGAGAACTATACTTGTCACAGACATGTCACGGTCATTGATCGGGATAAAAAATGCATATTTTTTGTCACGGTCAATGACAGTTACAAGTCTGACCGGCTCAAAGGTGACAATTTAGCCTTTTTCGTGTAGTGTATGAAATACAAGGTAATACATAGCCTCTCTTTTTTAACAAAATACAGAGCATCTCGTTAGTCTAAATTGAAATTTGATATCTACTAGTGATAAAGTGCTATCAACTGAAAGAAAAGTAATACTATACTGTAACATCCCATATTTTTTGTGCATTTAATATTTAATTAATTCAGGAATTCAAAATTACTTGTGTGTCGTAATTTTAATTGAATTAATTATGGCAATATATATTTAAATATTAATCAGAGAGTGAATGGTTAATATTTAGGGAAATTTAATTACTAAGTGAATAGTCATAATTTATTTACGTCATTTCGAGTATTAATTACGGGGTATGTACTTATCTCAGCTAGGAGTCAGTATAGACTAATTTGGGTGTGAGATAAGGGTTTTTATAAATTAATTTGGATGCCAATTCTGAATATACGGTTGAGTTCGGATGGACCGAGATAGTCGAAAAAGTGTACCCGGAGGTAGTAAACGAGTCACGAGACATTTTTAGGCATAGCTGGGCCCACATTGGGGCATTTGGGTCACATGGGCTTGGCCCATTAGGGAAAAATGGGATTTAGCCTAATTAATTAATTAATTATAAGGATAAGGGGGATGGCTGATTAGAGTTTAGAAAATACTTGGTGGGAGAGGAAACCCTAAGAGGCAGTTAATGGCAAATTGGGGGACAAAGGAAAGAGCTAAAATAAGGGATTTCATCTTCAACCTTGAGAATTCACAACTCCAAATCAGACCCTACGAATCATAAGGAAAGTGGTTAACTTGCTGTAGCATTTAATTTGCATTTTGATTCATATTTTTGTGATGTGAGAAATCAAAATTCGTTTTGGGATTTAAAGGGTACAAACATGGGATTTTTGTAAATCAATATTCTGATTTCTAAATTGTGTAGAAATTGATGTATAATCTAAAATTGTATATATATCTAGTAAGATGTATATACCTAGATGAATTAGAAATGAATTTGAATAAGGAATTGATGTTGAGATGGGTTAACTAAGAAAAATGGATTTTTCCCCAATTTATGAAAACAGTAGAGAACGAAAATTAAATGGTGTTTGTGGACTTTATAGGGGTCCCTTATAAGGTTATTGGTGTGTTTTGTCGAAGAAAGGACTTGGTTTAGACTATAGAAGAAGTTAGGTTTTGAGCTTTTCGTCCATGGCCGAAACAGACAACCTGGAAAGGCGATGACCTGTACGATCGATCGATCGATGGTCGGTAAATTCTAGCAGTTCGGCCAGTTTATATATATAACGGGAATTTAAATTAAACTTACTTCCTATACCTTATGTAATGATAAATAAACATAGGGATACAATCTAATCAATTATGAAGGAAAATTAATTGGAATTCGAAGGAAAATTTATATGGGTCATACTACGGTAAAATTTTGGAAAGAATATTTCAAAATAATTAAATACGGATCTAGTGGGCGAGTCCGGGTATATGGGTTGAGTGATACCAAGGTGTTAAATTTATTTATAGTGAAAGCTAAATAATTTGGTGTCGAGAATTTAGACTCGGGTATTGTTTTATTTCGGGCCACGAGAGTAAGTCCAGATATATTGGCTGAAGCGATACCAAAAGTAAATTAATTAATTAATGTGCGAAGTAATTAATAATTACAGTTGGGCCATAAACTCATAATAATTTGAATAGGCTTGTGTTACAGACATAGTGCACGGTATATCCGATATATAATAATAATAATAATAATAATAATAATAATAATAATAATAATAATAATAATAATAATAATAATAATAATAATAATAATAATAATAATAATAATAATAATAATAATAATAATAAGGAGTAGAAGGTTTTTACTATTCAATAAGATGATAACTTAATTAGGGGTGAGGATGTTGCCAACTAGGCACGAAATGGACCGCTGAGATTATTTCCCCCATGGGCACACCACACTCTCATACCATATCTCTTACTTTTACACAATTACTCCTCAATTTTGTTATTCCCCCTTTTTTCCTACTGATCAAACCTACCCTTTAATTCAAAAATTGGGTATTTTGGTAACACTCCAATTCTGAAACCATTTGGACACGCCAACCTTGACACAACCTCATTCTCTCTCTCTCTCTCTCTCTCTCTCTCTGACGCAACTCCCATTTGGACGCAACTCCCATTTGGACGCAACCCATCATTCTATAGCCACCTCGTAAATGGTCTACCATTCTTGATACCCCTCAGTTTTTTATGATCTTAATCTCAGGTATAGCCTCCATTTTTCTCTCTATTTGGTTTGCATTTATTTATATCTCAAAACTTTTTTTAGGGTTTGAAATCCATTTCGTTTTCATCATTTATCGGAAACGACTTTGGGGAAATCAAATGGTTTTATGGGTTTAGATATGATTTGATTTGTAGGTACTAATTTGGCATAATTTGTTAGGAGTTAATTTGTTAACTATGTAGTAATTTTATTTCCAGGTAACAATTTGTCCTTAAGTAGGTGTTAGTTTGATTTGTAGATGTTATTTTCTTAAGTAGGTACTAATTGTGTACCGGTTTATGGGGTTTTATTGGATTAGTCTTTTTTAGTTGTCTTTATGGAGTTTTATTGTACTGCAACCTTGGAGTTTTCTCCCCATTAATTTGATATTGATGAATGAGTCTGTAGGTATATAGATTGTTAGTAGTTTTATATTTTAGATTTTTTATAGTGACAACCAGTTTTTGATGAGATGTCATAGTTAACATCTTCGTGTTAGGACATAAAACCATTTTCTTCAAATAAAATGGAACTGATATTGTAAATCATTTTATTTCATTTAGAAGGCTCATTATAAGGGTTTTTACATATGAGGGATTGAAAAATACGTGCGGTGGCTTTCAATCAGGCTCATTATGCTATTTTAATTTACTCGAATTTGTTTCCATAATAATAGGGATATAATTATTTGTTTTATGAAATTTTTTTTGTTACTAATCAATTATTATTTATAATTACAGTTGTCCCAAACTTTAGTTGCTAAAGTGTCAAATGTGTCCTGATCAGAAGACTGGCAATGAGTATGCAGTCTCAATTTTCAAGCCTTTGTTTAAATTTTCATACCTTTTGTTTTATATGGTTCCCTGATATGGAAAGTCTTTTATTTGTTTAATTTGGTTTGTTCTGCAGTTTTCCTTTATGGGTGGGGGTTGAGCTTAAAGATTGATGAAGTTGGTGAAAAGTGTTAATTATTTTGATTCTCTTCATATATTAAATTCAAAAAATAAATCGCAATAACCATTTAAAATTGAACTTTTGTGAGTGTTATTGTGATTTACATATGTATAAAAAATGGTACTTTTATTAACTTGGTTGATATTATTTCCATTAATATAACAGTGTCATTGTTACTGGATTGTTATCTAAATTGAGCATGACCGGGAAGGGTGAAATTCCCCCCTACAACTTTTAATGTGAATAATTTGTTATTCATCTATACAGTTTTATCTTTACAAACCATGTGGTTTATTTATGAAATTGTTGCAATATGATTTTGTTGCAGCATCACCCAGATATTGCTAGCGTCAACACCTAGGAGGGGGATGATAAGGAGGCAATGGCATTGAAGAATGTTGTTGCCATGACAGTGGATGATAATTATCCAGAAGCCTATGCCACTGACCAATGGAGTTAAGAAAATGATTTTGAGGTGGTGACTAAAGAGAACCCTCAAGACACCCATATAGTTGATGTTACTGTAGTCAATCCCCTCACACGACCCTCATATTGCTCAACTATTTCTCATTTTCATGCTTTCAATTATAACACTTTTGAACAATTACTTGAACAACCATTCACATAACTGTCACTATTACATTTTGATCGATGTAGATATTGCTTATACTTTGGTGCCAAATGAATATTTTTACTTTGAAAGTAATTTCCATTTTTGCATGTTCATCCGTATGAATAACACTGTCTTGCATGATATATTTGTTTGCTAAGTTATTATGGTGTTTGAACTATACATGTGTGCCTGTATTTTGGTATTTTTAAATCTATTTTATGAAAAATTTATAATGATCCCTTTCTATTTTATGCTAACTCTGTTGTTTATAATCTAACACAAATACTAAATTTGCCTCTATGTTTGAAAGAATCATGCCAAATAATATCATGTTATCAGATGATAGGAATGTGGTTTATGATAAGGATTCACATTCATATTGGGTTGTTTGGTATTCATAAAAGGGTATGCTTAAGAACCTATCGTTTCTTTATTTTGGAGTAGCAGATTTAGTAATTATTTATTTCCTCTTTGCTTACAGATTTCAATTATTTGCTGATCACCATATATAAAGCAATCTGAGTGAAGTTTTATGATTGTGTGGTGACTCTCAGCCATTTTTATGGACATGACATCTTTAAAAGCTAATCTTATTGTGATCTTTCACATGTAATTTGTATGTTCATAGGGATTAGGCATGCCTCTATGGATATTCATCAGTTGTTTTTTGTTTACTCTCAGTGATCGAGTGAAGTTTTAATTGAGCATGCGCATGTTTGTGAGACTGTAGAATATTACTATGAATGAAGCAAGGAGGATTTTTATTTTATAAATTTTAATCATTTTTGATTCGTAGTATTTTTATATTCTCTTATTTACTGGATACTAACACTTGAAGTTGGATATCTAGAAAAATGGAGCATGGAAAAGGCTAATTCTTCCTAACCGGTATGTAGGAATTTCCCTTTCTTCCTAACATAATATTTTTTGGATAATTGCTTTCAGCCGTAATTTTTCCGACAATGCATTACTCCATATGATGTAACCTTAAAGGTGTTAGTTATTTTTTTTTAAAAAAATTTTGTCGACACTCTGTAATTTAATGACACTTGAGCCATTTGAGATCCGGTTTAACATATATTTGTAACTTTTTTAAGGTCCAATTTTTTTTTTTTATTTTGTTGATAGATGAACATATGAAGTTCAAATGTTGGTTCTTGATAGTTAGTTTCTTCAATTCCGAGACATGAAATGTGGAATAGGCATAATAGGAAACATGTATTAAGTATGTGTATACTAAAGAACTAAAGATGTCTATGTCGTGCCTTTTTCAATCTAATCGTATGTCTATGTATCTAAATCTTATTATATAGATGTACATAGTTTATGATCTATATTATTTGTATGCATCTTATTCTTTTTAATTAATATTTCCCCTCCCTGATAGAGCCAAATCGTTGTTCCCCCCTCCTAACACAAATTTTTTGTTCCCTCTCCCTAATAGAGCCAAATTTCTTCTGTGCTTATTAAATTGATTTTAGTTGAGGATCTCCATTATTAAAGATTACCTTTTCTATCTTAATCTCATTTTTTTCAAATTCAACAGGTCTGGTCTTTTTTTCTTTTCTTTTATAGTTGTTACCCTGTGGGAATTTAGGATCCAAAAGTGAGTACAATTAGTCCACTACAATGTTATTAACTGCTAACAAATGACTGTTTTAGATTTGAGTTTTACATGTTAGTGGTACTTATGGTTGAGACTCACTTTTACTATTAAAAAAATGCTTTTATTATGATATGTTGTGTTTTCTTTAAATTAGATCTTTTTGTAGGTTCCTCGTGTTAAGCTAACTTGAAGAATTTAGCTTTTTCTTGGCATGTTCGTATTCTTGAATCTATCCTAGACGACGATCTTGAATATATCCCAGACGACGATTTCGATAATCCTCTACATCTTGAGAAAAATGAGAATAAGGTTAATCTAATTGCACTTATTATATTTGTTTGTAGGCATGGGGATTCTTTCGAAATTGGAGGTTGAATAATGTGGCATGTGTGAGACAATTCTAAGTAATTGCATCTATTCATATACATTTCTTTGTTCCAAGGAAAATTTTGTGCTTTTCTTTAACTTTTTATTTTTCTTGAATTTAACTTGGGGGTTAAATTTACTAATTTGAACCACCTTCTCAAACTCTCAATTTGAACTTGGTAATTTTGGGGTAATGCTTTGGTTGGTGGAACATGTATACTTTTTTAAGAGCTACATTTGATTGGTAGACACAAATTAGAAACATATGGCAACTTCTGAGTTTGTAGACACAATTTTTTTATCATAGCCATATCTTTTCCATTTCTTTAATCCTCCAAAATAGTTAATACCAAAACAGTAGATGTATGCATATATGCTGTATATATTCATATTTACTACATCAGTTGTATGCACATCAGTTGTATGCATATATTCATATATTCATATTCAGATTACTTCATTTCGTTTACTACATTCATATTCCTATTTACTACAGCAGTTGAATGCTTCAGATATGCTGCATATATTCAGATTACTAGATTCATATTCAGTTGTATGCATATATGAACAACAGTTTGAATATGAATGTTGCATATATATTCATTTCGTTTAATCATTTCATTTGAATATGAATATTAATTTCGGTTAATCATTTTATTCGAATATGAATATTCATTTCGTTTAATCATTTCATTTGATTGTGTTATCTTAGGTTCGTCTGAAATGGTGTTTTATTTATGGTGTTTCACAGTTTTGATATGATAATGGAGTTCAAACTTTGTATTATATATGTATTTGTTTTGATTTGGATTGGATTGATGCCTAAAGTACTCTGTTTGATGTCTAAAGTACCCTGTTTTTTTCTTCCCTATATCAACTGTCACAGGTTTTGGTTGCCACTCAAACATCTGGAGAAACAGGAAAGAGATGGTTCCTAGGAAAACCGAATATTGTGCGGCAATTTATATGGGTATTTGAAGTATGTTCTTGACGGTTTCCTTAATCCTATTCTGAAAATGTTAAGGATTCTTTAAGAATATTAGGTTTTGCTTTTAGAATAGGATTACGTGATCTTTTTATCCCGTAGGATGCTAAGAACAAGAATGTTGAACCGAGCATATTATATGGATTTCGTTCAGGTATGTTTTTTACTTATTCACGGAATCTTTCTTCTACTAATATCTTACATGTTCTGAAATTTAAGAAGTTCAATAATTGACGAGAAATGTGCCTGCAGAAGCATGTTGATACAAATGTCTGCAATGAAGCTTTAAATGAGATTGTTTGGTAAGCACTCTTAGTTTTTTGAGGTCTATTAGTGACATTTTTTCATATTCTTTTTTTGTGCTAAAATAATTTTAAGTTGACCACATTTCCTTGCTTTAAATGATTGCTCTTCACTCTATCATTGCCCAATTACACATTTGGTCTTCATTCTATCATGGACCTATTATAAAATGTGGAACTGAAACATCCTAATTACATTTATCACTGGTGCCCAAAGTGACTTAAGCCTAAGTTCATTACTTATTTTCCATTTATTTAGCACCTTGATTTACATTTGAAGCTTCTTAACTAATTGTTCTTACAGGGACGCGGTGTCGAACATGACTGTGAAAGTGGACTACGATATTTAGTGTGCGAGGATTATAATTATACTATTAGTATGAAACAACACCTTCTGATCCCCCCACCCCAAATTAAAGTTTCCTGGTCGATTTATTTCTAACATGGGACTTCAACTTATCCTAAACAGAATATATTGTGATTAACAGAACTGGACAGATATATTTCAGGTGTCAAAACATTATCAAGGGTAGATAAATAAATAACCTGTGACCATTACAATCAATTTCAAGAAGGAAGAATCGTGATTGTTTGGACAATAATAAATGAAATTAAAGACCCTCAAAGTTTCTCATATGGTCTTTAAATGTATCCCCGTGCTGGATTTGGTCCGCTGATCCATCTTTTTCAATCTGGTATTCAGGTGGGCACATCTTGAGATTGTAAGTTGAAGCCATGCTCATGCAGTAAGCACCCGCGTTATGAACTACCAGGCCGTCACCCGAAGCTGGGGTAGGAAGTTCTCTATCTATCCCTAGGAAATCTGTAGACTCACCAGGTACATCTGGTTTCTTGGAAGATTTGTAAAATTTGTTCTTTTTAGAAATACCGAGCATTTAGTGTATTGGAAAAGAAAATGATGTGTGTTGTGAAGTCTACATCATGTTTCCTAAAATAGTGTTCGTGCCCTACGTCTTGCTAGGGCATTGTTTATTTCTTTATACATTTATATTGTTTGAAACATTATGAATTATACTTGGTCATTAACGTGATTCATTGTTGGAGATATCTTTTTAGTAAAAAAAACTATTTTTGCCTCATTACTTTAAGTTCTTGGTTGTTGGATAATGCATTTGATTATATTACATATTTGCAATTTTGTTTAATTTGGTATAAAAGTACAAATGCCAAGTTTGGTTCAAGTGTGGACAATACGACTCTGTTTTCTTTGTAGATATTGGTTCCAATAACTATTGTTTAAACGATAACCGTTGATTACTTCCTATTAAGGTTGAATTTAAGCATTTATACAAGTTCTTAATTAAATTTCCATTGGAATTTAATTACCTTTACAATGAGATTCTTAATGATATATTGTACTACACTTATTTGTAACAATTGGGAACTAATGTCTGCTTGATGACATTTTTTATTTCTTTACTTCTTTTAGGGAAAAAGTATATTGTTGAACTTCTTTTTTATTTTTTTAGTAGTTAGTAAATTTCTTACACCATTTTGTCATGCAGGAAAAGTAAATGATAACGAATTTATAGTGATATTTTTACTTTAAATTAAGTTTTATAGGTATCTCTTTAGGAATATCTACATAAAAATAATATTTGGAAATTTTGATGCATGTTTTGGTGACAATAATTGCAACCCCTTTAAGAAGTTTTGGTTCCCCTTTCTATAGTACATTTCTTACAATTGTATGTAGTGTATTGTATTTTTTGAATTTAACTGATTTATATACATGTTTTGTAGATAGAACAACACATTCACGCATCGAACATATTTTATGTGCCTTTATACCAGTCACCGCAAAACATTTATTTGTTTTGTTTCTTGAATCTGTAAGTGTGATTTTAATGCTTGAAATTTTAAATTTTGACATCGTTCAGTGGTAGTTTCTCACTTTTTTATGCAAATTTGAACATATATCGATATAAAACTATCGATTGTTATTTGTTTATCGACAAGAGGTGTATATACTCTCTCTCTATATCCTTGACTCACACACGCTCACTTTATCTCGATGTAAAAAAGTGAAGGAAACTATGCCCAAATTTGGATATTTAATAAATGAAGGAAAGGTTGCCAAATTTTCTAATGTGTTCTGAAAAAGACTTTTTGACTTAAATTATACACGATTCAATATTTTGGAAAAAAATTTTGTGCCTTCAAACCAACCACTATTCTTCTATGACAGCCATGGCTTGAGGTTTACAGGAGTTTAGCTCCTTCCTTGAACGAACTATATCTCCAACTTGGAGATGGTCCTTTGAGAGTAACCATGTTGAATAGCTGCTACCGTTTGATTTGTTCAACATTACTCTGCTCCCCAGACTAATCAACTCTCCATCGTTACAAATAGCATTTTGTGAGCTTCAGCATTTGTATGATAGCCCTGATAGTTAAAAAGCACAAGTGCAGTAACCCTGATAGTTAAAAAGGTGGCAGTTTTCATCTATTTTTTTCAACATTCTTGGCTCTAAATTTTGATTCTGAAAGAAACATAATGCAGGGTTTCTTGCGGAGATTAAAATTGCTTAATTCGTGAACTATCAAGGGGTTCGCAAATCCTTGACAGTTCCAATATATGATCTTTATTGATCTCGGCGAGGCTGCCTGGCAGCCGCCACCACTCTGCCATACCTGTGAGAATTAGTTTTTCTAAGTTTGTGTGCAATAGTGTCTTTACCAGTGTAACTGAATGTCTTCTTCCTCTTTTGGCTATTGCTGCCAACCGTTTTTTTTAATTCTTTTTTAATTCAAAATCCTCTGTGATGTGTTCTTCTTTCAGCAACTTCAGAGGTTTGTCTTTTTGGTTGATTGGGTATTTTTCATTGAAAGTTTTTGAAATTGTAAACTTTTAAATCAAATCTGAAATTGTAAACTTTTTTTCATTCATTGCTTTTCATTGGTCTTTTATCTTATATTAAGTCATACTAAGTTTATTGAAACATTTAGGCTCTTATTCTTTTGAAAAAGATCTAGGGGGGTTTTAATTACCAAACTATATTGGTATCATAAGCGTCATATTTGATAGATCGTTATTTTAAGCCAGAGCACATATACTCTCATATAGTATGAACCGAACATAAAGAAGTGTTGAAGTTTAGGTTGTATCTGAGTGAGTTTTTCACTCTTTATAATCTTTTACTATTTATAGTTATCCCAAATGTACTTTTTGTTTGTTCCCTTTCAAAACAACATGTTTCGGTTTCACTTTTTCAAATAGGTATTAAGTACTTTCTTATTATTTTGCATGCAATGGTGGTAACAACACGAATCGAACTGTAATTATTACCGCCATAGTTGTTGTCATTTTTGTAATACTTGGAATTGCTTGCATTTGCATCCGCATCAGAAAGGGGACGCAGATGCCAGCGGGTGAATATGATAGTAAGTTTAAATTTTCTTAGTAGATTTATACCTTCATTTGTTTCATTGGACATCATTACCTTAGGCATGAGAATGTGCAATAGCATCAAATATTGTTAAATTATACCAACATAAGCAAATTGAAGTTTGAATGTATCATTCATTTGTTGCAATGAAATTATTCATTTTGCTATTCAAGTATATTATATAAGTTCAAGTTTATTACTATCATTCAATGATATCATTCAGTTTTAATGTATCATTCATTTTTCCGGTAATGGTTTAACTTCAAGTATATTATATAAGCTCCTAATTCTGCTTTTCTCTTTTTGATGTTCTGGATGAAATTAAAACTGTGGAATCCTTACAATATGACTTTGATACTATGAAAGCTGCAACAGATGACTTTTCTGATACTAATAAACTTGGATGAGGTGGATTTGGAGTTGTTTACAAGGTAATAAGAATATTTTGTTGTGAAATTAGAACAATTTGTACTTGAGAGTTGTTTCATCTGTCTCATATTTGATTGTTTATATCTTCATATTTATATCTTCTGGGTAAGGTCCAAAATGGACGAGAAATAGCTGTGAAGAGACTTTTTAGGGGTTCGGAACAAGGAGAAATTGAATTTAAAAATGAGGTCATGTTAAGGGCAAATCTTCAACACAGGATTTTGGTTAAGCTCCTTGGTATCATTTATTTGTAGGAGTACCATGGCCACTAGAGGAACATAGGATGTTTCTGTATGGTTTGCAAATGCTAGGGAAAGGTGATTGGCGAGGAATAACATGCCAAGAAGTTTTTCATTCGCCAAAACACTACGTCTAGAAGACAAGGACATGGACAGGCAACTGATGAAGTAAGTTATTTTAAGGGAATTTTGAATATGGAAATCTTTTTATTGTTGTATTTAAATTCAAAATTATTTTATTTTTCTTTAGATTTCATCAAAATTAATGAACACTCAATTGATCGGTGCATACCTATGGCCATAAATGGATCAGTGTATGAAGGCATGGGAGTGACCATGAAGGCGTTTGAGTTTTGGTGTTCTTTGTGAAGCTTGCCAGAGACAATAGAGCACTATTAAAAGCACAAAAAGGAGCCTGGAACAATAATGGGGCTGCTAAAGTGGTACATTTTCCCCAAGCTTGCCCCAGTGTTACATTTTCCCCAATTTCGTTATTTATCTTATTGTCATTAGTCTCAAAATGTTTCAGCCATTGCATTTTTAATCTTAGTGGACTACCCATTTTTAATGTTAGGATCTTCTCAATCACATTAACTTCTTCACCAATTCATTCGTCCCCAATTCAATGGTACACATTAACTTCTTCACCAATTCATTCGGCCCCACATAATCCACTTAGTAATCCAACGTAACTATACCTGTCTAGTGTAAAACCTGTTTATCCTGTCATTGTAAAACTCATACTAAACTGATGTTCATTGATTAGCATATTCATTTATTTGTTGGCTCGCATACTAATTAATTGGCATATTCATATTCATTTCTCAAATGTTCTACAGGTGAATATGTTTTTCGACATTGACAGAGTGCTCGTAAATCTTTTTATATATTAAAACTCAATGTTTTATTTTACTAAGTAATTTAATTGGGGAGTTTCAAGTATCAGGATGTGTATGTGCGATGCTTGAAATGAACAGTTATGATCATGAGTTTATACTGATGTTTCTGCAGAACTAAATATTTTTTTGTAAGTAATTAATTGCCTCACCAATAAACTAATGATTATAACTGTTTATACTAATGTTTCTGCAAAACTTTGTAGATCTAGATGGAAGTGAAAGAGTTTCACAATAAAATACAGAAGGTGCAAGGCTTAGGGAAGGTTTCCATATAAACCTTAGCTTGATGACCCTCACAACTGTAATTAGGAAGCTAAGGTTAGAGGACAAGGCAATGCTGCTGATGGATATATGCATTTACTATTTAATTTTCTATTCCTACTCCTTTAGCCTCCTTTTAGTTTTTTGTATATTTATACGTGGGTATAATTATTTAATTTTATGACACTCTATAATTGCTCTTCATTATATAAAAATTTATTTTTTCCCTATATAAGACGAGGCGTGTAAGGAATGGAGGTGTCGTCTTTTTTTTACCTATATTGCAATTTTGTAGTTTTGATAATTTTTAAGTATTATATGAAAAATTCTCATGCATTGATTCGAGTAATATGAAACTTGCCTGCAATCTAGAATGCCTTCGATTGCATTATCGCCCCAAGATCTCACCGATACAGAGTGGTATTTTTTGGTTTGCATGGTATGTCTTATATCGGGAATGTTTTTAGACCACGTCCAAAAGCTCAAATTAAAGATATTTACAGGTAATGTTCTCTAATATTCTATTCAAACATTTAAGTAGAATTGGATCTTTCTTTACTATTTTTTTTTCAGCGCTAGGAAGAATACTAGCAAATTATGGTCTTTAACAGATCTTGAGACACAATGGTTTGAGTTAATCACGTTTATGTTTGGTACTGATTGTTTGACATTAAGTTAATCTTTGTATATTTATTATGGATTTGAACTAACATGTCTATTTTTTGTTGTTTAATTTTCAGATTATGACAAATACGAGGATAAAGTGTCAATTAGATCCCTGAGTTTGAGAACCTGTTTAGCTTTGAGCCCCATCCCACCCCTTTACAAATATACCACGAGTTATTTGATCGAACGATTTATATTTTTTATTAGATTGAAAATTTATTATTGTGTTTAGGTATTATTTTTATCGTCATTTTGTTGGTAAAGTTGTTAGCAATGATTTGGTTTATGTAATGTCTGGGATGGACTAATTGTATAGTTGAGTAGTTTTTGTTTCTCAAAGAGGTGGATAGTCCAGTAAATAGGCGATATAATCTCAAAATTTTCTAAATCGTGTACACATTTTTGTATTTTATAAAAAATTCAATGAATACAATTCTTTATAGACGAATGTTTTAGAAATGTTCGCCCGTGCATTCACAGTTTATATTATATATAGTTAGGCTTTGGTTGTAAGTGTTAGGTGGGATAGTTGTGATGAATAGGTGATAATGTAATGACTTAGTTTAAGTCCTTTTTGTTTGTGATTTTATTTTTAGCAATTTGTTTGACTATTATACATAGTGTTATGCTTTGATTGTGTGCGGGGATGGGGGGTGTAAATTAAGACTATTTGAATGTTGTTGGCTTATTTGTTATTTGTTAAGCAAGGTGGATAGTCTTATAACTTAATGATATTAGAATTTTTTTATTTTAAATTAAACTTTGTTTTGTTAGGGAATGAAATTTTAGTCATTTTACGATTACATGTTTTGGAAATTTTCGCCGTGCCTTCAGGCACGGGCATTCCGCTAGTATGTATATATATATATATATATATATATATGGTGTGCGATAGTATATATATATGGTGTGTGCATTAATATAAGTGGCTAGATATTATTATTATATCGGCTCTAGTGCTATCGGAGGGAGGTTGTGCGTAGTGGATGCATCCCCTAGCTTGAGGAGTAGGGCGAGTATATTCCCAGGTCATAGCGTCCATTATATGGGTGAGGGGCATCTCACTTTCAGGGAAGGAATATGACCGCCTCCAATTTATATGTATTAACCAAGTTAGCGAGCGATTCTGACTTGGGGTAACTAGCTTATGTGAATAGGCCTAGTGGGATAGAACTTTAGAGAATTTACATCCGGTGAGTTATTACTCGGGAGGATGTTTAGTATTAATTATTATTTTAGCATGTTTGTGAATGTTGTAATATAACTATACGTATATAATGAGGTAAATAATTAATATGTGTAAATTAATACAGGCCGTGAATTGTATTATATATATAATGGGTGTGAAAGTTATATGAACTTAAAAAGAGAAATGATTAATTAAGTTAATGCTGATAATAACTTAGAAATCATAATTATGGCACACTCAGTTAGAGAAGGATGGTTGCAAGGGGATATTATCAGTTATCTAGTCATGGGATAAATAACTAGGTAAACTTAATCAAGGAGTTAGTAGTGCACATTAGAGGAGGGGTGAGGATGTCCTCAAGGGAGTGAGGCACTAACTAAAATATGGAGAGCATGCATATTTACTTATTACTGCAAGTAATCATTTGCTAAATTTTTTCTAATTGTTTTGGGTACTAACCCTTGCTATAAAAACTTTAATAAAACCTTTTAGTTGTCCAGCCATAGGGACACCAGGCTTGACTCATACTAGGGATCCGTTGCTGCCACATGTGTGGATGTTGCGGGAGTTTGATTGGTGCCTCATTCTTTTCATTCTTAGTGTAGAGACTTCCTATCAGTTATTCGAGCAGGTTGCTCATAGTTTTATTTCAGTCCTTATGTCAGACCTATTGAGATTTATTACTTGTCTTTACTTTTGTTGGATTTTGAACCGATGGTTTATTTGGTCTATTAATTAATTATTAATGGTTGATTTCAGTTAATTCTGATTGTTTATATTATTCCGTTTCTGCATGAGTATTTCATTTTAGTTAATGAAAGATAAAACTTGGCACCATTCTAATTTTCTCACTTAGGTGGTTAGTAATTGAAAAGGCGACAGTGATGCTAAGAATGAACCAACTGAGAAACCTGTTCTAATTTAATTTCAGACTGATCACCCGGGGTTAATTAGGCGGGGTGTCATAGATGGTATCAGAGCATCGAGTTCTAGTGTCCTTAGGATGTGTGCGGCTTACTACGTTTCGACGTAGCGTTCGGTTGATATAGATCCCTATTATTAGGACTGTTGATTCATTTTCTGCTTTTGAGATATCGTATTTATGCTATTAGATTTTATTTTGTATAAATTGTGTACTTATACGATTTAGTATATTTTCAGATGCTACCGAAGTGGTAGAGAGCAGAGAGTGCTGAGGCTAGGGATGAGTTAAGGGAGGATCATCAGGAGCCACATGTACCGCCACCCCCACCCCCACCCGAGTTGATATCCGCTACTCAGGTGGTCGTGATAGTGGCCTAGGCAGTTGAGACAGCATTGAGGGCCATGGCATCAAATTTTCCTCAGGCCCAGGCACCACCTCCCGAGGCACCAACAGTTCAGGCTCCAGTGGGGCCCCCGTCTTGGCAGCAAGTTGGGGAGAACTTTCAGAAGGGTAACCCACCCGAGTTTCGGGGTAGCACCGATGTGGTAGAGGCTTGTGACTGGAAGAAGAATATTCAGCGTCATCTGCACATGCCGGAGTGTACTGATGTGCAGAAACAAATGCTTGCTAACTTTCATCTGTCGGGGACAGCTTTACAGTGGTGGGAGTCAGTTACCACCACTGAGGAGAGGAAGTTGATGACGGTATCTGAGTTTTGGGTGCAGTTCGACCGCTAATACTTCCTACTAGTGGTAGAGGATGAAATGAGGAAGAAGTTCAACGAGTTAGTACAGGGTGACCGGTCAGTGGCAGATTATGAGGAAGAGTTCACACGTTTGGCAAACTTTGTGCCAAATGAGGTGAGTGATGAGGAGAGAAAGAAGTCGAGATTCATGGATGGTTTAGCCTAGAGGATTAGGCAGCATTTGATTGGTAATATGGAGTTGGTGACGTATACAGATGTAGTTAATGCCGTTCTCATACATTTCTAGGATCATTGCTTCCATAATAAAAGGAGTAAGAGAGTAGGGGTGCCGAGTTAGCAGGGCAAGGCAGTTACTGGTAGTGACACGAGTAGTAATCAATAGCAGACTAACAGTCAGTAGGGGAATTAGGCCAAGAAATTTAGGCCTGGTGGGTTCCGAACGGGTGGACAGGTATTCTGGCAGGGCCAACCCGGCCCAAATCAATAGCAGCAGGTTCCTCAGGGCCAAGGAAACAATGGGGGAGGCCAGCAGGGCCAGCAACGTCAGGGCCAACAGGGCTAAGGGTAGGGGGACAGTTAGAAATGTTGTTTTATTTGTGGCCATCCAGGTCACTTCAAGCGGGAGTGCCCATAGAGGGGCAAAGGTCATCAGTAGGGTGCCCAACAGGGGTAATAGGGACATATGCTACTAGCAGCACCAGCTCCACCCGCCTCACAGTAGCAGGGGAAAATGCACTATGAGCGTGTGTATAACATCAGGATGTTCCCAATCCTCCAGCATAGCAGGCGCCACCAACATTTGAGGGTATGTTTCTCATTCGTGGTCATGAGGGTAGTATACTTTTTGACACGGGAGCATCGCATTCATTCATTAAATCTAATTTCATTAAACGGGCAGGATTACTAGAGACCGCGGGTAGTCTTCGCATGTGTGTAGAGATTCCAGTAGGCAGCGGGGCTTTAATTCACTCGATTTGTCGGGGGGTGGAAATTTTGATTGGGAGGCTTAGCTTAGCAGCAGACCTCTTAGTGTTAGATATGGAGGGCTATGATGTCATCATGGGTATGGATTGGTTGGCAGGTTATCGAGAGACTCTGGATTTTCACGAGAGGACAATCTTGTTCTCGATTCCAGGATAGGAGATGTTCCTAATAGCGATTCCTCTACCTGAGGGGGGTCGCGTACACACTTGTATTATATCGAGGAGCAGACCGCATATGAGGTTGTAGTTCCGTTGGATTCAATTCCGATAGTGAGGGACTTAGAGAATGTGTTCCAGGAAATACCAGGGTTTCCACCTAGCAAGGAAATCGAGTTTGTAATAGATTTAGCACCGGGGACGAGGTCGATTGCTCGAGCACCGTACCGTATGGTCTCTTCAGAGATGGATGAGTTGAGACAGCAGATTCAGCAGCTCCTGGGTCAGGTTTTCATTTGGCGAAGTACATTACCGTGGGGTGCACTGGTGTTATTTGTAAAGAAGAAGGATGGTTCACTTCAATTGTGCGTGGACTACAAGGAGTTGAACAAGGTGACGATACAAAATAAGTATCCGTTGCCTAGGATCGATGACCTTTTTGACCAATTGAGAGGGATATCATACTTCTACAAGATCAATTTGAGGTCAAGGTATCATCAGGTACGTATGTGAGAGGAGGATATTTCTAAGACTGCTTTCCTGTCGTGTTATGGATCTTTCGAGTTCAGGGTGATGTCGTTCGGGCTCACAAATGCGCCAGCAGTGTTCATGGATCTCATGAATAGGGTTTTTAGAGAGCACCTTAACCAGTTTGTCATCGTATTCATTGATGACATCTTGATCTACTCATGCACCGAGGAGGAGCACGCAGAGACGTAAGGTTCTATAGACACTGCAGGATCACAAGCTCTATGCCAAATTTGGGAAGTGTGGATTTTGGCTGCGAGAGATGCAGTTCCTTGACCACGTGGTTTTAGGCCGAGGTATTGCAGTGGATCCGAGTAAGGTGTTGGCGATGAGTGAGTGGGGATAGCCCACGACACCGACCGAGGTGTACAGTTTTCTGGGATTGGCATGCCATTACAGGCAGTTCATTAAGGGATTCTTAAAGATTGCGGGCCCTTTGACGAATCTGACTCGGAAAGGGGTTCCTTTAACTTGGAGTGATCATTGTTAATTTGCTTTCGAAGAGCTAAAGGAAAATTTGACATCTGCACATATACTTGCTTTGTGGAAAGGAGGATTAGAGTATCAGGTTTACACTGACGCATCCTTATAGGGACTTTGGGTTGTGCTTTAGGAGGAGGAAAGGGCTATAGCTTATGCATCTAGAAAGCTAAAGCCCCATGAGAAGAATTACCCCACTCACGACCTAGAGCTAGCATAGGTCATTTTTGCCTTGCGGATATGGAGACACTATCTACTGGGGGAATAGTTCACTTTATTCATGGATCACAAGTCACTTCAGTATCTCTTCACACAAAAGGATTTGAATATGAGTCAGAGGCGGTGGCTAGAATTTGTGAAAGACTACCAGTTTGATATTCAATATCATCCTGGTAAGCCTAATATGGTAGTAGACGCATTAAGCCGGAGACCGACTAGGGAAATATCAGAAGTCTGGAAAGCGAATTGGAGAGAGCTTCGATATGAGGATGATGTAGCCAGGGCCTGTATGTCAGCATTATCCATCATACCTGAGATCTTTATGCGAGTTATGAGGGCTCAGGCAGGGGATCAGATCTGCCTAGATAAAGTGAGCCAGTTGTTAGCCGAGGGAGCAGAGGGTTACTCGATAAGCTCAGAAGGAGGCTTACGCCTTAATGGGAGGTTAATTGTGCTAGAGGATGAGGAGTTCAGGCATGCTGTTATGACAGAGTCCTATGGTTTGAGATTTGCGGTACATCCCGGCAGGGATAAAATGTACCAGGATATGTGGAGGCAGTATTGATGGGCGGGATTGAAACGGGACATAGCAGAGTTTGTCTCAAAATGTGCCATGTATTAGCTCATGAAAGTTGACCATCAGAGACCATCAGGGATGCTAGAGCCAATATAAATTCCTGTGTGGAAGTGAGAGAGCATCTTCATGGAATTCATTACAGGGTTACCTGCGTCGCAAAGAGGTCATGATTCCATATGGGTCATTGTGGATTGCTTGACCAAGGTGGACCACTTCCTGTCGGTTCGCACGGACTTTGTGACGATGTGTTATGTGCAGCTGTTCATAGAAGCGATTGTTAAGCTACACAGGTTGCCGATAAACATTGTGTCCGACAGAGACAAAATTTATGTGGCCCACTTTTCGCAGAGCTTTCAGGAGGCCATGGGAACGGAGTTACGTTTAAGTACATCCTATCACCCACAGACCGACGGGCAGACTAAGAGAGTCAATCAGATGCTGGAAGACATGCTCAGAATGTGCCTTTTAGACTTTGGGGGAGGTTGGGAGAAATATCTTCCTTTGGTAGAGTTCGCGTATAACAACTCTTAACAATTAATAATTGGCATGGCACCGTTCGAGGCACGGTATGGGAGACCTTGTCGTTCACTCGCTTGTTGGTTAGAGGTGGGGGACAACAAGCTATTGGGGCCGTAGATTATCCTGGATACATCATCCAGGATAGAGTTGATCTGAGATGGTGCAGGGTAAGTTATCACCGAGGTACGATGGACATTTCCCTATCATTGAGATGGTGGGACCGGTAGCATATAGACCGGGATTGCCAGAGCATCTTCAGCGGATACACGACGTGTTTCATTTAGCGTCGCTGAAGAAATATCGAAGGAGCGAAAGAGCCTTCTGGCACATTCCACTCGAGGAAATTGATTTATAGCCAGATATCTCATATGAGGAGAGACCAATGGCTATTCTGTACCATAGTGAGTGAAAGTTACGATGCAAGGTTGTTCCACTAGTTAGAGTACAGTGAGGTCATCACAATGTTGACGAGTCTACCTAGGAGCGTGAGGAGAATATGTGGGAAAAATATCAGGAGCTATTCACCAAAGGTTGTTCCACTAGTGGGGGGGGGGGGGGGGGGGTATGTAACACCTTGTATTTTTTGTGCATTTAATATTTAATTAATTCGAGAATTCAAAATTTCTTGTGTGTCGTAATTTTAATTTAATTAATTATGGCAATATATATTTAAATATTAATCGGGGAGTGAATGGTTAATATGTAGGGAAATTTAATTACTAAGTGAAAAGTAATAATTTATTTACGTCATTTCAAGTATTAATGACGGGGTATGTACTTATCTCAACTGGGAGTCGGTATAGACTAATTTGGGTGTGAGATAAATATTTTTATAAATTAATTCGGATGACAATTCTGAGTGTACGGTTGAGTCCGGATGGACCAATAAAGTCAAAAAAGTGTACCCGGGGTAGTAAACGGGTCACATAACGTGTTTATGCATAGCATGGGCCCACACAGGGGCATTTGGGTCACTTGGGCTTGGCCCATTAAGCAAAAAAGGGGATTTAGCCTAATTAATTAATTATAAGGAAAAGGGGGACGACTGATTAGAGTTTAGAAAATACTTAGTGGGAGAGAAAACCCTAAGAGACAGTTAAAGGCAAATTGGGGGCCAAAAGAAAGAGCCAAAAGAAGGGATTTCATCTTCAACCTTGGGAATTCACAACTCCAAATCAGACTCTATGAATCATAAGGCAAATGGTTAACTTGTTGTGCCATTTAATTTGTATTTTGATTCATATTTTTGTGATGTGAGAAATCAAAATTCATTTTGGGATTTAAAGGGTACAAACATGGGATTTTTGTAAATCAATATTCTGATTTCTAAATTGTGTAGAAATTGATGTATAATCTGAGGTTGGATATATATCTAGTAATATGTGTAAACCCAGAAAAATTAGAAACAAATTTTAGATAAGGAATTGATGTTGAGATGGGTTAACGAATAAAAATGGATTTTTCCCCAATTTTTGAAAACAGTAGAGAACGGAAATTGAATGGTGTTTTGGACTTTATGGGGGTCCCTTATGAGGTTCTTGGTGTGTTTTGTTGAAGAAAGGACTTGGTTTAGACTGTAGAAGAATTTATGGTTTTGAGCTTTTCATCCATGACTGAAACAGGAAACTCGGGAAGACGATGACATGTACGATCGATCGATCGAGGGTTGGGGATCGATCGATCGAGGGTCGATAAGTTCTGGCAATTCGTCCAGTTTATATATATAAGGGGAATTTAATTTAAACTTCCTTCCTATACCTTATGTAATGAGAAATAAACATAGGGATACAATCTAATCAATTATGAAGGAAAATTAATTGGGATTCGAAGGAAAATTTATATTTGTCACACTACGGTAAAATTTTGGAAAGACTATTTCGAAATAATTAAATACGGATCGAGTGGGCGAGTCTGGGTATATGGGTTGAGTGATACCAAGGCGTTAAATTTCTTTATAGTGAAAGCTAAATAATTTAAAGTCGGGAATTTAGACTCGGGTATTGTTTTATTTCGGGCCACGAGAGTAAGCCGGAATATATTGGCTGAAGCGATGCCAAAAGTAATTTAATTAATTAATGTGCGAAGTAATTAATAATTAGGATTGGGCCATAAACTCATAATAATTTGAATAGGCTTGTGTTACGGACTTAGTACACGGTATAGTCGGGATAGTTTATTTTATATATATATATATATATATATACACGGTGTGCGATAGTATATATATATGGTGTGTGCATTAATATCAGTGGCTAGATATTATTATTATATAGACTCTAGTGCTATAGGAGGGAGGTTGTGGATAGTGGATGAATCCCCTAGCTTGAGAAGTAGGGCGAGTATATTCCCAGGTCATAGCGTCCGTTATATGGATGAGTGGCATCTCACTTTCGAGGAAGGAATATGACCACCTCCAATTTTTATGTATTAATCAAGTTAGTGAGCGATTCTGACTTGGGGTAACTAGGTCATGTGAATATGCCTAGTGGGATAGAACTTTAGAGAATTTACATCTGAGAGTTATTACTCGGGAGGATGTTTCGTATTAATTATTATTTCAGCATGTTTGTGAATGTTGTAATATAACTATACGTATATAATGAGGTAAATAATTATATATGGGGAAATTAATACAGGTCGTGAATTGTATTATATATATAATAGGTGTGAAAGTTATATGAACTCAAAAAGGGAAATCATTAATTAAGTTAATGTTGATAATAACTTTGAAATCATAATTATGCACACTCAGTTAGAGAAGGATGGTTGCAAGGGGAAATTACCAGTTATCTAGTCATGGGATAAATAACTAGGTAAACTTAATCAAGGCGTTAGTAGTGCACATTAGAGGAGGGGTGAGGATGTCCTCAAGGGAGTGAGGAACTAACTAAAATATGGAGAGCATGCATATTTACTTATTACTGCAAGTAATCATTTGCTAATTTTTTTCCAATTGTTTTTGGTACTAACCCTTGCTATAAAAACTTAAAAAAAACCTTTTAGTTGTCCAGCCACATGGACGCCAGGCTTGACTCATACTAGGGATCCGTTGCTGCAACATGTGTGGATGTTGCGGGAGTTTGATTGGTGCCTCATTCTTAGTGTAGAGACATCCTATCAGTTATTCGAGAAGGTTGCTCATAGTTTTATTTCAGTCCTTATGTCATACCTATTGAGATTTATTACTTATCTTTACTTTTGTTGGATTTTATACCGATGGTTTATTCGGTCTCTTAATTAATTATTAATGGTTGATTTCAGTTAATTGTGATTGTTTATATTATTCTATTTCTGCATGAGTATTTCGTTTTAGTTAATGAAAGATAAAACTTGGCACCATTATAATTTTCTCACTTAGGTGGTTAGTAATTGAAAAGGCGACAGTGATGCTAAGAATGAACCGACTGAGAAACCTGTTCTAATTTAATTTTGGACTGATCACCCGGGGTTACTTAGGCGGGGTGTCACATATAGTATAGTACAACATCTAGTGGATATTTTATCTTATTTCTAAATATGGCTTTTGTGGAAGGATATGTTGACATTGAAGTTATGCAGTGACAATAATCAGACACTCACAGTACAAGTAAATTATGTAAACTTTGCTAATCCAATACTTTCGTCTCCTGTTTATGAAAAATTCAATCGGTGAGATAGATAAGACATTCCAGATGTATAACTGTTTTTTTATAATGGAAATTATGTATATTCACCATTTTTATCATGGAAGTTATATATATTCACCATAAGTTATATATATTTAACAATCTTAATAATAGGGGAATGTCCAAGAAAGGTTAAGGCCAACCTAATAAGAAAGTGACCACTTATTCGGTAAGTTGCCTAAAATTGAAGGCAAGGTGAGGAATGCAGAGGAACCAGTGGAAATTGTTACAGTGGTTAATACAGAAGCAGTGGATAAAGTTCAAGAAGTGGAAAATGTTGTTGTGGATTATGTAGGAACTAAGGAATATGGAGCAATAAAAGAGATGATAGTAGTGGAAAATGGAGAAAATATGGCAAATACAGATGTAGAAAAGGAATATGGAGAAATAAATGAGATAATTGAAGGTAATCAAACAACTCAAACCACTGAAGTCGTATTGAAGGAGAAGACCATACGACTAAAATTCAAAATCATATTCATAAGATTAAAAACCAAAAAATTTGTAGTGAGGAAACCTTAATTGCAGATTTATGCTCATTGTCTCCTAAAGAAACTAATATACCAAACAATGAGACAAACAAAGTTTCCCTTAATATGTATTCTACTTATTTTGAGGACAACAAGAATGGTAAAATCTTGTAACATAGCTCTTTTATTGTTCAATTACCACATTTCACCATAGTATCTTATAACTAACCTTATATTTTCGAAGAATCTGTCAAGTTATAACCAATTATGGTGAGAATTAGGCTCTTCTATGAGACTTTAATTTTATTTTGCGTAATCATGAATACAAAGATATTGGTCCTCCCTCTCATATATCTTGTGAATAATTCCGGGATGTGATTGATAACTGCAATCTAGTCAATCATAAATCATAAAGGAACCCCTTTACTTGGACCAAATCTCACACTTTTCCGGACACACTAGTGGAAAATACTCTTAATAGTGTCTTGTGCTCAACAGATTGGTTCAATTTTTGTCCAAAAACTTCATGTCATAACTTTGTCAATATATAATCATATTGTAATCCTCTATTACTTGAATTTTATGGTGAAGTCACGTCCTCTCCCATTCCATTTAGATATCAATAGGTTACAACAACTCACAAGAATTTTATGAATGTTACCTTTGGGGCTATCAACTCTCTGCAATTCTGTAGAAGTTATGTAAGAATTGTTTTTCTTAAGTTGAATGGAGTAAATTATGATCTTTTTTGTTTTGTTTAAAAATATTAACTATCTTAATTCTGTAAAAAATATTTCACAGTTAGAGAAATTCAAAAGGCAGGGATCACTGATAAAACAAATCAAAATTATTACATAATTAAATATGTGGTTTCCACAAACACTTCCATTAATCGATGATATAAATCGCAAGATAAAACATATAAGCGCTCGGTAGATATAATCCAAATATGAACTGCCAATGATACTATCTTTATCATTCAATTGATGATTCATTTTTCAAGTCTGGACTCAATGAACCATCCATAATATAAAAGTAGATGTAATGTGTGGCCATCCCCGATCCTCACCGCGCGGGTGGGCACGCAAAGGGAGAGGATCCTTCGGGTCCCGCGCATCCCTCTCGGGAGCGCTTCGACCGGCGTCATTTGAGATAAGGTGTAAAAAATGTAGAGAGATTCAGAGTCTCCAGTCTATTTTACTCAAAATAGATAAAAGAAAAAGAGGAAGCCACCCCGAAGGATGCATCCAAAGACATACTGGTGCATGCGAAACCAAAATGATTCGAGAAGGGTTCGGAGGCTTAGTTACGAAATGGGAAGGTGTTAGGCACCCATTCCGCCCTTTCGGTCTCTCATGGATATTTGCTATTTTCCTTTATTTTTCCCCATGATATGTGTGCATGTGTATATATATATAATGGAGATAGGAATCCTCGACTTGCATCATGGAAGAGATAAAGCGAGTCATCCGTAGGAAGCTATAAGAATAATATTACAAAGTAAAATTTACGCGATTGCCCTTACGTTAATCATTATAATGGAACGATAACGCATATGGAGCAATAAGCCACTAAGAGCAAGTATATAGATTATAAGTAGATTGGATTTAGAGAAAATAAAAATAAGAGAAAAAGTGAGAAAGTGACTCGAGTCTCGGGTTTTACCCCGAGACGCATACGTAGCATATAAAGGCATCAAAGTCCACGTAGTTCGCATACAAAATGAGGGGTGCATAAATCCAAATGGGGGGATCTCTTATTTGTGAGTGTGTGTGTGTGTGTGTGTGTGTGTATGTGTGTGTAGAAAAAGTGTTTTAGTTGTGAGAAAAGTGTGAGAATCCCTATTTGGACTTTATGAGCGAACCCTATTTTTCTTGTTTTTTTGGGTTTTATTTATAATGAAAATAAGAGATGTGAAATAATACTAAATAAAAAGTATATTAGGATGTGTGAGATGAGATAATAAGTGTGCTAAGTAATAAACCAAGTTATTGAGAATTTAAGAGAGAGTTTGATAAAGTTGGACCTTCTTGAAGATCTTGAGCTTGATCTAAAATGTTGGATAGCATCCCTTGCACTTGGATGATGATGGAGAGTGGATAATTCACCAAGTTTGATGAAAAGGATGATGGAAAGTGGTAGTGAAAAAGAAATTTGGAAGTTGAAATCACGCTGCCTTCGAGAGAGGTTTCTGGGATTCGTTGAGAATGAATTTTATCAGATCTGGGCTCCCCTTGCAAATTAGGTGAAGCCCTCCTTTTATAGGCTCAGGTCACTGCCGATTGGCATAGACCTGATCCTCCCTATCGGCACCTGTCGAAAGGCAGGGTCTGGAACCTGCCATTTGGTATTGTGTTTCAGGCCTTTTCGGAAAATCGGCTGCTGGGGGCAAGCCGTTGGTCAGAATCGCGCACGGGGCAGACCATTAGAAAGGTAATTCAGAGACCTTCGAAAGTCCTTGGATCGCTCTAAGATTTGGGAGTTTACTTTGGGTCAAATATGGCTCGGAAGCGTTTGTCGGTCGATTGGACGGGGAATCGTTCGGACGCAAACAGATCGTTCGTCCGCAGGGTTAGTCCAAATCACGCACGGGGTGGACCGTTGGAAAGTTTAGGAGATGTACTTTGACATTCCAAAGAGTTTGACCCGGTTTGGGTAGTTGACTTTGGTCAACCGATACCTGGAAGCATTTGGTGACCTCTTGGAGTCAAACAGATCATTCGTCTGCATGGTAAGTCAGAATCGCACACGAGATGGTCTGTTGGAAAGGGTATCCATTGCCCTTCAAAGATTCATTTAGCCTCGGTCGAGATGAAGATTTGACTTAGGTCAAAAAGATCTCGAGAGCTCCCGGTGGCCTCTAGTTTAAGTTTCAAACGCAAACGGATCGTTCGTCCGCATGGTAAGTCGGAATCGTGCACATAATGGACCATTGGAAAGGGTATTCAGTGCCCTTCGAAGATTCATTCAGCCTCGATCGAGATGAAAAGTTTGACTTTTTGGTCAAATTGAGCCAGGATCAGTACTTGGGACATGACCTGGGTTTATGGTGATGAAGGGAGGTACTAGGGACCTAAGGAGAGTTAGGGGGTAACAGAATGGGGTGTCTAGAGAGCCCCTTAATGGGTGAGTTTGGAACAAATGATAACCGTCGAATAGACACCACATGATGCTTTTGAGGGAGTACGATCGATTCAGAGGGACGAGGCCGATTCTAAGGACCTAAGGAGTGTGCTAGGGATGGAATGACGATTTAGGTCGATTCTGAGGACCTGAAGTGGTGTTGGGGGATGACCAATTTTATGGGTCAAAGCCAAATCTGTGGGTTTAGGTTGAAGATCTAATAACCGAGGTTAATTCTGACTTAGGAGTGGTGACAACCGAGGATCGAGGTCAATTTTGACCTAAGAATGGTGAAGATCCAAGACCGAGGTCAATTTTGACCTAAGAGTGGTAACAATCAAGGATCGGGGTCAATTCTGACCCAACTCAGGTGACGATCCAAGGCGAAGGTCAATTCTGACCTAAGAGTGGTGACGACCAAGGACTGGGGTCAATTTTGACCCAACTCAGGTGACGATCCAAGACCGAGGTCAATTCTGACCTAACAGTGGTGATGACCGAGGACCGGGGTCAATTCTGACCCAACTCAGGTGACGATCCAAGATCGAGGTCAATTCTGACCTAAGAGTGGTGACGACTGAGGATCATGGTCAATTGTGACCCATCTCAGGTGATGATCTAAGACCGAGGTCAATTCTGACCTAAGAGTGGTGACGATTGAGGACCCGGGTCAATTCTAACCCAACTCATGTGACGATCCAAGATCGAGATCAATTCTGACTTAAGAGTGGTGACGACCAAGGATCGGGGTCAATTCTGACCCATCTCAGGTGACGATCCAAGACCGAGGTCAATTCTGACCTAAGAGTAGATGAAGATTGGATTTTGATTTCGCTGGAGAAAATGTCTTTTGACTTAAGCTGGGGAGCTGATAGCTGGGGAAGCTTTTGTTTCTTTAGGAGACCTCGCGGGGGGGGGGGGGGGGAACCTATTTTGGTGTTGTAAGAAACTCTGCTAGGGAAGTGATCAGGCGATCCTTAGGGTTCCTCCGGTGCTCTGTCGGGAGGAGATTCACTTGGTTTTTGAGGATTCCACTGGAAAAGTGGGGTTCCACTCAAGGGCATGTGAGATTTTCTTGGTGAAGATGTTCTAAATCCTTCCTGGTATTTTTAGGAATTTTTCTAGGATTTTTCGAGGCTTTCTTGAATTTTCTGGGAATTTCTGTATGGAATTTAAGGGGGGGTTCCAGTCGTCATGGTATGAGGGGTTCCAGTCGGCAGTGGCACGAACTTTTGGGCTACCTCGAGAAGGTAAGGAGTCAGTGCCGATCGGTAAGGTGGGGGAAGTGCCGATCGGCATGGCGCTTGGCATCCTATATAAAGGGGGCGAATCCCTTCATTTTTTTCACAGCTTCTTTGCTTTCTCTCTTTCTGCGATTTCTCTGTATATCGTTCTAGCATTCCTATCTTCAAGAAATGGCGGCTTTTGTGAGCACTGGAGTCCATCGAGAGTGGTTGACCGTTGAGGACTGGGCGAACGTGGAGTGGAGGGCAAGGGCGCCTCTTGCTTTGGGGAGTGAGAACTTATTTGATGCATTTGAGCCTGCTACAGATGAGCGGACCTTGCTGCGGGAGCCATCGCGTCATCTCTCTTCGATAGTGAGTCCCGACGGTTATGTAAGTAGCCCGACCTTTGGCATTCCTTTCTTTTTGGTGATTTTTCTTTCTTTCTTGACTTTTGATGAGACTTTTCCTTTTTTTCCAGTCGGATATTTCTTTGAAGAACATACGCGCCCGCAGGATGACAGGGCTCAGGGATGTATGGGATCATCTCCCACCTGTGGTGTGTTGGGTGGTATCATTAGCGGGTTTTGGGAGGTTTGGCATCAGTGCTGGATGAGCCTCCTTGTTCGACAGCGGTCCTGTGCGCTTTGGGAGAGAGGTGGTGGGATACTAGCAACAGCTTCCATTTCGGCTTTGGGGAGATGACTGTGACTCCCATAGACATGCAGCAGCTGCTGGGGTTGGATTGTGATGAAGAGAAAATAGAGGTGGATCACTCTTTACGGTTGAGACCGGAGGCAGTGCGTGCGGTACTTGGTGATGTAGGGAGGATAGTTTCTAGGGATTCTATCCGACTGTCCCTGCTGAAGGATGTTCTGCTGATCAGGGTGATTGATGTGGAGGATGGGTTGCAAGTGAGGCAAATGTCCCGGTTATTTATTTTGCTGGTATTGGGAGGTTTCATGGTGGCGTCGAGCGTCGACATCGTCCATTTGTGGTTCTTGCAGTACTTGAGGATGTTTTCTAACATCCCTTTCTATGATTTTGGGGGTCTGACTTTGGAGACCTTTTACTCTTCTCTGGATGCATTTAGCCGGTGCTGCCGGCAGACCTTTACTGGGGCCACATATCTTTTTGAGGTATTCTTCAGTTTGCTCATTTTCCTTTCATGCATCCGCATTTTCCTTTCATGCATTTGCATTTTCCTTATCCATCTATTTTTGTTTGTGAATTCAAACGTGGTTCTCCGAGGTGATTGGGTGCAACACCCCACTGATCGCTTTGAAGGATGACACTGTTGGGGACTTCTGTCGATTGTATCGATGGCGTAAGGCCAATCGACAGTCGAAGGGATCTTTCTCTCTAGAGGCGGTGTGTCAGGTCTTGAATGACCTGACCAGTGGTAGGGTAAGATTATTTCCATTTCAGTCTCGGTTTTTGCACCTTCGGATCTTGTATTGATTTATGCTAGCTTGGAGATTTTTAGGTGACCTTTTATCCATGGGGGACAACCATTCAGGATGCGGGGGAGACCGGGGTGAACGCGCGGATGAGGCTTTTACTGGCACATGAGTTTGGCCATTCCTGGTACCTCAGGGAGCGGGTGATTCGCCAGATTATTGAGGAGGAGGTGGTGGTGCCACCTACTCAGCCTCCTACGTCTATGAGGAGGGAGCGACTGCTGTCAGAGGATCAGAGGATCGCGACGATGATTGGCGAGTCCTACTAGTTGTACACAGATACGGCTACGTCGTATGACTATATAGACTTTGTGACGAGATGCTGGATGGCGCCAGCATATATGAAGCACTGCCTTTCCCTCCGATGGGTTCGGGTCGGGTGGTGGGATCTTCCCACAGCGGCGGTGGTCCGTCGGCAACTGCGGCGATGGTGACTTCAGAGCTTCCTTTTGTGTGGTTGCATATCCCTTCCTACAACATTCGGCAGGCTGATGGAGGGATGGTGCCTATCTTGCACCATCCTCATGCGATGGATCCGAAGGACTTGGGTTTGACAGCGGAGGTCCTCTGGCCTACGGTATACCTTTTTGTTCCTCTCTTTCTTTCCTTTCTATTTTGGTCATCTCTGTTTTGATACTGATTTTTCTTTTTCTTGTAGCAAGTTCGGGTGTTGACCACTTGGCTAAGGGACATCAGAGACTGGATATTCTCGGCGACTGCCCATATTCAGGATGCGGTTCCTGTCCCTTCTTGCTTGGTGCCGTCTGCTTCGTCCGGAGAGGACTCGGGCTCACGTAGTGGTGGCGCATCGTCTCGCCGTAGGGGGAAGAGAGCATGTCCCAAGGGTGGAAGCTCTTGAGAGAGAGATAGAGATAGAGAGAGAGAATGTGGGTTCGGGCTGAGTCCCATTCTTTCTACCTTTTCTTTTTATTTCCTGCAAACATGATGTAGCACAGAAAACAGATATATGCAACACAATGGATTTTTTTTATTATCTTTTATTAATGATGAATGAACGCATGCACATGTGCTTTTTACTTTGCTGCTGAGACAGTAAAAAGGTTTATTTTTGGAATTTTTTGAAGGAAATATTTTTTTTTATTAAAGGAATTTTGAAATTCTGTTCAGAATATCACTTTGTTTTTATTGAGTTTTCGGATTTGACAAAAGAGGAAAAGAGGAAATTTATAAAATGGGGGGGGGGGGTTGCCGATCGGTAGTTCAGTCCAGTCCCATCAATTCAAAGTTTTAATTGATACCCTCTTCAGCTTTTGGTGCCTTGTGGGGTAGGATTCCCTACGATTTCTGCAGGGATTATGTCTCTTGTGAGGGTTATCAAGTATAAAAAGGGGTAAGGGTGGACTGTTTTCATCACACCTTGGTATTTTCACTTACTTTCCCACTATCTATTAGCCTTGCAAGATGGATCTCCCTGGTGGCATTGAGTTTGCCAATTACCTCGAAGCCTTGGAAGCAATGTGCTCTTATAATATCGACTATGATGCCTTCAACATGCGTCGAGTCTCCCTATGGCGTAATCGGCCTCTTGATTGGAATGTTCTGATGGCGGCGGTACAATTCTGGTACCCCGAAGACCACGTATCTCGCTTTGGGTTGGATAAAGTTTGTCCTACCTACGAGGAGTTTTCTTCCATGCTGGGTGTAAATCCTAGTGTTTCTGCGGCTTTGCTCGAATTTTCCCATTCTCCCAGGGGTTTGTTGGACGGGCTTCTTCATATTTCGCTTTCGGTGGCCAGACCATTGGTTACTGGAGGAATGATCTCCCTCCTAGCGGTGCTGCAGTCTGTGCATTTATGGGAAGTAGGTGATGCTAGCTATGCTGGAGCCGTTGTTCTGGGTTTGGTTTCAAAATTATTACCGGTGACTGGATAACTGTAGGTGGACCCGCAACTTGCATCCATTACTTCATGGATGTCTTATCATCACAATCCTACGACGGTGATACTAGCGGAGACCCTGAATGGCTTGGATGCCTGGAGAGAAGGTCGTTCTGACTTTTTGAGGGATAGCCCCGTGATGCTGTTCATGTGGTTGTCCGAAAGATTTCACTTGGGGACCCCTCCAGAATATCCCTTGTTGGCCGTACCCAACCTTTTTTCACACTACTTCATAAGTGTTCGTCTGTATGTTGAGAACTGGGAGCATTGGCTTGTGGAGCATGGGGCTCGTGGTCTGTATTGGTTAGTGCCTTGGTGGGGGCAGTTGCAGCCTATTTTGGAGGTAGGAGATTATTCATATGTGTGGCTGGTTGGTCTCAGGCAGACCTCATTTTATTTCCCTTGGTAGCTTCTGCGCCAATTTGGCTGGGCACAGGTCGTGCCACCTCGGACGTCAAATTTTTTTCCAGTAGAAGATTTGACTGAGCGCTTGCGTATGTTGGTTGGATCTTTGTGGGAAAATCGGATTCCGTCAACCCATCCCTCCCGGGTCTGTCGGGAAACTTTGGCATGTCCCCAAAGATTATATGAAGTGGTTGCGGAGAAAAGTAGTCAGCAAGATGTTGGCAGTGGAGACTGGACAAAGATGGTTTGTTTTATCTAACACCATGGAAGGGGGTGTTACGGTCTTTTCTAAGATGGTTCGGGCTTATTGGTCCATGGAGTGTTTACGACACTCTATTCAGGCAGGGGAAACTTGGGGACCTCAGGATATAGATGATGAGGGTGCAGGCTCCTCGGGTAGCTGTGGGTAGGACTCCTAAGGAGTTTATTTGTGTGGTAGATGTGGGGATTTTTATTTGGCTTTTATCGTAGTAGGGGGAAGGGAGTTATCCCTTCCTTTTCTTATGTAATTCGTACTGTAATTTCTTCTTAATGAAATAATCAAGTTTCTGATCATCCAGTTGTGCCTCTCGATGAATTTTGCATATTTAATTATCTATACCGATCGCTAAGGCATACATAATCCTTTTGTTCAAGTATTGGTTAGAATAAACCGCCGTTCTCGGAAGTAAGAAAAGAATAGTATTTTATGAAAAAGAAAAGACCTCACTCATGTGAGCTGCCTACGTACCTCTGAGTTCTTTGAAAAGTTTTTTTATCTGTTTGAAAATAGATTTTGCATAGGATCAGGCCCATGTAGTTCTGGGTAGAGGGAAATGAAGATTTTTTTTTAAGAATATAAGGGGGATGAGAAGAGTCGTAGCGTGCCAAGATTTCGGACTAGGGATAGAATTTCTTGAGACGGTCCAGGTTGACTGGATGAGCAATCTCTTCCCCATCTAGGTCAGTGAGCATGGCGGCACCGCTAGATAAGATTTTCTTCACAATGTAGGCGCCTCTCCAATTAGGCTTGAATTTCCCTCTGGGGTCCCAGATGGGTTCTATTATCTTTTTGAGGGCTAAATCCCCCTCCCGGATATCGCAGTCCTTGACTCTCTTGTTGAATGATCGCACTATTCGGCGATGGTACCCCTGTATGTGGTAAAGATATTTTAATCTTCTTTCATCTAGGAGGCCTACCTCATCAAGATGGCTAGTCTTATTCACTAACTTTTCTTTCGATCATGACGCGTAGTGAGGGTACTTCCAGCTTCACAGGTAGGACTGCTTCTATGCCCTAGACTAGGGAGTAAGGGGTAACCCCAGTAGAGGTTCGGATTGAGGTTTGATAGCCCCAGAGGCTATACGGGATCCGGTCGGCCCAATCCCTATAACTTTCGGTCAACTTGTTGATGATATCTTTGAGATTTTTATTGGCGGCTTCAACTGCACCATTGGTCTGAGGTCGGTAGGGAGAAGATTTGTGTCTCTGAATCCCGTACTCTTTGACTACTTTTGTGACTTCTGCTTCGAAATGCAACCCATTATCTGACACTAGCTCCTGCGAGATCCTATATCAGCAGATGATATTCTTCTTGAGAAATTTGGCCACTTTCTTGGCATTCAACACTGCGTATGACTCATCTTCGACCCATTTGGTGAAGTAATTAATGGCGACTAGGATGAACTCATATTCGTTTGAAGCCTTTGGTGTAACCTTCCCTATGATGTCGACACCCCATGTGGAGAACGACCAGGGAGAGGTCATGTTGTATAATTCTCGTGGAGGTAGGTGCTGAATATTGGAGAATTATTGGCATTTGAGGCATCTCCAGACATAGGCGGTGTAGTCCTGGGTCATGGTGGTCTAGTAGTAGCCCTGTCTGATGATTTTCTTGGAGAGCATATGACCATTCCTGTGGGGACCGCATTCCCCGTTGTGGATTTTTTGCATTATCTTCTCAATCTCATCCTCTGCGATACAGTGTAGATGAGTTCCATCGAAGTTCCTCTTGAGTAGTGCTTTATGACAGATGATGTACTGGGCGGCCAGTCTTCGAAGGGTTGTTCGATCTTTCTTGTTGGAACCCTCGGGATATCTACCATGTTTGAGGAGGCATCGGATATCATAGTACTAGCAATCGACTTGTTCGGGATCTTCGGTGGAGACAAGATCAATATGGTAGCAATGGGTCGGTTTATCTTACTTTTGAACTAGGAAGGGAGTTATTGTTATTCCCTCGGGCATGTCGACCACGGAGGCCAAGGTAGCGAGATCACCGGCTAGGTTATTCTTTGCTCGGGGTAGGTAATGGAAGGTGATATCTCAGAATTGAGAGGCTAACTCTTCTAATTGGGCAAGAAAGGGTTGGAGTTTTTCGTCCTTGACTTTTCACTTTCTGAGCAATTGACCGATGATAAGGGTAGAATCCCCGTAGACGTCAAGGTATTGAATATATATCTTGAGAGCAACTTTGAGACCTACTGTGCATGCCTCGCATTCCATCATATTGTTGGTGCAAGGGAAATCCAATTTAATGGTGATGGGAGTGTGGGAGTCATCTAGGGAGATCAGAAGTATCCCAATGCCATATCCCTTTTTATTGGTAGCACTGTCAAAGAAAATTTTCCATCGAAGGCGGTCTTGGGTGGTGTAGAGGATATTTTCACCCAGGAATTCAGAGATCCGAACATCTGCTTCTTCTACAGTGTAATCGATGAGGTAGTCAGAGATGGCTCTTCCTTTAACAGCTTTCCGTGTGACGTACACTATATAGAACTCGGTTAGGAGCATCAACCACTAGGCAATTCGACTGGATAAGGTGGGTTTCTCAAGCCGGTTTTTGATGGGGTCCATTCGCGATACAAGTTTGATGGGGAAAATGAGCATGTAGTGTCGTAACTTTTGGGTGACCCAGACAAGTGAGACACACACCTTTTCGAAAGCAGTGTAGTTGACCTTGTACCCGACCAATTTACGACTGGCGTAATAGATGGCTCTTTCTTTGTGGGAGTCGTCAAGGTATTGGGGTAGAAAAGCCCTAGCTGCAATGTCGATCATGGTTAGGTATAGGAGCAAAGGGAGACCAGGTTGTGGTGGCATGAGCACTAGAGGTTGGGTCTGGTATTGTTTGATTCGGTCAAAATCTTCTTAGCAGGCCTCATTCCAAACCTTGGTTGAATCCTTTCGGAGGGGCTTAAAGATCGGTTCACAGATGGAGGTTAGCTGGCTGATGAACCGGCTGATATATTAAAATTTTCCAAGAAAATCTCAGACTTCTTTCTCTATTTGGTGTGGTGGCATCTCACGTATGGCCTTCAGCTTTGCAGTATCTGCTTCTATCCCCTTTTCACTCACCATGAATCCCAATATTTTTCCCTTTGTAACGCCGAAGACACACTTCTGTGGATTAAGTCGCATCTGATACCGTCGCAGTCATTCGAAGAACTTACGGAGAGTGGTAACATTACCTTCTCTAGTTTTGTACTTGATAATCATATCATTTACATAAACCTCGACTTCTTTGTGAATCAGATCGTGCAGGATGGTTGTGGCAGCCCTTTGGTAGGTAGCCCCAGCATTCTTGAGACCAAATGGCATAATGGTGTAGCAAAAGGTTCCCCATGGGGTGATGAATGAGGTTTTTCCTTGATGGTCTGGGTGCATCTTGATTTGGTTGTATCCAATAAACCCATCGATGAATAACTTGAGAGCATGACTGGCTATGTCATCCACGATCATGTCAATATTGGGTAGCGGATAATCATCCTTTGGAGAAGCTTTGTTTAAATCTCGATAGTCTACACACATTCAAACCTTCCCCTAATTTTGACACAGGTACTATGTTGGCTAGCTATGTGGGATATTCGATCACACGAATGAAGCCCACGTTCAATTGTTTGACCACCTCTTCTTTGACCTTGAGCGACCATTTTGTGGGGAGTTTTCTCAATTTTTGTTTAATCGGCTTATAATTCGGGAGAGTGGGGATCTCATGCTGAGCTATTTCAGGATCAATGCCGGACATATCATCATAGTACCATGTGAAGACATCCATGAACTCCTTCAGCAATTCATCGAGTTGTGCACATTCATACTCGTCAAGGGTGGCCCCTATCCTAATCTTGTACAGTTGGCTACTAGAACCGAGATTAATAACAACAGTCTCTTCTTCATTAGCTTGAACGCGGTTATGTTGTTTATTATTAACCTTATTTTGATCGGTTAAGAATTATTCATTTGTAAAATCATCATCATCAAAAGTTTGATTAGAATCCAAGCAGTTAATGTAAGGCACAACAAGATACTGGAAATCTTCGTTTATTTCATTTATAGGAAAAATAGCATTGAGAACCTTATCAAAATAGGTCTCAATTACATTTGAACAAGGATATACAACAGAAGAAGAAATAGGGTAAACATTGGGGTTAAGGGATATTTCAAGAGGCAGAACTGGCACATCAAGCCAGTTGAGGAGGGGTGTATCAACAGCTTTAATCAGATGGGATGTATCCATTGATGTAGTGCCTGAATGAACCATGCAGAGTGCCAGCCCTAGTGTCTATAAGTTGAAGAAATCTTTGGAATCACTTTACTTAGTCTCTTTGGTGCCTTTGATGAGCACTTGTACGCGGTGTTGGAAACTTTCGGCCCATGGGTAGATATCTTGGGAAAATATCTTCATTCTAGGCTTCATCTTCTTGTTTGTGTGGTTGTACCATGGTTCTGGAAAACTGCAAAAGGGGAAATATTTGCCTTCTTTGATGAATCTTCCATTCAAGGAGTCTCCTGAAATAGTCGGGATATAGTCTAATCTTCTCTTTGGTCGAGATTGGTGGATCATTCTGATCTCTTGTTCTGATAGTTGATACCCCAAGCCACAAGGAGGAAAAGCTTTCTTTAGTTCTATGGGCTCAAGTATCCCCAATTCGAGCACGAAGTGCATGTTTCTGAACATTTGTATCACATTGACATTGCCATGAGGGTCATATTCTGGACAAACCCTTTCTTTGAAACTGTCCCCTGCTGGGAGTAGGAGTGGCTCAACTCGAAATCCTGATAGGAGCATATCATTTGACTCGTGATGTATCTCAAGGATTGGACTGCTGGTGCTTGCACCCTCGACATTTTTGTTGTCACCAAAAATGGTTATGGCTCTCCCGTCGATGAAGAACTTTAATTTTTGATGGAGTAAGGAAGACACACCATTGATATTGTGGAGCCAGGGTCGTCCGAGCAACAGGTTGAAACAAGTTGGGATGTCTATGACTTTGAATTCAGTGATAGGGTTTATAGGGCCAACCCTTATTACAAGTTTTATGGATCCCATCACCTCAGGATGGGTAATATCATAGGCACGTACAACGGCGGAGGTTGGAGCGATGTCGCTTTATTTCAGGACTAAACACTTGAAGGTTCTCATCGGGCTAACATCCAAGGCGGATCCGTTATCGACAAGGGAGAGTGGCACGACCTTCCCCATAACTTCGACGGATATGTTGAGTGCATGATTGTGATTTGGCCCAACTCTGGAGATTTCTTCTTCAGAAAATGATAGCATTCGGGTAGAGGTCAAGGATCCGATAAGATTTCTCGCTTCTTCTGGTGAGGTAGAGGGAGGAACTGCGGGTCCAGTGAGCAATTTGGTTAAAGCATTTGTGTGTAGCTGGGAAGACATGAAAAGTCCCCATAGAGTGATGTTAGCTTGAGTTTTCTTCAGTTGATCTTGGATCTTGCTCTCCTAAATGGTCATCTCTGGCATAGGAAGGTTTTCAACGCCCTTCCCCTTGTCATTTGCTGGTAGTGAGCTTGGAACCTGGTAATGTCCCCCTAATCTGGTCATATGATTTACTGAAGAACTAAAAAAATGAATCCCGTTTCCTTTTCAATCTCAGGTTGTTCTGCCACCCTGTTTATTTCTCCGAGGAGCTATTTAAATGATATCATCCCACATATGTCGGCTACTGGGCCAGTTCTTTCTGAAGCTTGTTCTTCGCTTGAATCTTTGAATTCTTCCCCCCATCCGGTGGCGATAATTCTGTCTTTCCATGTAAAGTCAATGCATTCCACAACTTCAATGAATTCTTCACACATGTCCTCCCATTATGTGGGGATATGTGTGATTGAAGGGACTAAACTCCCTTGTAGCTTCAATGCATCAAGTAAACCGATGATCATGCAAATGCTGTTGGTTTGCCCGAATAATCCTGCCATAGTCTGGGCAATATCATCTAGGTTAACTTCGTCGGTTGGTACCACCCATCTGTCCGAATCTTGAGCCCACTTTCGTGCTTCTAATAATAGTGTGCTTAACCTCTGGCAATCGATGACCATCTATGAGGGCAATTTCTTACCAAACTCTAGGAGCTGGTTTAACACCTCTGACAATTCCATATTCCCTTTTTCAAAACGGGTACGGACAGTGATGCATGCTCTAGTAAGGAGTGACAGTGCCTGATCAGCGAGGCTAGTAGGGTGTAGGAGGAAATATGGGAGAGTTTGAAGAGGTTTAGGAGAGTATATGGGTGTGATTTGAGTTGAGGGATCGAAATCTGGGTTTTCTTCTAAGAAGATGGCATTGGTATGATTCGGAAGTGGATTGTGAGTAGTGTTTGGATTAGGATTGGCTGGTAGGGCGATGGTACCCCGGTCAATGAGATCTTGGATTATGTCTCAAAGGTGAAAGCATTGGTCGGTGGTATGGCCGACAGTTTGGTGAAAGGCGCAATGAGCATCGGCATTGAAGTTTCTTGGGAGTGGATTTAGCAATGGACAGGGATCCAAGGGTTTAATGAGGTTTTGGCCTAACAGGGCTTGGTAAACTTTGGATAGGGGAGCATAGAGCTCAGTGTCTTCCCTTCGGATGGGGGCAGGTCGGCTTTCTGGTGCCCATGACGTGGTTGGTTGAGAGATGTTATTGATGGTTGATACTGCAGCACTGACAGGCTTGTCATACTTTCTAGGGGTGAACTGTCTGGACACCCTCTTTGGTTCAACCTCTGTTCTAACGAGGATTTCCTTAATTTCTACTCTAGCCTCTCTGAGAGCTCGGAAGTGAGGATAATATTGTCATCACATCAGCGCTCAAACATGGGGAAGAAGTTCTTCTTTACTATGTTGACCTCTTCTTCCTCGGATGGCCGATTGGTCATGGTAACTACTTCCTCCCTCTACGGGGTTATGAATTTATTGGTTGATTCTCCTGGATTCTATTTGAGCATATATAAATCACAACGAGTGACCTCAAGCTCTTTGTTGTATTATATTGCGACATGAATTCTCGGGCTACATCCTCCCAGCTATGGATTTTGGATTCCTCAAGAGATAAAAACCATTAAAGGGCACTATCCTTCAAAGTTTGCTAAAATAATTGGGCCATCACTTGTTCTAAAGCCCCTAGTAGAGTCATGGAACGGTGATAACTGCGAAGATGAACAATCAAGGGTCCACTCCTTCCAAACTTCTCGATATTTGGCATCTTGAACTTCTCGAGCAATATCGCTTTAGGATAAGGAGCCATGTGGGTGTAGTCCATGTAATTCCCAGAGATCTTGACTTGGTCAAACTTCTTGGTGAGTATCTTGAGATCTTCTTTGACTTTATTCAAATTGTCCTCCATTGGGTCAATGATCATAGGCAAGTTAGCCATAGGCTGGGCAATGTTTGGAATTGGAAGTTGGGCTGGCGGTAACCCATTGAGAGGAGGGACATGTGGAGCGTGATGATATTCTTTCGAAACCCAGATAGGCTCGGGTGGACCCATAGCATGAGGGAATAGGGCCTTAGGCTCTTGAGGAATTAGAACTTGGTTTCGTTGCATCTCTCGGACCTCAGTTTGGAGGTAGTCAATCTTGGACACGAGATGAGCTAGGACTGTCATCTGATCCGGCTGTATGACTGGTACTTGATATGTATTCTCCATGGAAAGTGAATGGATTTTGGACTCGGAAAAACTAGTAGAGGAATGGACGAAACTCCGGGGTGATTTGACTGAAGACTGAAGACAATAGGGAGCCAGGCCAAGGGCTTGCAATCGACCTGAGAAGGGGTAGAATGTGATTTATTTTTAAGGAAAAAGGAAGAAACTATTTTTCTTTTTTTCTTTTTTTTTTAATAAAGAAAGGAGAAAATGTTTTTTGATTTTTGATAAAGAAGGGAGAAATATTTTTGGAGACGGAACTCAGCATGATTATTATGATTATTATGTTCTCGCTTGTATTTAATTCTGCTAAATGCAATGCCGGACGGGACTCGAGCCTTAAAAAGTGGGATTTTTAATATTTGCAAAGCTACGGTTGGACTTGTAACCAGGCTCACAGATAGGTTCCCATTTTAAAAATGCACAAAAATTTAGGCGACGGATCGACTCGGAATTTCGACAGAGTTTCGAGTTGAAACCGGCAATCTAAAGTGCATGTCCTAGGTTTGACACCTATATGCGGGTATGCAGTTGGTTGGGAGAATATACATGGGTTCCCCCCTTCGGCATGACTTCCACGATATAGATCTTGCTCTTGCGGGCAATCGGTATGTGTGGACAAGCCATTTGATATACCTGAGTGTACATGAATTGCCTCACTGTATACCTCATGGGGACGGTACCTGTGAGAGCGAATTCGATATACTCGACGTACGTGAACGAATTCTTTACGATATACCTCCCGTCATGACTTCGACCAAGTGGTATGATGCAGGGGAACCGTTTGATATACGTTGAAGGTACTTGTCCAATGGAAGGTGAGAGTCATATAACTTAGGCTAACTGCGACCTATCGGACCAGCGCCCATCACGAAGTGACCCTCCAGTTACTGGGTAAAATTTGGTCAATAACAATGCTCTTTGGTGATTTCGTGTGAGTCATGCATGATTCTCTTATTAGTATCTTATGATGAGAATGCCTTTCGTGATTATGACAAACAGGGAGCAAAGTACGAGTGCCCAAGGTACACTAAGTATGGATAGGTGATGTGTGCAACATGCGGATATATGCGATCCTAGGTGCACGTGGTGTGAAGTGTACATGGAGAATTTTTTGCAAGTGTGTGAACATAAGCATAAGCATGGGATACACATGGAAAATGGGGAACATTCAGATATGGGGGAAAACATAAACAAAAATATCATCCATGCAAATAGAGTCAAACCCTCAAAACACACAAGTCCCCAGCAGAGTCGCCACTGTGCCCATCCCCGATCCTCGCTGCACGGGCGGGTGCACGAAGGGAGAGGATACTTCGGGTCCCGCGGATCCCTCTCGGGAGCGCTTCAACAGACGTCGTTTGAGATGAGGTGTAAAAAATGTAGAGAGATTCAGAGTTGCCAATCTATTTTACTCAAAACAGATAAAAGAAAAAGAGGAAGCCACATCGAAGGATGGAATCCAAAGACATACTGGTGCATGCGAAACCAAAATGATTCGAGAAGGGTTCAAAGGCTTAGTTACGAAATGGGAAAGTGTTAGGCAACCATTCCGCCCTTTAGGTCTCTCATGGATATTTGCTATTTTCCTTTACGTTTCCCCGTGATATGTGTGCATGTGTATATATATAATGGAGATAGGAATCCTCGACTTGTATCATGAAAGAGATAAAGCGAGTCATCCGTAGGAAGATATAAGAATAATATTAGAAAGTAAAATTTATGCAATTACCCTTACGTTAATCATTATAATGGAACGATAATGCATAAGGAGTAATACGTCACTAAGAGAAAGTATATAGATTATAAGGAGATTGGATTGAGAGAAAATAGGGAATAAGAGAAAAAATGAGAAAGGGACTCGAGTCTCGGGTTTTACCCCGAGACGCCTATGTAGCCTATAAAGGCATCAAAGTCCACGTAGCTCGCATAAAAAATGAGGTGTGGGGTTTATCCCATAAATCCAAATGGGGGGATCTCTTATTTGTGAGTGTGTGTGTGTGTGTGTGTGTGTGTAGAAAAAGTGTTTTAGTTGTGAGAAAAGTATGAGAATACCTATTTGGAATTTATGAGCAAACCCTCTTTTTCTTGGTTTTTTGGGTTTTATTTAAATGAAAATAAGATATGTGCAATAATACTAAATAAAAAGTATATTAGGATGTGTGAGATGAGGTAATAAAAGTGCCAAGTAATAAAATAAGTTATTGAGAATTTAAGAGAGAATTTGAGAAAGTTGGAACTTCTTGATGATCTTGAGCTTGATCATGAATGTTGGATAGCATCCCTTGCACTTGGATGATGATGGAGAGTGGATAATTCACCAAGTTTTATGAAAAGGATGATGGGAAGTGGAAGTAAAAAAGGGATTTGGAAGTTGAAATCACCCTGCCTTCGAGAGAGGTTTATGGGAATCATTGAGAGTGAATTTTATCAGACCTGGGATCCCCTTGCAAATGAGGTGAAGGCCTCCTTTTATAGGCTCAGTTCACTACCGATTGGCATAGACCTGATCCTGCCTATTGGCACCCGCCGATAGGCAGGGTCTGGAACCTGCCATTTTACAATGTATTTCAGGCCTTTTCGGGAAATCAGCTATCGGGGCAAACTGTTGGTCAGAATCATGCATGGGGCAGACCATTGTAAAGGTAATTTAGATACCTTCGAAAGTCTTTTTGTACCGCTCCCGGATTCAGGAGTTGATTTTGGGTCAAATATGGCTCGGAAGCGTTTGTCGGTCCATTGGACGGGGATTGTTCGGACGCAAACGAATCGTTCGTCCGCAGGGTAAGTCCAAATCACGCACGAGGCGGACCATTGGAAAGGTTAAGAGATGTACTTCGACATTCTAAAGAGTTTGACCCGATTTGGGGAGTTGACTTTGGTCAACTGGGCCCTAGAAGCATTTGGTGACCTCTTGGAGTCAAACGGATCATTGGTCCGCATGGTAAGTCAGAATCACACACGGGATGGACCGTTGGATAGGGTATTCAGTGCCCTTCAAAGATTCATCCAGCCTCGGTCAGGATGAAGAGTTGACTTAGGTCAAACAGAGCCTTGGAGCGCCCGATGTGCTCTAGGTCAAGTTTCGGACATAAACGGATCGTTCGTCCACATGGTATGTCAGAATCACGCACGGAATGGACCGTTGGAAAGGGTATTCAGTTCCCTTCGAAGATTCATTCATCCTCGATCGAGATGAAGAGTTTGACTTTTTGGTCAAACTGAGCCGGGGAGTGCCCAATGGCTTCTAGGTCAATACTCGGGACATGACCAGGGTTTGTGATGATGAAGGGAGGTACTAGAGACCTAAGGAGAGTTAGGTAACAAAATGGGGTGTCTACATAATGGACCTAAAGGTTCTTTCCAATAACTTCTTCCACCAATCTTACTTTAATGTCCGATGGAATAGGCATGGTCAGTTCCCATTTCTTATGTTTAGAGTTTTTTTCAGATAAACTTTTCTCAAAACTTTGAAGTTCTAATAAGTTTTCGACATTGGTGAAGTTACGAGTCCATATTCACATAGAACAGTTCATAAAAACAAGGCTATTGCATGAAGTTTTATAGTCCATGAACATGAATCTCTCAACATTCGTTGTCGATATATTGGTTCTTCATAAGTGATGAGAATATAAACTCCATTATCCTTCAAGACCCTATAGTTATCAACTTACAACCTCCTCAAGCATTTTCACAGCATCTAGCCTATAATTGTTTATATAGAAGAGAGAGTCAAAAGTCCCTTTATCAACAACTGCTTCAAAGGAATGTTTTGGAAATGCACTCATATCACAGACATCCATTTCAATATATTTTAGTTGTGGCTTGTTAGAGTATTACTTATCATTGCTTCAATCACCATTGAGGATAGATCAACGTTAACCACATCCCCATAACCATCATCAACCAAAGTCAAAGGTGCCAATTTTGTGACTCAATAAAGCTCTATTACTATTTATAAAATCATTACTAATATTTTGACATCTAGATTATCTCATATTATAGTTAGAATTATTAGTCCTAATAAAAAGGGTTTCATAAAGTGCAAAAAATAAATCCAAAGCTATTGGTACAACATTAGAATGCATTTATATGCTATGCATAAGGGTTTTTAGAGGTATCAAGAGTATACAAATTTTTAATGCAAAATAATTTGATATTGTTCAATGTACTTTCCTTGCTAAATTTTATTGCCTCGTTTATTTTCTCTCAAAAATTTATTATTTTCATTAATCACATTCTATTATCTACTAGAATCTCAATTTTGATCAACGAAAATTTAGTGGGATATTTAATTTCTCCATAGAGGTGAGGGAGGGGGATACAATATCCCCCTTGTTGTTTTGCCTAGATAAAGTGGCCCTAAGTGTGGGAATATTATCCCTCATTAATCTTGGGAATTGAATCTTATTTTTCCTCCTAGAAAACAGTTTATAGCTCAATGAATACATTTTCACACACTCATAAATCCTCCTATTTCATTCCTTCCCAAAGTTGAACCAAAGAGGAAGACGATCTAATAACTAGTCCGTATTGCACAAGGGTAGTAATTAATGTAGGTGTTAGGTCCAGACCAACTACAAATAACAGGGATCATCTTGACATTTTTCAGTGCATTAAATCTTCTCAATCTATGGTTACTAGTGTGTTACGAAACGCATTTAGAAATAAAAATGATGAAGTCTAAAATGCATAGAGCAGACTAAAATGTACACCGAACACAACCCTCGGCATATATAAAGCCATCAAACTCCCATAGTAAAAGAACTAAACAGTACACTCACCGTTCGAAATCATTTCACATTGTCAAACACATATTTTATTTTTACTACATGGGATATTGAACACAACTGGATTCCAAAACCAGGTTTACCCTAATAGGGGCCCTAGGTAAGTTAATTTTCAAAAATCAACACCACAACCTATTTTGATGGAAAATGCTACCAACTCCATGGGGGAAAATTTTATATCGGCCACTTTACACTTGTTCAAGTTAATCATGAAACTAAAGTGAGAACTAAATTTTCTCTTTATTCTTACCTATCAGATATCAGTACAATCTAGCGTAGATTAATTTACAAATTCATGTGTTCAATATCCAAGAAATGTTATCCATCCAAAAAAGCTCATTCATAGTAAATCCAACAATTCCACAAAGGGCATGGCAGGACGAAAATAGACCAAATAAAGCAGAACATGTGATGGATTATATAAGAAAATGATGGAAATAAGAGTACCAAGGAAAAACTGAGAGGAATAACTGCAGAGAGAAAATGATCATAGGGAAAGGGAGGAAATAAATAAGAAACATATAAGGATAGGTTCAAAAGAGAAGACCAGAGGATATGATTAGACTTCTAGAGAGCACCAGGAGCTTGAGGATGCCAATATGATGTTCACAGACTAACTTAAAACCTTTAGCAATATTATATGAAATAAAGCTACAAAATACAGAGGGACCAGACTTCCTCCCAATAGACCATGCCTAAACTTCAAAAATATGATTGACAATGTCCAAATCCAAAAATAAAACTAAAAAAAAAAGAACTTGACTATCCATCATTATTTATCCATTCATACATATGATGTGAAAAAACTAAAATGCATTCTATAATTTGTCATTTTTAAAATATTAAACTAAGAAAAGAATGTCAAATTTCTTAAGCATCTAAGCATCCTTAAAAATAAAACCATTCATAACTGAAGAATTCATTTTAATTCTCATCTTCATCCATGTCAGTGTCATAATCATCACTTTCAATATCATAATCATCACTTATCTCCTCATTTTCATTACTTTCATCTATATCACTCTCATCAGCTTCCTCGTCTGCCCGTGAATCATCTTCATGAGTCTAAAAAATATCCTCATCACTAAAATCCTCATAAATATCAACACGGATATCATCACCGCAATCTATATCAACTATATTGTCAACAGTCATTCCCTCCACCCCAGCCCTAACCCGTGTAATATCCCAATCATGGTAGATTAGAGTATCATCCAATTGTTGGATGTTATACGGCTCAACTTCTTTGTTTATTATGTCATAGCCATAAGTATATTTACCATACATGTCATACAAATCTCTCGGTGTCATCTTCACGATAGCTTGCCAATCTTATAGAATCAGGTCTCACACATAGCAAATTTGATTCGCCCGAGATGCTAATACAAATGATTCATCTGATTGTCAATTATGCTTGTATAGTGAATGTCTGAAGTTCACTAACGTGAACTCAAAATCATCCTTTGCTGGCCGTGAATGCGTATCAACTCAATCACACATGAATAGAACAAACTTGAAATCATTTGAATGGTGCAATTCAAATATATCTGTTAATACTCCAGAATATGTCACATCCCCTGGCACAGGTGATTAGTTATTTGCACTTGCAAAACTTTCGGTGGTGGCATCAAGCATAACATCATTGTTCTAAGCATTCAACCTTCTCTCACCCTTCTTTTTGCGAAACCAAAACCCATTTAAAATATATCTCGTGTATCTCCTAGCCCATTGGGAGGGTCCTGAAACCAAAATTGCAACTTCCTTTCACACCTCACCCTCATTTACATTTCGTACCTAAATTTTTTCATATGATTAAGTAATAAAAATTAGATGTGTAAAAATTGAACGTGTTATTAATATATTAAAATATTGTTACATATGAATACAAAGATGACTTACATGATCCCCAAACCATTTGTGAAACATTTTGTTGTGAATGCGATTAATTTCTTAGTGTCCAAAACGAGGTCTCTCCTATTTTAGCATTGGTATATGTTTCCTCTAAAGCATGTATAAAGTTTAAAAATGAATAATGTAAATTGAATAACTTAGAGTGATATTTCATTACATAAAGTTTAAAATTCATTCAAATGTTATCTTAATCATGAGAAGAGTTCATTGAGGTGGAGTCGAATAACATGTACTGATGTGCTTGTGAAAACAAAGTGTCATCAGGCATAAATGTTACTCCTTTACCTAATGTATGACCTATTGAACTTGAGTTGTCATCGACTTCATTATTTCGTAATGGTTGATTTAACTTACGGTTAACATCACCCAGGTACCTCGCACATTGTGCATTCCTCTGGTAGGTATCTGTCAGCAATTGAACATTCTAGACAATTTTGATTATGAAGATATTCTTTTAGAGTGAGTAAAAACCTTTTTTTCATTACCAAAAAATAAATTAGTATTCATATGCATTAATTTAGGTGACACAAACATAATTCATACATGAAACGTACCTCTTGATGGAATACATCCATCAAAATTGTACTAGTTCAGTAATTTTTGCCTCCTCAGCTAAATGGATTATCAAATGATCCATAACATTGAAAAAAAATGTGGAAAAGATTTTCTCAAGATTATAGAGTGTAAGAGAAACACGATATTGCAAATATTCATAGTCTTTAAAGGTTCTTTGAATAGAGTTGTCGATAGAAATTACATAATTCAATCACAGAACTTACTACATTCGTAGGCAATGATTTTTGTTCTGCTAGCGGGAGTAGTTGTTGCATTATGATATGATTATCATGGCTCTTAAGTCCAAAAATATTTTGCTCTTTTAGGTCTACGCGCTGTGAGATATTAGATGCATAACCATCTGGGACTTCAATATTCTTTAACCTTACAAAGTGTGTCTTTATCACTTTTACTCATTGTGAAGCATGTTGGTGGTAAATATACTTTGTTTTTTTATAGATCTTAGGGTGAAATGCTTTTCGAATACCCATGTTCTCAAGGTATCGACGAACCTTTATATTATCTTTCGAATTTCCATAAAAAATTAACAATCTCCAAAGTATATTATCCCACACACTTTTCTCTACATGCATAACATCAAGATTGTGATGAATCAATTGATCCTTCAAGTATGACAGCTGAAAGAATATGTTTTTTTATTCCAATTTAGAGAAATATCACCATTCCCCTCACCGTCGACACTCATTTTTCTCTTCTTGGTCATCGATGAGTGACCCTTCTCATTGTTAATTTCCATTACATCTAATTTCCGCAATATTTCATCCCGAGATACTTGTGGGCTCGACTTCTCTTTTAATTTTCCCATCAAAAGCAACGGTATCATTTCTGAATTTATGGTTATGATCCAACCATCGATGAGGGCCCATATATAAAAATCTCTTCCCATTATTTAACCATTGTGAATGAGTGATCTTATTGCAATGGGGACAAGATAATCTCCCCTTTGTACTCTAACCTGATAAGTTTGCAGACGCAGGAAAGTCACTAATTTTCCACATTAACGCTGCACGCATACAAAACATTTTTTCAGTCGATTCATCATAAGTAAGTATGCCATAATTCCATAATTCCTTCAACTCGTCAAGTAGAGGCTGTAAGTAAACATCAATATTATTTCCTGGGCCGCGTGGACCATCAATCCACGCAGACAATATAAAATAAGGTTATTTCATACACATCCACGGATGCAAGTTGTATATCATTAAAACAACGAGCCACGTGATATGATAAATTCTTATTGTTTTAAAAGGGTAAAAGACATTGGCTACTAGTACGAGCCTAACATTACGCAAGTCACTAGAAAAATTTGGATTTTGTTGATCGAAGGATTTCCATGCTTTAGAATCAGTGGGGTGTCTCAATATGTCATCGTCATCCCGTTCTATCTCATGAGGGATGATTCTTTCAATGACATAAATAATATTTAAAGCCTTAGTTTCATTGGAATGTACCTAACAGTCTTTGTGGGAATTTTTCGATCCTTAGATTCTTCATCATCAGACTCGCTCAAGAATTACTTCCATGTTGATGTATGACATATTATGCAATCCTCATGAACTTTGTTCTCATTCCAATACAACATACAAACATTTGAACATGCATGATTTTTTTAATAATCAAATTCCATATCACTAACCATAATTCTTAATTGAGAGTACGATCATGGCAGTTTCTCACCCTCCAAAAGTGCCTCTTTTAAGAATTGAAGCAATGCTATAAACGACATGTGGCTCCACTTATAAAGTTTTTTCATATGAAAGAGCTGAACAATAAATGAAAGTGATGATAAAGATTTGGAACTAGGGTACAACTCATATTCCCCATATTTTAACAACCTGTTATAATCTATTATGATCTTCCATGGGGCGTGGCAATTGGTAATAGAGCATTTCAGGTCCTAGTGTCCTAGGGATATTGAGTATATTCGTCGCATTTTCGCATGGCATTCTCTTATTACTGTAGAGCCTTATTATGAAGGATTTGTACTCTATAAGACGGCTAGTGCTTATGAAGTTTCATGTTATTCTTCCAAATGAAATATTCAAAGATGATCGAGTGTATCGTGAGGGTTAATTATTTGCATTTCCATTGTGAGACGTCCCACACATGAGGTCTACTTCGGTATAATGTTAGGTACTTTGGGGCATGAGACCATTACTAAGTTCTTAGAGTATGGATCGAGGAGAAATACAGTTAATCACTATTTGTAATGGCAGTATAAGTATGGTTGTAAATACCTGATATATACGACCGCATAGTAGCTAACAAGAGGAGGATCTGATCAATCGTTATCTCTCTATGGTTAAAGAGATTGATACAAAAGGGATGAATGATGTGCACATTATCCTCTTTAATGTGAGAAGACTTTGTTTCGAGTTGGCATATTCCTTACGTAAAGGGTTTGAAATGTTTTATTGGGTAAATCATAAACTTGTCACTGTACATATGATAGGAGTTACCTTTTTACACCAGTATGACCGCCAAAATTATCTAAAGGATATAGTTCTTATTAGAAGATTGAGGACAAAGTAGAACCAATGACGAGACAATATATCGTTAACCTAAGTAGAAAGATCACAACAGTAAAAAGAATAACATGGGGGAGGAAACCCTAAGAGGTTTCAACAATATACAACACGATTTGTTACATCGAGTAGAGATAGGGAAATTCTGACCAGTGGGGTCAGAGTTAGTGAGAGTAGACCCAACTAGGAAAGAGTTAGTATAGACGACTATAAAGTCAGGGTCAACATGGTCGCTTTTTAAGATGTCATTTTGATTATTGCTTTAGAACAAATTATTACACTTGTAACTGGTGAGGCTAATTAGTTAGTAGAATCTGTGGAATGACATTTTTTATTGAGGTACTAACGAGGGATGGGTATGATTATATTTATGGCTCACGCACATAACTCTGACTTAGACATTTAGGATTTTTCATTATTTGTTAGTAGAGTGTTTACTACGACTCTGATATATATGGATATTATTATTGAGCTTTATTTAATGTGGATACCTCACCAAATATGGGGTTATTTTACGTTGATATTGTATATATGTGATAGTTTCTTAATCGACTTTAGTGTTCAGTATCTTTTCTGATTTAGAAATATGGTTTTACAATTTGTATTATTTAGCTTTGAGTAGTATTTATACGTATTACGCTTACATCAACTATAGGGTGTAGATTTCGACGATTTCCATGTCTAGGCAGGAGATGTTTCTTGTAATTATGTACGAGAACGAGGTAAGGTCTAGCACACACGTATATTATATTATTTGAGACATCATATGTAGAGGTCACCGTATCGTTAGACTCGAAACCGATTGTGCAATAGTTTACGGATGCATTTGATGAGCTAGTAGGATTTATAATAGTGTAGAGGTAATATTTTGTAAAGATCTCGTGTCGAGTAGGAGGACGAATGTGTGGACTGTGACATCCCACTTATCAAAATAAGAGGTGCCATCCCGATACTCCAATAATTATAGGAATCATAGATGGTCCATTCTTAGCATCAATAATATAATAAATATACGAGATAACCACCAATTATTTTAGAAAACGGATTGTCAAAATTTTATTTTTGTAAGTTAAAGAAATTAGTTCAATAATCCAATTTAAAATAAGGTGGGTAGAGATAGAGACAAATAATAAATTGACAACTATATACAACAAAAAAATAACCGAATAAGCTGTCGGTTAACATCCATATACAACAGGGTTACACCGAGTATTAAAGTAAAATATCACATATATATAGTACAAGTACAAAAGTTGGGCAACACGCCCGGATGTGCAACCGATCATAACTAGAATAAAAAAGGTGGAAGCATCTATATCAAATATCCCCTAACATTCGCAAAGTGTTACAACAACGGGACATTGGAAAAGAAAGGTTAATATGGGCATCTTTGCAGCGGAGTACGAGAGCGAATATAAGATTCATGCAAAATAAAAAGACACAAATGGGTCAGGGCCCGGTTTGATATGATCACCATGTGAATAAAATGCATGAAAGTCATGGACTATTTAGTCATCATGAATATGCTTGTTTCTATCACCATAAATAATGATAACGAAATCTAAGAGAAAAATCTAACACAACAATAATAACCAAGATCATAATTCATTTGCAAGAGAACATAGGTGAAATATTAATTACTAAGATTCCAATTCCTATTTACACCATTACATTTCACCGTTTCTTTTCTCATAAGGAAACATATTCAAAGATTTTTTTTTCATAAAGTGCCTTACAATCAATAAGTTTCCACTTCAATAAAAATAGTTATATTACACCACATATAACGATTCTAAGACCGTCCTTCTGAGTTTCCCCAGACGCGCCTCTAAATAGCTATCATCTTCCAGGCCTATCACACAAGACAACCTGGACATCCTATATCGCATAACGTCGGGAAGCGGCCATATACCTTCGACAGTGAGTCATAACCACATCCGAAATTACCTCACTTCGAAAAATAATCACACAATATATATAATACCCGGTCCTATGGCCGAGGACTATATTCACCCTGCATTCACTAGCCAGGGGAATTCACCTCATGCACGTACTTCCCCTATGATAGAATTTAGACAGGTGTGTATATGCACATTTATAATTCACAAGTTATTTCTTAAGTATGCATTACATTTTATCCGGAGCCATACATGATTAATATCATCATTATAAACCTCAATGTTTAATCTTCTCCAATACAAATCTCTATGAATTAACATTCATTCCTCAAACCATAAGGTATAATATTACTACAACCCAATTATAGAAGCCCACATTAAATCACTATATTTACCTTTAGACCTAAACTAACTCATTTTATAAAAGAATCATTTATCTACGTCTAATTTAACTAACTAAATTAATTCCCAATCCAAACCCTGACTCTTATTTCTACTTAGGTTTCTAGATACATTATTATTAGAGTCTAATACTCTAGTTTTACTTCGTTCAAGAAGTTTCCTAAGTACCTATCTTAAAAGAAAGAAACTAGAAGAAACTAAACATTTTAGGGTGAAAAATAGGGGACCGGTCGACCGGTCATGGGACCGCAGTCGACCGCACCTTAAGGGTTTTCCCTAGAAAGGAATGCAGAAAGATAATTTTGGAAGTTCCGGTCATCCGGTCCTGGGACCGCAGTCGACCACTCTCTAAGTTTATACTTGTGTACGAAAGCAGTAGGCGTTCACCTGAAGGACCGATCGACCGGTCCTAGGACCATGGTCGACCGTGCCTAGCAGACCCACGATTCTCTCTTCTTCAATAAGGTCAAATCCAAAACCTAAACTCCTCATTATTATACTCCCTTCCTTCTCATCAACCAACATCACAACTTCAACAATTATGTAACAAAACAAACCCATATAACCAACTTAAATCACATAACTACAAGATTCAAGGGTTAAACACAAAAATTTACCAAAACCTACTATTTGTTCCAAGTCTCCAATTTACACAACTATCACAACAAATTATTAACATTAAATCATATACTAGCAAGTAAGAAACTTTCCTTAAGCTTGTAATATCATATTTTCTTCGGGTAGCAACAAATCCAAGCTTCAATCTTAAAGTCTCTTCCTTTTCTTCTTCTTTTCCCCAAGTTCTCTCTCTCTCTCTCTCTCTCTCTCTCTATGTCTGTCTCTCTCTCTCTCTCTCTCTCCCTTCTCTCTCTCTCTCTCTTTCTAGGTTTAGGAAGCAACACACTTGAGAAATAAGAGGCTTGGAAAACTTAAATCGTTCCTTTACCTTAGTTCCCATCTTTAAATGTTAATACACCATTAGAATGACTCGTAACTACATAATTAAGTTATAACCTGTTAAAAGCGCCCGGGGACCAAAAATACAATATGGTACTTTTTTTACCATCTAGACTATTTCGGGACTAATCGCGCCCTCTAAATTGTCATCCGAAATAATATAAATTATTTCAAGTTCCAACTTTATTTAAACCATATATGTCGTTTAAAGCACAATGACACCAAGAATCATAACATAATGCTATTTACATTCACATAACAATAATTATGCAAAATCTAGTAAATATGATCTTTTAACTCACTTAAAATAATATTTACTCCATCATTAAAAATTTTATAGAATTATCTCTCATGGAAATTTAACATAAAATCAAATACTCAAAAGTAAGGGTTATTACACTCTCCCCCCCCCCCCCCCCCCTTATATGGGAATTTTGCCCTCAAAATTCAGGTGTACCTTGCAAAAAGTGATGTTGATACCTTTCTCGCATATCGTCCTCACGCTCCCACATTGATTCATTGACATTGTTATGACCCCATTAAACCCGAACGAAGGGAACCATTCTTGATATTAGCCTACGCTCCCCGTGATCTAAGATTGCAACTGGTTGTTCCTCGTATGAAATATCGGGCTGCAGTTCGATATCATCCAAAGGAATATGCTAGTGACATCCTTCACACCTCTTGTACTTTTTCAAAGATGAAACATGAAACACGTCGTGAATCTGTTGTAAGTGTTCCGATAAGGAAAGTTGATAAGGTACTGGGCCCAGCTTAGCAATAATGGGAAAAGGTCTGACGTAGCGAGGCGCAAGCTTTCCTTTCTTCCCAAATTTCTTTATACCTTTTATTAGCGATACTCGTACCAAAACATGATCTCCAACTTCCAATTCCACATGCCTTCTATTAGTATCAGCATAAATCTTTTGATGATATTGATCTATTCGGATGCGATTACGAATAAGTTCAATGTTCGAAGAAGTATTTTGGATAATTTCAGGTCCAAGAAATTTATTATCCCCTACTTCCAACCAACAAGTAGGTGATCTACATGGTCGACCATATAATACTTCATAGGGTTCCATACCGATTGTGAATTGGTATGAATTATTACAAGAAAATTCAACCAATGGAAGATATTATTCTCAACCTCCTTTGAAATCAAGCACAAAAATTCTGAGCATATCCTCCAACATTTGGTTGACTTTTTTCGTCTGCGCATCTGTTTGAGGGTGATAGGAGGTACTCAAATTCAAATCGGTTCCCAAACCTTCTTGGAAACTTCGCCAAAATGGTAAACAAAAATTTTGTCTCGATTGGAGACTATATTAATGGGCACCCCGTGGAGTTTAACAACCTCCGTAATAAATAGCCAGGCATAACGAGCAGTATTGTAGTCTTTACGTACCGATAGGAAGTGTGTCGACTTAGTTAAATGATCGACAATGACCCAAATAGAATCATGACCACTTTGTGACATTGGCAACCCCGTGATGAAGTCCATCGAGATACTTTCCCACTTCCAAACCGGTATTTCTTAGGGTTGTAACAAACTCGTCGGTCGTTGACGATCTACTTTCACCAGTTGATAGGTAGTGCATTGGGAAACAAATTCAAAAATATCCCGTTTCATGCCCGCCCACCAATATTGACGGTGCATGTGTTGGTACATTTTGTCCCCGATAGGATGTACTACAAATTTGGACCCATGAGATTCTGTCATTACGGTCCATCTCAAATCCCCCTCGTCCGGGACAACAAGTCTCCCGTGGAAATATAGCCCACCCTCAGAACTTATAGAGTAGGATTACACTCCCTCGGTTAACAATTGGTCTATACGGTCCTAACAACTTTTTTCTCCTCCTTGATCTTCCACGACCCTTGTCACTATAGTAGGCATAACGGTCAACACCGACATAAACGCCCTAGCAACAACGTCTTTTTAGCTAAGCTCTTTCCATTTAGCGTTCCATACTATGGCTAACTCCCCCTCGGGATTCTGACTCAACGCATTGGCCACTACATTAGGTTTAAATCATTATGAGAAAACAAATATTATAATGATTTGTGCTCCATGAAAAGACTAAATTTCTCCCCCAGGAGAAAATGTCTCCAAATATTCAAGGCAAAAACCACTACAGCATGTTCCAAATCATGAATTGGATAATTCTTTTCATGGGGCTTTAGTTTGCGAGAGGCATAAGCAATAGCCCGATGTGCTTATTGTAGCACACCTCCCAACCCTTGCAGAGATGCTACTGTAAAGACCAAATATTCCAACCTCGGCCTCGGTAAAGCAAGTACCGGAGCAGAATTCAGCTTATCCTTTAGATAACCAAAATCTAGCTGACAAGAATCATCCCAAACAAACCTCACCCCTTTCCGAACTAAATTTATCAAAGGGCTAGTGATCCTATAAAAATCCTTGATAAATCGACGGTAATAGCCAGCCAATCCCAGAAAACTACGAATCTCTGTAGGTGTCGTGGGGTGACCTCATTCCCTCACCGCAATGACTTTACTTAAGTCTACCAAAATATCGTGAGCTGTCATAATGTGACCCAGAAACTGTACTTCCTGTAGCCAAAAGCCACACTTCTCAAACTTAGCGTATAATTGATGATACCTAAATGTATGCAGGACCAACCTTAAATGCTTAGCATGATCGACTTCCGTTTGAGAATACACAAGGATGTCATCAATAAACGCGATAACAAACTGGTCCAGGAAGTCCCAAAACACTATATTCATAAGGTCCATAAACACTGCAGGAGCATTGGTTAGCCTGAAAGGCGTAACCCGGAGTTCGTAGGACCCATATCTAGTTTGGAACGTAGTTTTGGACACATCTTGTTCTCGTATCCTCAGCTTGTGATACCCTGTCCTGGAATCTATTATAGAGAAGTACGACGCTCCCTTAAGTTGATCGAACATATTATCAATCCGAGGCAGCGGGTATTTGTTCCTGATGGTAACTTTATTCAACTCCCGGTAATCAACACACAACCGGAGAGAAACATATCTCTTCTTCACAAACAATACAGGAGCTCCCCACGGCGACGTACTATGCCTAATAAACCCCTGTTTTAACAACTTTTGAATCTGATCTCTTAACTCCCTCATCTGAACAGGAGACATACGGTACAGAGCTCTAGCAATTGGCCGTGTTCCCGATGCTAAATCAATCACTAACTCAATCTCCCTACTTGGAAGTAAACCCGGTATTTCCCAAAAAACATCTTTGAAGTATTTAACAATCGGAGTTGAATCTAAGGAGATGACTACATCCCGAGAATTCTCCTCCGCAATACAATACAAGTAAGTGCTAGAACCTCCCTCATAACGAGGCATAACCACTAAAAACACATCTTGCCCAGGAATGGGCAAAAACTATACTTTTCCCATAGGAACTTACTATGGCGCGATACTTTACTAGCCAATCCATACCCAAGATTACATCATACCCGACCATATCAAGGATGAGAAAATCGGCCTCAAAACACAAATTACCAAGATTTATTTCCACTCATTTACAAACAAAGAAAATAAGGGGACCATCACCCATAGAAGATTCAACACTAGTGAAAGTACTTTCTGCACCCTTAATTAGCTCCGTAGACTGAGCAAACTTCTTGACATAAATGAGTGTGTCGCACCCGTATCAAACAATGCACGACCCATGTGCCCATGAATGGGAAACTTACCCTCATTAGCTGGCGGCACTGGATGGGATGAAGTAAGCATAGCATCCTGTATGTGGTAAACACGCCCATACTTTAGTTGTCCCTATTATAGAGGGATGACTGGATTAGGCACTAATGGCAGTAATTGGGTCTGTTGATGCTGTGGAACTCTAGGAAACTATCCTCCAATCAGTTATAGACACGACTTCCTAAAATGAGCCATCTCCCCACATTGAAAGCAATGACCCACCATATTTTCTTTATTTCGGCCCCTATTATTTCTAAACTGCCAAAAACCTTAGTCCGGATGGCCTCGACCCCCATTGTTACCCCGATCTGCCTGCTGTTGTTGCTAGGCACCCTGACCATGACTGAAATTATTGCCACCATAATTAAATACTCTTAAACGCTGTCTTTTGGAAAAATCCCCTTGTTGGGTGTCCCTTTTCCTTTTGTTTACCTCCCGATGATTGGGGAGAGGGTAGTGCTCTTCCTCCTGCACCATTGCCTCCTGGCTTACTCGCTTGACCCATAACTGAAACATTCTTACTACCTTGAACATGTAACCGATGATCTTGACAATGAAGTAACGCAACATTCATCACATCATCGAAAGTTTATAAAGTTAGATTGGCCAGCAAGTGTTTCTTTATCCTCTAATGTAAGCCTCCAATGAACTTTGATATTCTCCTCTCCTACGGAGTTACCTCATCCGGCACAAAATTGACCAAACGAGTGAATTCCACCTCATACTCTACCACAAAACGTTCTCCTTGAACTACATTTTGAAGCTTTCTCCTCATTTCCCTTTGAACTACCAGAGGAAAATATTTTCGATCAAATAAAACCCAAAAATCAGTTATAGTCATATTATCTCTTTGTTCTGGCTTAGTCATCGACTCTCACTAATGTAAGGCTGCTCCAACTAGCTCAAAACTAGTAAGGATTTTCTTCCGTTCTTCACTACAGTCTATCAAGAAAAGATGATGTTGCATATCCTTTTTCCATTGGTTAGCTGCTATCACATCGGAACCACCCTAAAACTTCGGGAGATGACCCTTTAAGAAGGATTCTCTGACTCTTTCCCACGGAGAAGGTCCCACAGGGGCTTGTACCTCCTGAGCCCGTGGCTATTGGGCTTGGGGAAATTGCTGAACCACGGTAGTCATCACAGAATTAATCGATTGGTCCCCAATATTGGCTACTTCAGCGGCATTTATAGTTCTTTGTTGTGGTGGTGGAGGACCTACATCATCTTCTACAAATCTATTTCTTCTCGCAGGGAGACCTCTCTTAGGCGGCATCTGAGATGAAGAAACAACTAAATTAAGATACTACTAAGAACAAGTATCTTAGCAAAAGATCACAAATATAGGCAAACAAAACAGTCCTAACATTTAGGCTCTATATGAAAGAACGCTACGGTAGAACGTGATAAGTCCGTATAGATCCTAAAGACTCTAGAACCTTATGCTCTGATACCATCTCTCACACCCCTCTTATTAAAAGAAGAGGTGGCCAGACTGATACTCCAATAATTACAGGAATTGTAGATGGTCCATTCTTAGCATCAATAATACAATAAATATACGAGATAACCATAAATTATTTTAGAAAATGGATTGTCAAAATTTTATTTTTGTAAGTCAAAGAAATTAGTTCAATAATCCAATTTAAAAGAAGGTGGGTAGAGATAAAGACAAATAATAAATCGAGAACTATATACTGCAAAAAATAACCGAATAAGTTGTCAGTTAACAGACATATACAACAGGGTTACACCGAGTATTAAAGTAAAATATCACATATATATACTGCAAGTACAAAACTTGGGCAACACGCCCGAATGTGAAACCGATCATAACTAGAATACAAAAGGTGGAATCATCTATATCAAATATCCCATAACATCTTTAAAGTGTTAAAGCTCCGGGACACTGGAAAAGAAAGGTCAATACGAGCGTCCTTGCGGTGGAGCACCTGAGCGAATATAAGATTCATGCAAAACAAAGAGACATAAATGGGTCAGGGTCTGGTTTGATATGATGACCATGTGAATAAAATGCATGACAATCATGGACTATTTAATCATCATGAGTATGCTTGTTTCTATCACCACAAATAATGATAAGGAAATATAAGAGCAAAATATAACACAACAATAATGACTAAGATCAAAATTCATTTGCAAGAGAACATATGTAAAATATTAATTAATGAGATTCCAATTCCTATATATACCATTTCATTTCACTGTTTCTTTTCTCATTAGGAAACGTATTCAAAGCAATTTATTTCATAAAGTGCCTTATAATCAATAAGATTCCACTTCAATAAGAATAGTTATATTAGACCACATATAACGATTCTAAGACTGTCCTTCCAAGTTTCCTCAATGGACGCGCCCCTAAATAACTATCATCTTCCAGGGCCTATCACACATGACAACCTGGGCATCCTAAATCGCATAATGTCGGTAAGAGGCCATATAACTTCGATAGTGAGTTATAACCACACCTATAATTACCTCACTTCGAACAATAATAACACATTATATATAATACCCGGTCATATGGACGAGGACTATATTCACCCTGCATTCACTAGCCAGGGGACTTCACCTCGTGCGTGTACTTACCCTATGATAGAATTTTGACAGGTGTGTATATGCACATTTATAATTGACAAGTTATTTCTTAAGTATGAATTACATTTTATCCGAAGCCATACATGATTCATATCATCATTATATACCTCAATGTTTAATCATATATAATACAAATCTCTATGAATTAACATTCATTTCTCAAACCATAATGTATAATATTACTACAACCCAATTATAGAAGGATACATTAAATCACTCTATTTCTCTTTAGACCTAAACTAACTCATTTTATAAAAGAATCATTTATCTACGTCTAATTTAACTAACTAAATTAATTCCCAAACCAAACCCCGACTCTTATTTCTACTTAGGTTTATAAGTACCTATCGTTGAGGACTCTAATACTCTAGTTTTACTTCATTCAAGAAGGTTCCTAAGTTTATATCTTAAAAGAAAGAAACTAGAAGAAACTAAACATCTTAGGGTGAAAAATAGGGGACCGGTCGACTGGTCATGGGACCGCGGTCGACCTCACCTCAAGATTCCTCCATAGTCTGAAGTGCATAAAAGTCCACGTAGTTCGAAGAAAATATGAGTCCATATTAGTTTTAGAGTAAAACGAATCGTTTGTTTGATTTTAATGTTGATTCATGCTTGGGTAAGACCATTGGAAGCTAGATTCTGAGCACTTCGAAGATTCATTGAGCTTTCACTCAAATAAGGATGTTGGCCGGAGTCAAATGGGGATCAGGAGTTCCTAGTGTCCTATAAATATCTACTTGGAGTATGACTTATGGTTAGCGGTGAATGAGTGAGTTTTAGGGAGCTAAGGAGGTGCTTAGGTTGTCCTAGGATTGGGTGCCTACATAGAGCCCTTCGACGGGCGATCCTAGAATAAGTGAAGGTCGTCGAATGACAAACACCACAAGTACATTGGGGAATAGGATTATTAGTAAATTATTCAGACCTAGAGGATAAGGATAACTAATTCAGAAGGTTGAGGATAATTCTCAGAACCTAAGTAGAAAAGGATGAATGATTCAGTTGGTCGAGGAGGTGTTAAATGATTCAAAATGTCTAGGGTGATCGATTTAGTGGGTCGAGGTCAATTTTGAGGACATAAGGATAGGAGGATTACTCCATTTAATAGGTTGAAATAAAATTTGAGGACCTAAAGAAGACAATGATCATCGATTGAGCGGGTCGAGATCAATTATGACAAACTATTGTTATGCTGGGGTCAATCGATTCTTTGGGTCGAAGCTGTAACGAACAATTCAGAGAGGCGAGGTTAATTTTGAGGACATAAAGTTGGGAGGACAAATTCCTAAGGCCGAGGTTAAATTTCGAGGACCTTAAGTTGTGATGTCCAATTTCGAAGGCCGAGGTAAATTCCGAGGACCTTAATTTGTGATGATTAATATTTAGCGTCGAGGTCAAGTTATGATGACCCTATGTTGGGACGACCAATTATGAGCGTAGAGGTCAATTGTGAGAGTCGAGGTCCATTTTAACAACCATATGTTATGATGACCACTTGTGAGACCCGAGGTCAATTCTAAGGATGACTAAATTTAATGAATAAGGTCAACGCTAATGTTTAACTTTGAGGGCTGAGGTCAATTCTGAGGAACTTGAGTTGTGAAGACCGAATCTGAGGGCTGAGGTTAATTTAGAGGACCTAAAATTAGGATGACCAATTCTGAGGGTCGAGGTCAATTTTGAGGACTTAAAGCTTGTGATGAACGATTTTGAGGGTCAAGGTCAATTCTGAGGACCTTAAATTATGACGAACAATTTTGAGGGTGGAGATCAATTTTGAGGACTTTAAGTTTTGACGACCAATTCTGAAGGCCATGGTCAATTCTAAGGACCTTGAGTTTTGACGATCAATTCTGAGGGATGAGGTAAGTTCTGAGGAACTAAAGTTTGGATGACCAATTCTATGGGTTGAGGTCAATTCTGAGGACGTAAAGGTTGGGACGACCAATTCTGAGGGTGGAGTTCAGTTTTGAGGACCTAAAGTTTTTATGACCAATTCATAGGGTGTTGGATAATTATAAGGACCTTAAGTTTGGACTACCAATTCTAAAGGCCGAGGTCAATTACGAGGACCTAAAGTAATGACGATCAATTCGGTGGGTTGAGTTCAATTCTAAGGACGTAAAGTTGGGATGGCAAATTCTACGATTCGAGGTCATTTCTATGAACCAAAATTTGTAGCGTGGGGAATAGCTCTCCTGAGGAAATTTAGATTATCTTCGGGGTGCAGGTGCACTTGTGGTTCCGCTCGGGATTGTGTTGTCTTGAAACTCCACTAAGGGATGTTTATCTGTGAGGTTTCGACTTAGAATATGGTAGTGGTCTTGGATGCTGGTGTATCATTGGTTCTGCTGGGGATAAGAGTGTAAGATTAATCTAACTAGGGATTTTGGAAGTTTGTAAAGGGCTTAGTCCACAAAAAATGATTTTTTTAAAGGAAAATATTGTTTTGTATTTTCCAGGAATTTTTGGATCTTTTGAGGAAATTATTTGGTATTTTCTTGTACAAAATCTTACTGAACTACCAATAGGTATGCTTGAGGTGGTGACAATTGACAATGGCACGAACTCATGGACTTTCTTACGAGGCAACTACTGATCGGTAAAGGATGGGGGCTTCTTATTTTTTTTGGGGTAGATTGTCGAATCTTTGCTAGGGATGTAGGTGACCTTTTATGCTTGAAATCTTACTTTAGGGATCGCGGGGGCTATGGGTATGTAGGTGTAGATAAGGAGGTTGCTGGAATATGAGATGCTGCGATGGATGTGGTGACATATCCAGTTCTTTTCATTGGAGATTTTCTTGCAGATGTGTTGTTATGAACGAAGGAGCTTGGCATTAACCATGTTGTATGCTTGATTTAGTGACTTTATACCTGAAAATATAATCTAAAGAATGCAAAAGTGATGCATCTTTTTATTTGACTATCTTGATTTGGGGGATTATTCTCCATGCATTTTAATTCTCTTTTGAGATTGTTTTATTTTGCGAAGATGGAGATGGGAATGAAAATTATTTTGAGAAAGATTTAATTAAAAGAGGAGTAATAAAAAAGAATTACCCGGGAGTAAATTTTCAAAAAAAGAATATTTAAAAATTGATTTTGGGCAAAATAGGAGAAAAGGAGTTTTCAAAAATAGGGGGTTATCGATCAAATTATCCCTGTCATGTCTATCGGCAGGGGGGTTAAGTCAAATCACTCCTAGGCTTTGATTGCACTTTCATGCGTACTAGTGTACTTCTATAGGGCTAATGATTAAATGGGTTTTAAAAAAGAAAAAAATCCAAGAATTTTGGGTATAAAGGGATGGGTATGGGGTGTGTGTTCTTCAGAAACACCTATATTTTTTTTTCTTCTCATTTCATATTCCCCAAAATGTATTTTCCTATGTATTAGGAATTATCCTCTTATCTTTAAGTCTTAGAGGCCATGTGCCTTTACAATGTTGAATATGATATTTTCACCTTGCGTCGGGTTTCTGTGTGGTGTAATCGAACCATAGGCTGGAACTTTCCATTAGTTGCAATAAAATTCTAGTATCCCTAGTATCCCTAGGACCACACCCAGAATCACCTCACCAGCGTAGAAACATACAAGAATTGCTCATATGGCCTATTACTATATCCACCCCTACATTCAATAGCCAGGGGGCATCACCTCACGCGCAAACTTCCCAATGATAGCATGTGTTTAAGTAAATTATCATTTACCATATTCATGATTAAGTAAATTATCATTTACCGTAATCGTTACCATTTCCATTTCATTTTCATTTATCGTTTTTCATATGTATGTTTCATTTTATACGATACCATAGTCATTTACATTTTTGTAAATACCTCATATTCTACCCGGAACCATAATTAATACATCTTATCATTATAACCTCAATGGATGAATAAACTTTCAATTTATTCGCCTAAGATTCATTTGTGGTGTTATTGTAAACCACCAAGACTAACGTATTCGCCCCAGGCAGCGAATCGATTCACCCAAAAGCGAATCGATTCGGATGACAAAACCAACATTCTGTAGTTGGCCGAATCGATTCGGCCCTAACCCGAATCGATTCGGGTTTTGCGGAACTGTAAGCTAACCCCTTAGCGAATCGATTCGCCCTAGGGCCGAATCGATTCCCCCCTGCGAATTTACCAAGAATGGGTTACGGGTTATAAACCCTAGTTTTTCCCCAAAACTCAAATCTCTTCCATTTTACACACATCCGACAACATTTATCTACCCAAAATCATCCTACATGATTATTAACTACTATAATCCACAATTTCATAAACATAAACCATAATTAGGGATAAAACACCATAATATCCATATTTGTTCCATTTATTCTAATACACAACTATCACACAATTTACTCATCTTAAATCATATATTAGCAAGTAGAAAACTTGCCTTGAGGTTGAAATTTCAGATTTCTTTGTGGTAGAAGAAATCCCAATCTTCAATCTCCAATCTCTCTTCTTTTCTCCTCAATTCTCCTCCTTTCTCTTTCTCTCTTTATTTGGCAATACACACTTGAGAAATGAAAGGAAGAGTAAGACTTAAATTGTGGCTTAAGTCTAAAATTCCCAACTTAAATGGTTAATACCACATTAAAATGACTCACAAATACACACTTAAGTTAAAACCAGTCAAAAGTGCCCGAAACCTTAAAATACATTATGGCACAAATTTTGACTATCTCGCACATTCTGGGACTAACTACGCCCTCTAAAATGGCATCTGGTAATTTTATAAATTGTTTCGAGTTCCGGTTTCATTTAAACCATAATTTCATTTAAAACACATGACAATATAAAACATGCAACATGATGATATTTACTTACACATACAGTAAATGTGCAACGTTCTAGTAAATATTAACTTTCAACTCATTAATATTTACTCCAATTCCAATATTTTATATAAGTACTTCATGCGGTGAATTAATATAAAATGATTCTCTTAAAAGCGAGGGTTGTTACAATTAAGGGTTTAGGCGATACTTAAAATGCATAATACTAAAGAGGAAATGAATAGAGTATTCATGTCAGTGATTTAGATGAAGAAGATATTGAGTTGACAGTTGGATTCCTCTTGAAAAATTAGCAAAGAGACATTCTTGAACAATCTTGTGAAAACCCGTTTAAAATATTCAAAACTTGAATTGAAAATAGCTCTCCATTGGAGTTAAGGTTTTGAGGGAGGAAAAAAAATGTAAAAGTGGAGATTACTACTCTTAGGGTTTAGAAGAAAGTATTTTTAAAAGTTCTAAACCCGTCACTTTGTTTATATATTAAAAAGAATTTCAGTTCGAATCAAATAGATACACTCAAAAAATTATTACGGACGATCAGATCATCAGAATATCTTGAAATTTTATTACATTATAGCGAACGGAGAGACGGAGCTGCTATGAAAAATTCAGCTCAATCGGATTGTTGGATTTCAATAAATATTATTTTTATCCTCCTTAGCTCGGATCCTCCCCCGATTTTTATACAAAAAGTTATGATTTCCAAATTTTAATCCCGACTTAAATTCCACTTAAAACCTTATTTTTATATATAAAACCAACATATTTAATTACTAAGAATAATAAAATTCCAAAATTTTATTTTTTCCCAAACTTTCCAATTAATTAATTTAATTGACTATTAAAAACACGAGTGTTACATACTTCCCCACTAGCAAAGGAATTTCGTCCTAGAAATTTGACGGAGCATAAAAATGAAATGTCAATCGCAAAAGATAAAATAAGGCTCACATGTGCCTACTCGTTGAATGCCATAATTGGGCGCCCATACATCCAATCCTACGCGCACCTACCCCACGAGCAATAAAATAATATATATATATATATACACACACATAAATATGAAAGTAATGGCATACCAAGCACTCTCGCAAATCACCACTCGATTCTATTTCGATAATCTTGGCAACACATAAATCCTTAAATCAAATCACATCGCTGCATCGATATAAGACATACCCAAACTGGGCGTATAATAATCATCCACTCCCAAGTAATAACTCACTGGATGTTTTCTCTAAAATGCTATGATGTCCCGAGCATACTCACTCTAACATGGCCACCTCATGTCGGACTAGCTCACATCGAACTTGAGCAAAAATATCACAAACGTAGTGGAGGCGGTCATATTCCCCCTCTCCACCCCCCATCCCTGCCCCGAAAATGAAACTGAATTATACCCAAAGCGTTTCACCTCAAAAAATAAATCACAGAATAAAAATAGGCGATCTGACCTATGGACTATACTCTCCCTGCTCCTCAAGCAAGATGATTCACCCATATCCCGCAATCTCCTATGATAGCACTAAAGGAATGTGTATTCCTATAAATATCATTCACACCGATATTTATAAAGGGCACAAATATATACTTTTATATATATATATATATATATATATATATATATATATATATATGTATATATATATGAATACTATCACACTACCATTTACATATATTCAACAAAGGTCCGGCTAACCAGTGCCATAGCACTAACACAAGAATACCCAAGACTATTCCCCAACTTTTAATTTAATTAATCTCACATTAATTGATTTATTATTAAAGTAGTGTCACCCAACCACAATACCCAGACTCACTCATTCGGTTCGTGTCTTCACCCCTTAGAATTTGTTACACAAAATCCCACTATTAAGGTTAACACCTCCTGTTAAACTTATTGTTAGATAATTTGTTATATATATCTATAATAAATTGAACTAGCTACCTCGTGCCTAACTCCCGTAGCACTTAGCCTAAAAATATCCGAGTCAAATCCTAGTCCTTTAATTTAATTAATTCCACTTGAATTAATTTCGTCAACATAGTCTCACTAACGCAAATGCCCGCACTCCCTAACTTTGTTTATACTTCAACCTTTTGAATTTATTACCCCTAATTTTATTTATTTAGATTGGCACTCTATCTAAATAAAATACATCTTAAAACCCACCTCCCAACGTCCTAAAAATTATCTTCCTTAATTTTGTATACACTGATTAAATTCTTAAAAACATATAAACAATATCCCAAAAGAATACAAGGGCAGAATCGACATAAACATAAAATCTGTATTGTTGTTCAAACGATGTCTGGTGTTGTTTGAACGACATTCCAGTATCGCTTGAACGACTTCCCTGGTCATTTGAACGACCTCCTTAGTTTTCCAACCCTTCATCTTCCTCAAAAAGCTTGATGTCTTCCATTAACTAACCTTCAAGGTTTTAAACCTTCAATTACTAACATTATATAATTATTCTCATCATATATTAATGATACAAATGACTTTTAATCTTCCAAATGGTCTCACAACATTTAGGATTTCCATTAAAGTCCTCAATTCCAAATTCAGATTTTCCCCGTCTTCATACGATCTCATACATAAATTAATTACTCTAATCTGGATTAATCAACAATAACTACTCAGATCATACTATTATTCAATTTTCACAACACTCAATCAAGTTACACTGTCAATTATATCTCAAATCTACCCAACACGTCCGATTCGATCAATACCCATTTTTCATGCGATTACATACTCAAAAATGAAATGATTTACACCCACCATGATATGAATCAAAATACCATAATCAAATTGAAATAAAGTTTAACTACTTTCCTAAATTTGAAGGGTATGATTTCCTTTGATGTAGACGAACCATGGACAATGAACATAACCCTCTTCTCTTGGTTTGGCAACCAAAAGCTCTGCCAATTTCTTTCTATTTTCTCCTATGCAAAACTGGGGTTCTTTATTTTAGTTATGTCTACCACAAACATCCTAATGTAGGTTTTATATTTTTAATCTCTAAATTAAGCGTATGGGCGAAATTAAAATTACCCAAACACCCCCGTGTGAGCCCGGTTATGCCTAAAAATGCTCCGAGAACCAATTACTACCCCAGGTTACTCTTTTCAGATTATCTAGACCTATTTGGAATCAATCATGAACTCAGAATCATCATCCAAGTTACATTACTGAAATCTTCAATCTTGACCTCAAAATACGACACACATAAATTTTAAAAATACTCGAATGAATTAAATATTAATTCACTAATTTAATTAAATCCTCTAGATAAATGAATTCCTATATCACCAAATTAATTAAATTCTAAATCCTCATAAATACGGGGTATTACATACTTACTTCCCCCTTACAAAGGAGTTTCTTCCTCGAAATTAAGATAAGTCTAGTACTCCAAGGCTTGAATATTTTCGTACTCACATGCGACTGAGATCGTAACACATGTCTCTACCCTTTCTAATCCCGAATATTAAATATTAAATTAATTACCCATGGCGCTCATACACCCTTTAGCAATGGTCATCCGTACGAATGTTACCCGACTTTACGAGCCTTAAATCGTAATATATGTTTCAACTCATAGTTATAACCACTTGCGTCAATAATTACCAAGGTACCAAACCCATGTCCTAATGACCAAACATCACTCCACTTCCAACGTTGTGATAAGTTTCATGCGTGGGACATCTCACAAAGAGAAATCCAAAAACATAACCCCCTGATACACTACTACCTAACATTACCGGTTGTTGAGATCCTCTAGGCCCTTAGTCAATAGCACGTACACCAAAAATCCTATCTCCTTACATTGAAGTATACTTGTCAAATCTCATGTTACAAAAGACATCATACAATACGGCGCCCCTTATTATCAATAGTTTCTTAGCACGAATCAATCATGAGCTCTATCTCCCAACTCGATGATAAAGCTTATCCACCCTGAATCCCATCAGTAAGCATCCCCAATCCCCAGAATGAAATATAACAATTCAAACATTTTCTTGAAATTCTATTATGCAACACACTATGACATATATACACGTATATATAGACTAGAACCTCTTTCATGTGATAACTAGGAAAAGTAAATCATCTCTTGGACTAGCGAACATAAGGTCTCACAATACTATATATTATAGCCCAAGCATCCCAGCATAATTATAACCAACGTCTAGTACGTAATATACTTATCTTAAGTGATATAAAGGCTTTTTGCGTGTATTTGTCGTTGCTTGAAAAGCCCTTCTAATCAAAACCTTATGTACCTACAAAATATATAAACTCAAGTGTAGAGGTAAGTAAGGATGTCAATCCACTTTCTAGGGGGTAAAGCAAATGGAACAAATTCAATTGTAATTCACTTTTTATTTTCTTTTTGTGCTTTTTCGCTTTTCTAATTTTTTTAATCTTTTTCAATATTAAAACAATAGGGTGAGGTGATTATTTAAACTAAACTAACTTAAAGTGTGAGATGAAAACAACTAACTAGAAATTTACTAAAATAGAAAATAAAGTCTAACACTAAAATAAGAGATAAAGTGAGGTAAATAATTGTGAGAACAATCAAGGAATGGGATTACACCACAAATTTTAGTTATTCTAATTAATTAATTTAATTATTTGAATTCTCCCAAATTAATATCAAAATTACAAACCAACTCTCGTCGCAAGTGTAATTATAATAGTAATCTTTTAGAATGTTAAGTTTAACACCCCACAACTCTAGAAAAATAGATCCACACTCCTTTTAGTTAATCACCCGCTAGGATCGATCAATTAAAATTCAGGTCAATCTTTGAAAAAAAATTTAGAGTTGAAATTCAAGTTATAATACCCCACTTAAGAAACCCCTATCTCTAGTTTGAATCTAAAATGGGTATTATAACTCGAATTTCGATTTTCTATCGAAAATCATTTACCCTCTCTCGAGGCATAAATCTAAGGGTGAGGGATCAAAATTAACATTCAAAGGGACTTTCCAAGTAATTAAACTAATTAAAATAAAGCAACATCAAATAAGGGTTTTACCCCAACCCTTGAAAGGGGATTTAGCCTAACATGGTATCAAACATAATAAACAAATATTCAATAGGCATTTAATATAAAAGAGTAAAGAGAAGAATAATCAAACCAATTTCTTGAATTCAATAAAATTCACTCCTTGAATGAGAAGCATACAACACTCCAATTGAGAATCCAAGTAATATGAAATTAAAATCAACACTCAATTAAATCTCAATCAATATTTATCCTCACAAATATCTAAAAAAATAAAAAAGAATAAAATAAAAACTATTTACAAATGGTGTTTTTCCCTACAATTCTCTCTCTAGAATTTTCCTATCTCTAAGCTCTTCTCCTTTATTTGGGGTCTTCTTCTTCAATTTATAGTAGGCATGGAGAATGGGGGTAAAAATAGGAATTGGCTATGGTGAACATGTGGGAAAGGTGAGAGCACATGTGCATGGGGGCGTGAGGTGAGAATAAATTCAGATTTGGTTTGAGGGGTATTTTGGGTGTTTGGTTATAAGAGGTTAGTTGGGGATTTTTAAGGGTAAAAGGGGTAAGAGGTGGTATTAGGCACATGTGGCATTTGGGTTATGTTTTAGTTGGCTTGGTCTTTGGCAGCTCACATTTTTGGTTTGGGGCAGATGGGTCTTTTGCTATGGAAGATGGGTATTTGAATGGGTTGGTTGAAGGTTAGAAAATTGGAAAATGGGTCTTTGAAAAGGGAAATGGGATTGAGGATCCCGGTCGATGGTTTCGGTATTGGGCGGACATGGGGCTGGACGGTGGCAGCGGGTTCAGGTGAGTGGGAAAAATGGTGGTCGACGGTAGCTCCAGGTTTGGTTTTCCGGCCGAAGGGAGGTGGGGTGGCTGCGATCGGATCTAGGCAGAGGGTGGCAATCGTTGGAGCTGGGTTCCACCGGCAAGGGCTACTGGGGGTAGTCAACGGTTGGGGTGAGTGAGGTGAAGTCCGCCGCAGTGGGCAAGGGTAGCGTCACCGGAGAGGGGCGCGTCCGCCGGCGCAGGAGGGCGAGAGAGGGGTCGTCGGCCGGAGAGATAGGATATCGGGGCTATGGATGGAGGTCGAAAGGTTGGGGGTTGGTGGTAGAATAAGCTTGGTTTATGGGTTTGTGGTGAATGGTGGTTTGTTGAAAATGGAGGTAGAGGAGAGAGAGAGTATGGGTTGTTGGGAAGAAGAAGAACGGTAGGTAATTATGTGTGTGAGGTGTAGGGTAAGATGGGTGAGGGTGAGGGTTTGGTTAGGTGTAGGAAAGTGTAGGGTAGTGGGTGAGGATAAGTTTGTGGGTATAGGGTGTGTTTATGTGTGTTTAATTTGGACCCCCTACAAAATATAAACTAAAACTAATTAGTTTTAAACCCTTGGAATAAGCCCCAATATCCCCCTTCTAACTTCCAACTTTCATTTCTAACTTAGATTCTTAAATACCTTACTGATAAACTCTAATATTCTAGTTTTACTTCATTCAAGAAGGTTCCTAAGTTCCTATCTTAAAATAAAGAAGCTAGAGGAAACTAAGGAAACATAAAGGTGAAAAACAGGGGACCGGTCGACCAGTCACGGGACTGTGGTCGACCGCCCCTTACGGATTTTGCCTACTACATAAAGCAGTAAGCTCATTTTGGCATGACCGGTCGACCGGTCCTGGGACCGCGGTCGGCCGCGCCTATCAGGTCCTCAAACATTCCTTTTCCTTCAAAGCCAAATACCAAACCTACTCCCGTTATTCTTATAATTTCTTTACTATAATCACCCCACAAACTAACCACTACCGTTATACACCACAATAAACCATTATGATCACTTAAATCACATCAACAACAAGATCCAAGGATAAAACATCAAAATCTTACAAAACCTACTAATTTCTCCAAATTTCCAATTTACACAGCAATCATACAAATTATTCACATTAAATCATATACTAGCAAGTAATAAACTTGCCTCAAGTTTATAGTCTCGAATTCTCTTCCAGTAGCAACGATTTCTAGCCCCCATCTTCCATTTTTCTCTCTTTTCTGTATTTTCACCCAACTCTCTCTCTCTCTCTCTCTCTCTCGGCTTATAACACAAGAATGGGAAAATAAAAGGGTTTGGGAGACTTATACGGGTCTTAAACATTAATTCCCCTCTTTTAAATGTTAGTACACCATTAAAATGACTCGTACTACATAATTGAGTAATAACCTTTCAAAAGTGCCCGAAACTCAAAAATATAACTTGGCACTTATTTTAGCTATCTCCACTATTCTAAAACCAACCGCACCCCCTATTTTGGCATCCGAAGTAAAGTGAAATATTTTTATGCTCCAAATCCATTTTAATTTTATTAATTATACTCCAACTTACATATAAGTCACAACCGTCGTTTAAAATACAACGACGCAATAAAACACAATATAATGCTATTTACCTTCTCATAACGGTAAATAGCCAAAACATGGTAAATATTATCCGTTAATATAACGGGAAATAATATTTACTCCAACTTCCTCTATTTTTATAAAATTAGCCCATCAGAAAAAATAATATGAAATAGTCGCTCAAAAGTCTGGGTTGTTACATACTCCCCCCCTTAGAAGGGAATTTTGTTCTCAAAATTCAGGCGTACCATATAACCATTTTAAGGGTATACTATTCTAAACTATCGTCCTATCATCCTTAGCAAACTCCTCGGTAGTATGGCCTCCCCATTGGACTCAGACTAAGGTCATCACTGTTAGATCACAGTCTACATTCTTCGTGCAATAACATATCATCAAATCGTTCCTCATGAACTATCGATTCTACCTTTCTACGGCGGAAGAAGATACATACATGTCTCGGTACAAATTTCCATACTTCCTGAATCACGTTATATCCCTCCTCGGGGATACCTACACAAACACTAAATCGCTTAACCCTAACACTACTTAACTTCTCTTCGCATTGGCGTATCCCTTCAAAGTATGCGGCTCAATGAGCCCAATCATTAAAGAAATGTTCTGGGACCACTCCAAGTCTAAGGAACATATTGTTCGATGGTTCCATCCAACGAGTATGCGAATTACTCAACCGACTACACAAGGCCACTCACGGTGACATACCTTAGAAAATGATCTGAATTATTATACAAAAATTTCTATCCATACAAACTACCGCTCCCATCCTTCCTTCAAGCGAAACACGTCCATTCGAGGCATGCCCTTCGGCATTTTGGTAGTATACACCCCAATTCCATACGGTTCCCATTTATTTTTGGAAATTTTACTAAATCTTTAGCACGAAAGTGTAGTCTCAGTCCATCACTATATTGATAGGCACCTCATACAATTCCATAGCTTCGCCATAAAGAGAGGGGCGTACTCCTCTGCAAATAGCCCGCCCACAATGGCCGAAAAAAGCAGCAATTTGGTCAAACGATCAATAATTCTCTCAAATAGGATTATGACCATTGCGATGCCGGCAATTCGATAAAATGTCCATGGATATACCCTTCTTCATTACACACTATTCTTTTCACACTAGTAGGTGAATTGGTAAATCATGGACATGAATGCTCTTTCCTTTCGGTTAAGCTCATTCCACTTGGCTTTCCATGCCTTTGCTAGTCACCCCCCACGGTTTTCTATTCGACGTATTAACTATTCCATTCGCATATCCTTATTGAAAGGTAATATTCGATTGATAGTCCTTTACGAACTCTAACCACCAACTCTGTTCCTCCAATAACCTATTGCAACAAATTGTTGCTCGCAAAAAGACCGAATTTCCTGCCCAGGAAGTAGTGCCTCTATTTTTTCAAGGCGAATACTACCGTTAAGAACTTTAAATCAAGTATGGGATAATACTTCTCACAAGGTCTAAGTTTGTGAGACGCATAAATAATGGGTCCATGCTCCAGTATTAATACTTTCCCTCTTCTGGCAGAGACTCGTTCATTAAATCCACTTTCGATGTTAACAACACGAGTGTAGGAGTAAAGGTCAGCTCATCCTTTTCTCTCCCCGAAAACTAAGTTACCGACGTAGCGTTTTATCTAAGAGAAGTCTCATCTCCTTTAGCCTAACATTTCGAATCACTCGAGATCCCAAACTTCTTGTTTCTAGGGACCTAATCCTTCTTAGAGTTAACCCACAACCTACTCGTGGTCAACTCCCTACCGCCTTTTAAAAATAGCGTCACATGCCCTACGGGCCTTACATCCTAATAATCCTAAGGTCGATCTATATATCATATTCGAGTCTTACACGTCTTATACTAAGTATATCCCTAGTTCCCAAGACCTTTCTCAACTTTCGACATTCGCTCGGTTTCATGCGTGGGCCATCTCGTAAAAGCGAAATCCAAATAAGGAACCCTCCTGTTACACTACTGCCTCACATCATCAGTCATCAAGATATAACAGTCTAAGACACATGATCGGGACGACAAAATTCTAACTCGTAACCCTACTAATGCACTTCTACTTCTACGTCCTACCATACCAAATAACACAAACTTTCAACTAGTCGGGCATTTTTATTTATTTAATTTTTTTTTATGAAGAGGGATAACACCCCCATAGAAATTTTATTAAAGAGAGAAGAATAACCACTCTCAAAAAAAAATCGACCTTACAAAAGAAAAGAAATAAATATGGAGCTTTATAGTAGCCCCATTACAAAGAACAACCTATGAATGTTTTCTAATGTATTGGCACCCCAATTTATCCAGCTTTAAAGCACCTCTAACCAAGGATGGCAGGTCCATTAAGTGATTAAAAATGGCAGTTGATTTTATGGAGAGGCTGTGATTAGCAAGAGCATCAGCAACCATATTTGATTCCCTATAGCAATCAGACAATCTGAAACCATTTTTCTACATCATCTCCTTAATATCAGTGACAAACTCCATCAGTTGCCAAGGGGGATGCCAATATTTTTTTATCAAGTTTACCACAAATAAAGAATCAGATTCAATCTCCAAGTTTTTGATATTACAGTCCTGGCATAGCTGCATTCCCAACCATATACTTTTGAGCTCCACAATAGTGTTAGATGTTATTCCTTCAGGTTTTGCATAAGCAAAAATTAGATCACCCTTGTCATTTCTGAGAATTCCACCTATACCGCTTAGCCCTGGGTTTCCTTTGGATGCTCCATCTGTGTTTAACTTAAACCAAGAAGAAGAAGGATATCTCCAACTGATTAATTTAATCGAATGAAGATGCTTTCTGATTTTAATCTTGAAAACTTCTTGAATTCCATGGTCAAACTTTGCAATCTTATTCATAAATTTGGATTCTTGGCAAATTTTAGAGATAAGAGAAATGGATTTATTGATAATAGCTTTATCATCCACCTTTATATTATCAAATAAGGCATGATTTCGACTTTTCCAGATTTCCCAACAAATTATATTTGGAATGCACTTACCAAGAAATTTTGAGTAATCCTGAGGGCCAGACTTGATCCACCAACTGAGAAGCATCGATGGAATGTTTATTAAGTTCGATTCAATGCCCATCAAATGAGAAAAGAAATTCCACACAGGAGTAATTTTTGGGTAATGAATGAAAATATGTTCCAAAGATTCTGATTGGGCTTGACATGCATAGCATCTAGAGCATAACCTTATCACAACTCTTTGAATATTAGGATCAATAGGAAGACAATTATTAAGGATCTTCCAGAGGTTAATAGAGCATTTCTTTTGAATATTTGGATCCAAAATAATGATATTAGAAGCTGAAGAGGCAATATGCATTTTTCAACTGTTATAGGCAGACGGAAAAGAAAAGAACCCCGAGTCTTAAAAATTCCAATACAATTTATTATCTTTGCAAATCATGTTACCAATGCTACTGTCTTTAACTTTCATCAAGTTCCTCCATGTGTGAGATATGCCATAAGACCTCTGATCGCAGTTCTTGTATCTGTTTAACATGAATTCAGACCATAGAGAATTCTCAGAAGTCATTTTCCAAAATAATTTCATAAGAGAAGCAGTTGATAAATTATGAAGATTCACCAGTCCAAGACCCCCTTCTCTGATGTCTTTACTAAAAAATTCCCAAATCTTCCATTGATGTTTCCAACCCTGGTCTTCATTACCTCCCTAGAAGAATTTGTTGAAGATTCTATGAGCTTGAGTTAACACTAACTTCAGAGGAGAAATAGAGGCTAATAGAAAAGAAGGGATATAGGTGAGGACATGTTTTAGAAGAATAAGCTTTCCACCTGTTGAAAGAAAATTTGATTGCCAACCGACTATCTTTGATCTTAGCGCAGAGATAAGACCACTATAATATCTTACCTTATTTTTACCCTTGTACAAAGGACAACCAAGGTATTTTAATGGCAGGGCTTTATGATTTAGACTAGTGAATTCAGCAACTTTGGATTTAAAATGGGGCTTGCATTTGACATCAATGGTGAAACTGCTCTTATTGGCATTTATCTTTTGGCCTGACCAACTGCAATAATCAAAGAGGAACTCTTTGATTTTCAAAAGACTTCTCTTGTCTCCTCTACAAAAAATAATCAAGTCATCTACAAAAGCCAAGTGGGATATAAGGGGGCTGCCACTTGGAAGATAGAAAGGTTTGACAGCACCAGAAGACTTCAAATTATTAAGACTTCCACTAAGAAAATCAGCAGCGAGAATGAATAAACCAGGGGATAGGGGGTCCCCTTGTTTTAAACCTGTTGTAGGCTTGAAGAATCCTTGTTGTTGACCATTAATTACCACTGAGAACCAGTTATTAGATATGCTCCTCCATACCAGATCAATCCATCGCTCTCCAAAGCCAAAAGCCCTTAGAACTCTTGTTAAAAAGCCCCAATGAACCCTTTCATAAGCCTTCTCCATGTCAAGTTTTATTAACACATTACCACCATGAGCTTTCTTACCGAAATTGTGGATGATTTCCTTAGCAAGTAAGACATTTTCTTGAATTGACTTGCCTTGGATGAAACCACTTTGATTAGCAGATATTAATTTTGGAAGATACTTTGCTAGTCTTTGGGAAAGAATTTTTGTGACGATCTTAACAGAGAAGTTACATAGGCTGATAGGTCTTAGATCACCACATGTCTTGGGAACTTTCACTTTAGGGATCAAAACTACAGATTTGCTTGTCTATCTTTGAGGGAGAGTTGCACCTACAAAAAAATAATGAATTGCCAAAACAAGGTCAACTTTAATTATGTTCCAACATTTTTGGTAGAAAACACCCCCAAAACCATCAAGTCCTGGAGCTGAGTCTTCATTAAGGCTCTTCAAGGCTGCTAGAATCTCCTCTTCATCAGTGTAAGCTTCTAAAATTTCATTGTCTTCATGAGAAATGAGAGATGGGATGGTATTTGACACATCTACATAAGGGACATCCTGATCTGATTGGAGATGGGCTTGAAAGAATTTAAGAATGTGAGAATTCACCTCTGCCTGGTCTTCAATAACTGCCCCCTCTTCATCCTGAATAGAATTAATACTCAATTTATGGTGTTTGTCTTCACATACTGATGGAAAAACTTGGAATTGGAATCCCCTTGTTGAATCCATTAAAGAGCTTATTTTTTACTCTAGTAGTCTTCTTCATTTTTGTAAGCAGTTAACAAATCATCTTCACCCTTATTCATTGCTTCTCTATTTACTTCACTGTTGTCCAACTCATAGCATAGCTCCAGTTGCAAATTCAAATCCTCTAGATCCTTCACAGTTTGAAAAACATCCTTAAAGATGACCTTATTCCATAATCTAAGATCCCCTTTTAATCTTTTCAGTTTATTAGCAAACTTTTTTAGGCCAAAACCAGTGGAGTCCTCACTCCAGGATTTGTGAACAAGATCTAGGAAATCAGGGTGGTTACACCACATTTTCTAAAATTTAAAAGTTTTAGGAAGAATTTCATCAGTAGATTTGAGAGTTAAAAGAAGGGGAGCATGATCAGATGCAGATCGATTAAGGTGTTTGATCAAGGAATTAGGAAACTCAGAAATGAATTATTGGTTAACCAAACATCTGTCTAACCTAGCCTTGATTAAGTCTTCATCTTTTCTATGATTACACCAAGTAAACTTAGTTCCAGAATACCCCAAGTCCATAAGCCCACTATCTTCAATAGCCTGTATAAAGTCCTCTACAGCTAGCTGATCAATGTTATTCCTACCAAGTTTTTCATTTTGAGATACAACCATATTGAAATCCCTAATAGTTACCAAAGGACAAGCCTGATACCTGTCTGCAACAAATCTCAACTGATCCCATAGCTCTTTTATGCCTTCTTTTGTACATTTTGCATAAACCACTATTAAAATAATAGATGTTTGGTTTGATTGATGACTAAGTTTCAAGGTTAAGTGTTGAGGGTGATCTATGAGGCATTGAATGGATATATTAAATCTCCAAAAAAGCCAAATTTTACCATTAGAGTTGCTACAGCAGCCTTCAAAGCCCCATTTAATCCTGTATTTATCAATTTTCTTGGATTCAACCTTTGGTTCAATAAGAGCAAGCATTGGTATCTGATGAATCTTTTTAAGGAGTTTAAGTCTTCTAGAAGAAGAGTTCTTAGCTTCACCTCTAATATTCCACACAAGAAAGTTGATCATTGAGAAGTTGAGGGAAGAAAGTTAGTGGTACCTTTAGCTGCTGATCGAGTAAACCTTTAAAATAGAGGATCTTTCATTTTTCTTTGTTTAATAGTGACTTGATAGGATCTGATGATTGGTTTTCCATGGTTGCTTCCTTGTTCAACTGCTGCTTCAATGAGAGTTTCTTATCAATCAATCTTGAAAACTGTTGGAGTTCCTCGATGAAAGGCAAGTGGTGAGCATGTTCATCTTCAACATCAGTGAGATACAAAGACTTAGCTGCTTGGTTCTTTTTAAATTTTGGGATAGCTGTTCCTTTAGGGGATAAAGAAAATTCTTCAACAACTTGCACATCTTCCCTATTTTGGACTTCATCTTAAATTTTATTAAGGTGGACGTGTATCATGGAGCATGTCTTCTGCCATTTAGTGTTCTCTTCTATACTCACCTTATTACACAGACCCTCAGTAATGTTAATTTCTTTCTCAAGTCGGGCATTTACTTTCTATAAGATGACACAAATGCTTTATCCCAATATACATACACACATCTTCTTAAATGGCCTTCTGATCAAGGCATAACCATAAGTCGCAATCCGACTTTCTTATCTAAGTCTCTCTTGCATCGATCAGAGGAGAGAACTATTCACAGTGATTCTATCTCGCACTTTAACTTACCCCTTTAATCACTCAATCACGTGATTTTCGGCTAAACCTTCCAACCCAGCATCTAACAACAAAATAAAATGAAATAAAAGAAGAAAGAATAACATATCTCCACTCTAAATGTCGTTAAGGTTCATGCATGGAGCGTCTCGCAAAGTGAAATCTAAACAAGGAACCCCGCCGATACATTACTACTTAACTTTGTTAGTCGTGGAGATAAGACACAACAAACACAAACAAAGCAAATAATCAATCAAACAATCAAACAAGACAACAAAGCAAGTAATGAAGATATCTTACCTACCCCAAACCACCTCTATAAAGTCTCAACCTGTATCCAAGAGAGATATTATAGAACAACGAGTTCCATTCCGAAACTAGAAATAGGATAGCCTCGCAGTTTATTCGCTTGTTATCACCCCAACCAAACCAAAATATCGCTACTCATACAATACATATAATACGAGTAGCACATACCGCACATATACATTTAAAATATCATCACTCGCCTCATAACGAGTGAAGAAAAAATATAAAACTTCCCTACCACGGAAGTTATATAGATGCATTTTCTATGATAACGTCGATACTACCACTAGCTCAATATACATACCCGAATCTAGGGTAAATACAATACTACTCCATCATCTCATACAGAATGCACCACCCTTAAACGAGGTGGAATTTCCACCAACATTCTTGCCAATCACCCTAGCCATTAACTATTGTTCTCGGACAGAGTATTCTGAACTTATCTGAACCTAACTACTTTTGTTAATGCCCCGACTAGGTGATCCTATTATTTCCCTTATTCTCCAATCAACAAAATCAAAATGCGTGGTTCTACATTCCACGTCATAACCGTTGTTCCATCCCTAGCCTCCAGACAATTGCCCATGTAGTTTCCTTAACTTTCTTAACAAAAGAGAACAAGTTACTAGCCTCCCCGGCCTTAGTTCAATGAGTCTTCCCTGGGTGGATGTCCACCAATGGGGTTTCATGAAAACTATTTCTCCGGAAGTGTTAACAACACTTATTCGTGAGCCTATCACTCCATTGAAGGGCTCTTTCTTCCTTGTACCAACCTTATTTCGACACACGATTTCCTTAACCGTATAACTCTTAATTCACTGTCGGCCTCTGACCGAACCTCGCGTGAATATTTGAGAATCTACTTTCTCATCATACAAATTATCCAAGATAAACTCGCTATTGAAAACATCTGACAGGTTTCTCCATGGGCAACGCCTCTTTTTCTAACAAAATATGGCGACTACCATTACTGCCATTTCAACATTACTTTTACGGGTGAAAGATTTTCCTCCATTCTTCACATTTGGGCACTTATATACCCCTCTCTAGGCCAAAGCTCCTACGCCTTATACTTCCATCGAATGAGGATGCATCTCCTCCATCTGACTTACTTCAATTTGTGGCCCTTATCATGGGCTCTTCTCAACTTCAATTTAACGTCGCTTGGAGTTACAATCTTAGTACCACTCTTTACTTACAACGGCACCTGGAAAACTATATCTACTGTACTTAGTAGTCGTAGTAGAAAGATAAGAAAATGCTACAAAAAGGAGCGACCTCTAAAGCGGTCCGTGTCCCCGACCACAACTTACAGTTCTTAGTAATCCCATCTCATGACACCTTCATAATGACCATCCCTCGCACCCTTCTTCAATCGACCTACGATTCTCACACGAGCGCGCAAAATATTCTACGGGTTCTACCTTATGGCAGGAGAACGAAATCTCACAAGAGAAATCAACGATCTTAATCCTAAGGCTCTACGTCAAATCAAAAGTAACGCTGAAAGCGTAGTACGTCCGCACACATTCCTAAGGACTCTAGAACCTAATGCTCTGATACCATCTGTGACAACCCGCCTACTAAAATAATAGGTGGCCAACCTAATACTCTAATAATCATAGGAATCATAGATGGTCCATTCTCAGCATCACTGTCGATTAAAATAATAGTACGAGATAACCACCAATCATTTTAGAAAACGGATTATGAAATTTAAAATTTTGTAAGTAAAAGAAAAACACTTAGGCAATCCAATTTGCAAAAACGGTGGATACCAAAAATCAATGGATAAAGAAAATGACAATATAATAAATAATAACCGAATAAGCTATAGGTTAACAGACCAATACAATAGTTACACCGAGTATTATAAATTAAATATCACATTACATTAAGTGAGTACAATGCATGGGCAACACGCCCGAATAAATAAACTGAGCATACCTAGAGTACAATGGGAAGAAGTGTCTATAACAAATATCCCACAACATCTGCAAAAATTCTATAGCTCCCATGACAACTGGAATGGATAGGTCAATACGGGCGTCCATGCGGAGGAGCCTGAACGGACAAAGAGTTCCATGCAAAATGAATAAATACAGACGGTTCAGGGCCCGGTTTGATATGATTACCATGTGACAAAATGCATGATAGTTAAGTGCATAAATTTCTCTCGCAATTAACATAAAATTTCTCACCTCTCTTTTCTAACAGCACACCCTAGCGCAATATCAATGATGATGCTCAACATTCATATAAACATGGGAGAACTCATCTACATTTACTCAAGTCGACATCAATAAATCCATTTACAATCTAAAGGAACAGTTCCGATTCTCTTTAGGAAATACATATATGGCAATTCATTTTATCAAATGTTTACCAATTAAATTTCATTTCAAAACATTCTTTACCAATTTTATTTCCTTTCTTCCATCCACGAAACATATATATATATATATATATATATATATATATATATATATATATATATATAATAAGGAGTAAAAGGTTTTGCACTATTCCATAAGAGGATAACTTAATTAGAGGCTAGGATTGATTCTTAAAAAGTAGGATCCAATGGTTAGAAATCAAGGGTATTTTTGTAAACTCTCCTAGATCAATTAGTCCCCCAAATCCTAGCATTCTCTCATTCTCGCGCACATCCTTCTCCTCCCTCTTCTCTCTAGATGCGACCGCTCTCTCCATCTCCCTCATCCAACTTCCTTATTCTTTCCGCCTTCTCCTCACCCATTCTCTCACGAAGGTAATATCCCTCACCTCCCTAACACATACACGCACATTTGAACTTCCTGGGGATTTAAAAGTGAGGAATCGAGAGTAGGGTTTGATGGATTTGGGTTGCATGTGTTTGTTTGAACTTCCTTGCATATCTGGTATTTTTTATTTTGGTAGCTCACATCTAAACCATGAAGGTAACTTTCTCTCTATAATGAGAATAACTTTCTCTCTATAATGATTTTTTTTTGTTTTTAAACTTCATATAATTGTGTGTATGTTTGGGGATATTGTGGGTATATTTGGTGATAACTTTATCTATTTATCTCTGGGTATTTTTGGGGATATTATTGTCAAATTAGGGTTCTTTTCCATATATGTTTCGGAACATACTCAAACTAGGGTTCTTTGCCATATGGTTTGTTATGTATGTAGTTCATGAGGAAAGATCTACGTTTCTTTTGTACTGTCATAGGAAAAATGCCCATTTAAGTTTGACGACTTATATTGGGGGTTGTTTTAAAAGTCAAAATACCCATTTATGTTTGTTCTTATTTACAGTTTTGACTTATTACAGAAGCATGATTAGAAGATTATTCTTCCTCTCTAGGTGATTTTAATTATGTTTCTATTCCAATTTTTCTTCTAACATCCTAATTGAAATTATATGAACAAACCACACTACAATGCTTTTTTATGTTGGTTTGGACATGTAATGGGCATACCAAACATATTCGAGAGGTATTGATGATAATGATTGGTGATGATTAATTTTTAAACATATTCTTCTCCGCGTTCCTCCGCCTCCACCTTCGCTTCCCTTCGCTGCTTCCACTTCAGATACTCCTACACGCACACACTGATTTGATTTGTGCATTTTGTGGATCGATTGCAATTTTCATTTTGGTATTCTATGTCTTCATCTCTATCTCTCTTAAATATTCATCATTTGTTGTTTTGAAACCCTAATATTTAGATTTCGATATTAAATGTTTCTATTTGTTGATTCCATATCAAGTGTTTGAACCAATTCCTAAATGGGTATTTTATTTTTGTGTTCTTAATTTTTTTGATTAGTTTATAGAAGATGAATAAATGAACGAACTTAATTTTTTGATTGGTTTATAGAAGTTTGATATGAAAGCAATGTTTTGGATTGTAACTTGAACGAGCTTTTACATCCACTTGCATTGACTGGAGTGAGCTCGATACTAGCTGTTTGGTTTGGTTGTATGTTGCAATTTTAAAATAGGTATTTGTGGTGGTGGTTCAATTTGAGAACGTAACTACCTCCCTATTTGGGGATTGAAAAGGTAAGATTTAATATAAACAATTAGTTTATGATTATTTATAACATAGAATCGTTTATATTTATTTTGTATTTTTTTATATCTAATCGTTTAATAGGTTATTTTTTAAATCTCTATGATAAACATCCGCCGCTGCAGTGAAAATCATGGGAATCATGATGTTTTGGATGATTCAAAAGCATTAAGATTGGCATCATTCACTGGACATGTGGTTTAGTTAAGTGTATCAAAAGGTACTTTTTTAGAATGTGAGTTTGATGCTTGAATTGGAAAAAAAATTCATTGAAGTCATTTTTCATTGTTACTGATTTTGGTAGGTTTGGTTGCTAATTTGATGTAACCACATTGAATTTGTAATTTTAGATTTTGCACTTGCAAGATGCTGGTGTTGTTCAAAGAAGTGCCCCAATCTTTACATAAGGTGATAGAAGCAAGTGATTTTAAAAAATTTAGACAGAGGATTTTGATTTTTTTATATATTCTTTTATGAATATGTGAATGATTGAAACATCATTGTCATTGATCATGTTGCTTTGTAATATTTATTAAAAAATGTTATTTGATAATCGAAATGTTAGTGTCATTGATCACGAATCGACAATATGATGTTGGATCCTCATAGGATACTTCCTAAATTCATGTTTATATTGTGAAAATATTTAGAATTTTATGTTTTTATTTTCTATTTAATATGTATTTGCTTTGAGGTCTAGAATTTTAAGAATTAGGGGCATGCACTTTCTTACCAATTCCCCAGTTCATTATGGTGACATGTTGAAAGTATTTTATGCACATCCTCCTCTAATTGGGGATGAAATATGCATGACAATTTCGAGACTCCCATTAAATCTTTGGTATGTGCGCACAATTAGAGATGATAGCTGAATTTTGTTCTACGAGACTTAATTGTTTAGTTACAGGCAATCATGTACCATATTATTGGTTCTGTACATGACATTTTTCTATACATATTCCATGTTTTGTTTGTTACCTTAAATATTGAGGTGATATGGTTTGTGTGGGTAGGAGATTAATGGCCTGCTGTGTGTTTGTCTAAATGCTCCAATGGAAATCTATTTGTTACTTTATTCTTTATCTAATGTATTTTCCTAATAATAACTATCATAAAGGAATTTTATTTTTGGTTTTCTTATTGTCTAGATTATTTCAATAAATCTAGGTCGACTTAGAAACGTGACACAAATTGGTGCCACCCACTAACATGTCGCACCAAGTCACAAGCCAATACGGGTACGAAACGTCAGTACGTCGCTCCTCTGTTTTTCTTGATAGTTAACTTTGTAACTTCTCTAACTTAACCACAATGAAGTACTCCATGAGTATGCCTTCCCTCCCTCTGTTTTCTCCTATTATCATAAATGCTAGCTTTGTTTTACTTTTTTTAAAATTGGTCAATTCTGCAGGAATTCTCTTACAGTCACTCGCACCTGTTGGAACCTACAGATTGTGACGAGCCAGTAGGCTTGCTGGCTATCTAAACCCCTTATGTTTCTCATTTCACTTCCTCTCTTTTTATGCTCCCTCTCTCGCGGCTGTGTGATCAACGATCCACCAATCTCTCGACTTCTGTTGTGCAATTTTTTTGTGCGACTTCCTTTCCAACCAGGTCCGTTGTCATTTTTATGTTTATATGCGAATTTCTGCTTCGATTAAGATCGATTTAGGGTTTTCATTGATTGATAGATTTAGGGTTTTGATAAATTTATAAATTTACTTTTTTTCTTTTCATTTTGATTTCAGTTAAGTTATTTTTCCGAATGTGAATATCTATTTCGATCAGTTAATTTTGTTTTAGATGTGTTTATATGTATGCTTTGGTTTCGGGATCGAATTTGTTCAGTTTGTTATTTATTTTAGATCTATTCATTTTCCTTTTCTTAAAATTTAGATTATTTCTTATAATTTTTCCCACTTTTTTAAAAGATGAAATTCGTTTTTTTTCTGCTTTGGTTTTGCAGATTGACGATGGGTGACTGTAGGGAGCTTCATCTCCTGTATTTTGTCACCGGCAGCTTCAGTCTCGGAGGATCTTGGAACTGCTGGTGCTCTCCGACCATATCTCACCACCTGACTGCAAATGACATCTTGGTTGTAAGCGATGATCTTATTTGTGATATTTATCCTGGGGCAGTGACATCTGCTTATAGACGACATGATACTGCAGTAACTTCAACGTTTTGCTCTACTCCAGTTAGTGGGGCTCCAGAGTCGGGTTCTTCTGGAGGAAAGGACAAAGCCAAGAAACCGAGACACTATAATATTATATGACTAGACCCTACAAAACAATTTATGTTGAATATAGCAGTTGGTACTGTGGTTGAGAAAGATATTAGAGTTCAGAAGAGCATCCTTCGTGCCGTAGGCCACATGGAGATTCGTACTGATCTAATGATCTAATGGATGCTCATTTATATGCATTCAAGAGGTCTGCTATGCAAGAAGTTCTTAAGATGAAACCAACTTTCCAAAGGTTAAAGCAGGATATGCTGCCTTATTTTGTCAAGAGCCAGGTGAGGTCTGAGTTATCGTTGAATGGAGCACAAGTAGAAGATAATGGTAACGAAAAGGATACGTCCTGAGCAATAATGAGCGCAACCAATAAATGGACACCTGATGCATAGTAAACTCACTTAACTTCTGCTGAAAATTGGCATATTCCCACTTAGCTGTTGTGAGATTTTGTAAGTTGTTGTGAGATTTTGTTGTTGCTGAAAATGCAACTTCTGCTGAAAATTGGCTAATTCTCACTTTGCCTTCTTATATCACACCTCATCATCGTAATAGACCACTTCCAACGGAGCAGGTGTATAGCTTAGTTCCTAAACTTTGTTCAGTCCTTACGAAATTGGTTAAAAGAATGAAGAGATCAACTCTGTCTTTGGGGTTGCAAATACAATCTCATATTTCTTTTCTCCTTCTCTAAAAAGTTGATATATTTTTTTACAATTCACTAAAAACTGTCTTTATTATTCCCCACCCTCTTCTTTTACTGTTGAAAGATCCATTCTGCCACATTTCCTTTAAAGTTAAAGATTAGTTGTAGTTTGGGTATTATATTTAGTAGTACAATCTTTTTATGTATTTTTTCAACCATCAAGTTAAATTTCATTATACATTATCAAAATAACCCGGCACTCTTCTGTTTAATTTATCTAGCATTTCGTTGTTTAATTTACCTAGCATTCATTGTACATTATTAAATCATCACAGATATCATTACTCAACATGTTTAATTTTCTATTTTTTACATAGATAATTTAAAGTGTCTTGATTTGATGGATCTATAGTTTTTTTCCAGTTATTGATTGTAATGATTGAATGTATGCAGATGGTTGAATGCAGGATTTGATATTCAGCGTGTATTAGTACATTGGAGACCATTCTTATAGTCTTGGCAGGATCAGAGAATATGCAAGGTTTAGTTCGATGTTCAGCACGTAAAGAGTTAAGGATTGCAGATATTTTGGCTTTAGCCCTCAAGATACGTTCCTTGACCTGCGACAACGCAAGTTTACAGATAACAAAATCAATCCACGAATGATTGCCGAGAATTTTTGTCCTCTCTGATTTGATAAGCCCAATAGTTTTTCTCACAAGGATTATACACTCCTTATTTATATCCTTTCTCAGTCTTTGCCATGAATTTAGAGATTAAGAAGCTATTTGATTTGATAAACCCAAGAGTGACTCCATATGTAAGGGCCAAACATGTTCAAGAGTTCAATTAAGCTTGCATGTTATTCGTGTGGTGATCCTCGAAGCATTGCGGGTTGCTGAAGCAACGGTATTCAAGAAATCCCTCACGGTGAGCTTCCTAAAATTAGTGTGATGTCTTTAATGCTTATGTTTCCCACAATATTCTTATTTGGCCATTCAAAAACTGTAAGACCTCCAATTTTGTTATTTTGCATTTCCTTAAATGCTTCCAAAATTAGTTCGTTGGTTTCGATGCTAATGACCTCATTGCGGGACATCAAAGGAAGTCCTAAATCAGATATAGGATGCACATAAATGCAATCAAACCAATGCCTTCCTTTGCTGCCCTCGAGACCCTATATAATGGTTGATTGAGTTAGGAATTTTGTTATAGATAGCTTGCCCAGTTCAATTATAGGTATATTTTGACAGCAACAATAGGACTCAGCATAGATGGTTATTATAATGGAATTATATTATGTTTTTAATTTCAACAGCACCAACAGTTTGTTATTGTTTGTGGGTTAAAAATGTGGAATTATAATCTGTTTTTATTTGACAAATGGTTAGCGTGGTGATCCTATGAAGCTTTGACGATGGCTAATTTCATTCAACACCGTGTGGATCATCGAAAACCATGTGAAACTTGAAGAACCTTAATGGTATATGAGCCTAATTACCCCTCTCAGTTATGGATTTTATTTTTCACAAATAGTTTTCATAATTTAGTTTGTGTTCCATTATTCTTTCAGGTTTCAATTGAGTTTGATATAAAGGAACTCTTCAGTCACCAGTGTGGTACAATTCAGTAGGAAGTGATGCATTGGTACAATCGAGTTTGATATAAAGCGTATGTTTTCCTGAGTGTGCCTTTTGGCATAGGAAATTATCACCTTGACTTTGGCCCATTGTGTGTATATCATCTATTATATATGTTAGGTTTGTTTTGTGGTTCCTAAATTGATTTTTGAGTTATGAACGTGAAAGTTTTATTGGTTTGGATTATATTTGTGTACATAGTTTGCTAGGTTATTTTGGTCAGACTATATTATTGTGTAAGTAGTATTTTTTATTTAATAAACAGGATGGATAGTCCTATAAACATAAGAAGTTTTGTCTAAATTTTCTAAATTTTTACACTTATATTGTAAAATATTTTTTTTACATAAAATCTACACAATTAAATACTTTGGAAATTTTCTTCCGTGCCTTCAGGCACGGGCATTCCGCTAGTATATATATAAGGAGTAGAATGTTGGTTACTATTCAATAAGATCATAAGCTAATTAGGGGATATGATTAAACCAACAATGCAAGAATCTAAGGGGTGAAATTAAAATACCCCTCTTACCAATTTTGCCCTTAAAAGTTTTGATTTCCCCCTCTTTTAACTCACACTACATTATTTCCCCCTTTGTTCAAAATTCAAAAACAAGGGTAAAATGGTATTATACCCATTTGGATCTCCACCCACGATACTCCCTTTTTTCAGACATAACTCACAAAATCACAAAATCCTTTCTCTCACACGACACACTCTCCCCCATGGATACCAAATTATCTCTCTTTTTCGGACTTTCTATGCCTCTTACATACCCCAAAATAATCGAAATCCCCTCTCTCTCTGTCAAGCAAACGACTCTCTCTTTTCCCTGAACTTCCTCTCTCTCACTCTCTGTGTTAGCTCCCCAGATTTGTCGTGGTGCTCTCCATGCTCGCAGTGAGTTCTTTTGGATTTTATTTTATTAGGTTAAAATTTTCAACGTTTAGATTCTTCAAGGTATTATTTACAGATCTATTTTTTGCACTTCTAATTTTTTTTTGTGGTCCAAATTGAGTTTCGTTAGAGTTTGATTAGATATTCTTCAATTTTTTTGTTTGTATGGTTGAGATTGCTGATCTATTTAGGTTTACTTCTTTTTATGGAGTTTAGGTTTATTGATATTTTTAGGGCTAACTGGTGTTATTCGTTATTATTCATTTTTAGATGTTTGGATCTTCAAACGACTACACACACAATCATTTACCAAACCCACTGAGATTTTGGGATTTTCTTAAAATTTAGGGGTTTCAAAATTTGAATATGGGGCATTTTTGAAATTTACTGTTCTAAACTTTGAATTATACATTTTAAGAATTAAATTTTTATGTTTGTATTTGTGTTATTGTAATTTGTGTATTTTGGTTTGTCAATTTCTAATTTGGTCTTGAGTTATACATCTCAAGTACAAATCATGACCCTTTCATCACTTGAGCCCACAAAAATACTGAAAATAATCATTTCTAGCTTTTCTATCAATCTCATACTCTGTCCCACTCAACATTTTTTTGATTTTTAATTAGTTTTTTGTGGAGTTCCAACTTTAAAGTTTTGATTTTGGGTTGTTATAATTGGTTTGTTTAACTTCAGTAACATTTTTTTTTCTATTTTCCTGTATATCTTTCTTTATCCGATTAGGTGGATTTCTGTGATTTCTTATAAAAATTCTTTGTATCTGATATAAAAATGAAAATAACATTGCAAATGATACAGTTATGCTTGTACATAAGAGTCATAGTTATGCTTACATTGAGCCTAATTCTACTTATATTCAAAATTTTGATTTTTTTGGAATTTTTTGGTGGGCAGGGATGGTTGTGGGAAGGGATCTAAAGGCTGGAAAGAACAATGTAGTCACAGTATAGGCGATGGTGCCATGACGGCTGGTTACGCTTACAAAGCTATGATCAATGCTGGGTACCTAGTTTCCGATATGATTGTTATTCTTAATGATAATAAGAAGGTATCTTTACCCACTGGTAATCTGAAAAATTATCGTCTAGAAAATATCCTTTATCATTTTGGTACTTTATCTCTCATACGATATCTTCCTCACTTCTTTTTAAATAGTTAATTTCTTTAATGTTTTTACCTCTTTTAAAGTGGGTTTTGTCCCACAATGGCCTGCAGTATCGATTCCAGGTACCTGGATGAAGGATTTGGTGGAAAATTATATTAAGGCAACAAATAATCATCAACGGAGATGGGCCTATAGATGTTGGTGATCTACAGGAGAAATCAGCCCCCGTTTACACAGCCCCATTTTAAACTGGTATATCTTCGCGATCATATATTTACGCAGCTCCTGTTTAAAAAATCACCATCGATTACACATGGTTTTCATTTCCCCGACCCCTATTTTTCAATCATCCCCAGATTTAGAAAATGAAAACATCCATGCTTTAGTGTACCCAAGCATAACAATTGCTCACCTCCAAAATCCAGTGGCGTCCCCATCACCGCAGCCCATCGTATCTGGATGCTAGAGCCACCCGATTGGATCCACAAAACACGGTTGAACTTAGAATTGGTTTATTTACTTGTGAGAGTTTGTTCATTATGTCTAGAATTGTGCTTTTTATTCAGTTACTATGTTCCTTATGTCTAGAAATGAATTTTTTCAGGCACTCACTCAATTTTTATTTAGGTTTTGTCTACGTTCTTTTGAAGAAACACAATCTCTTTTGTTCCTTATATTTTTATTCACATATTGTTTTTATTCAACCAACATTTTAGTTTATAAATGAATTTGTGTTACTTGGTTTATTTAGGGGAAGACACACGTATTATGTTCTGTTCATTGAGTTTTATGAATTGCAGGCTTTGAAACTTATAGCAATGCTCCTTTCTCAGTTCTTGGTCCTATACAATTGCAGGCTTTGAAACTTATAGCAATTACGTGAAAAATTGCTCACTTAAGAGTTCTACAGCATTGGCCCTGGAAGTTGTATTGGTCAAACATTGCAAGCATTGAAGCGATAAATTGCAGGATTGAGCATCACTTATAGCAATGACTGATCAAGTGATAAATTGCATCGGTCATATTTAGAAAATGTTCACCTAAGAGTTCTATATGACTGATCAAACGTTGCATGCTTTGAAGCGATGCATTGTATAATTTTTCACGGAACAGGTATGAACCAAACATATTTATAATAATAAGATATACAAGAATAGACATTGTATAGTACACATATATATTTTTCCTAGGAAAATCATAATAGATTGCACCATATATTTCTCCTTCACATGAAAGGATTTTAAATTCCCCATATTAATAGCCAAACAACTAGATTATAAGAAGGCTCCCCACATCACCTTATAGCATATCTAATGGAAATCAAATTTGAATAGTCATGTTTTGTTAATAATCAAAAGCACGTAATCCACACACAATTGTCTGAGAGTGGTTTTCAGAAATCTTATCCGCCAATTTTGAAACATCTGGTGCAAAAAACATTTCAATGTCAACATAACTAAAAGTGACGGTGTGTCCTTTGGTAATTGATGAAGTATCCATGTGTCATCAAAAGCATAGTCTGATAAGATTTGGCCTCTATATATCGGTTATATTAGCTGATTTGAAATTGGAGAAATATTAGTTAAATTGGAGAGGTTTTAGGGCCCCATTAGGAACTAGATCACTCTGTGGATCCTGATGGATACTGGAAATGAATATTAGTTCATTTCCAAATTCTGATGGATATTAGTCGATTTCCATATTCTGATGGATACTTGAAATGAAGAGCCCAAGGTGGTATCAATTTCTGTGGATCCTTTTTTACATCTGATCTTCATAACGATGTTCTTTGAGTTGTTCCATAAATACTTAGGAGTGGGTATTCTGTTTCTTACATTTTATAGTCACATATTTAAATTCTCTTTGAATCCTGAATGCAACTTCTCATTTTTGACACTGTCACTTTAGTTTTGCTTATATTAGTATCTGATTGGTTGTTGATTATTTATTAGTTTACCTTTCGTTGTTGAATGGTTGTTCAGGTTTGTATTGCTTTGAGCTATTAGCATATTTTTTTTTGTTAAATTAGGTGTATGTGGTGATCTTTTTTTCAGGTACAGTTTGTGGCATTTACTGCTGGGATCGGTGCGCCCAAGCTGCAACGGAACAGGTCAGGTCTGTTGTTTATGCAATTGCTGGTCGAATGGGGATGGCCAGTGTCAGAGTTGTTCTTAGTCAGGTCGGATGGCGTGTTCTAGCTGGGGGGCAGGTAGGAGTCGACCCATTCCTTCAGATTTTGGTTCGTGCCCACAACCATCCATCCTAATAACTGGTTGGCGGTTCTTTGAAATATGTAGTTGTATGGTGATGAAACTTTAAAAAGGGATATAAGATATTCCCCCAGCTGTGACTACATTGATATTTGTACAATGAAATGGGTTAATATATTATATATTATTTATTTTATTTTTGAATGTGTTTTTTTGTTCCCTCTTTATTTGTATGTTTTTTCCTGTCTAAAAACTCACAAGAACTTGAAATAATCAAACGATGTAATTTATGAATGGAGATTGTTCATTATCTATTGGTTTCTATTTATTTTTTATTTTTTAAAATTAAATTTAATGCAAATCATTATTTGACTTTACTCTTGGATTGTTTCAGGTGGATTTCTTGATGATATGGGGGGTAGCTAGATTTCTTGATGATATGGGTGGGGGGGTAGCTGTTGGAGCAAATAATTACCGTTATTGGTAATCATTTAGTGTTTGAACTAAGATTTCTATATACCAATTTATAAGTAAATAGTTAGATGTACCCCATGAAAACAATTTTTAGAATTTCGATATGTTCACCTCAGATAAAGTGCTTTTTTTGTGAACAGGGGATACAATTCATGGAGACCGTGTTGCCATTATCTCTACGCAAAGAAGCTTTTGGGGAGTTTTCTTAGACTTCACCATCAATGAACTTTAAGGTTATAGCTGTAGGTGTCATTTTATAAATTTTCTCCCGCTTAGTATTTTCTTTTGGGTAAATGAATGAAAACATAGTTATATTATGATTTTGTTTCACATTTTATTTCCCAAGACATTTCATTTGTCAATAGATACACTATTCAATAGTGCATTTTTGTACTGTGAAGTCAATTATAATGCAAACTGTAAAGAGGTTTTGTTCACTTTAACTATTTTGTATGATTTAGTATGTTTTGGGGTTTTGTTCAAGCTATTATGTTTTTTGGTGTAATTTGATGATGCATTATATTTTGAGTTTTTCTTCCTATTTTATCAATGATCCTTGGGTGACTAGATATTTGTAAATTAGTCTTTTAGGGGTATTTTGAGTGATGAAATAGTTATAGGAGTTTGTTACACCCTTATGAATAGTAAAACTGCAATGATGGCATAACTCCAAAGGATTTGAAAATTTGATTAAGATATTCCACCCGAGCCATTAAAATATCTCCAAATAATAGAATTTATTTAGAAAAAATGCCTGATAGGTAACAAAAATAAATTCTCGACACCTTTGACACTAAATCTCTATCTACCATCCGTTATCGGACCCCATGATGAGGAAGTGAAAGAATCAAAGATCGATACATTTACTTTTATTTATTTTTGTTTACATCACATTTCCCCCGTTTCATTTATTTCTTTTGTATGTGATATATTTGGTTTTATTTTTGAAAGTGGTTTGGGAAAATTTATTATGATTTTTATATATCTGTTGAAATTATTATGTACAGTGGCACAAATAAAAAAATACTGTGATCTGAGAAATTAACAGGCATTACTGGATCTGCATAGCTGCCCCTATCCTTCTCTGCTTCAATAGAGTACACACATACTCCTTTTTTACTAATATGACACGAGAGCACTATGACAACGAGAAGGAATCTTCAATTGTAAATGACTGGAAAATTCAATTACACATGATGTTCTCACCTTTTGTGTTGGTATTTTGCATTCCTTCATATGCTTAATTGGAAGATACGAAAAAGTTGATTTTAGTCACCTGTTCATCCATACCTTTGATTCCTTGTTACTCTTTAACTGTCCAAACTCAACTACTACTTTTTGTTGTATGTTTGTCTTTCATGTGCTTTGGAGCCCGAATGAGGCATGTAGGCATCGATAAAGTATATGCATGCTTGGATACAGTTGAAGCCTTTTTCATGCGAAAAAAATCCTTTTAATCTCTTTATTTGAATATGTGCTAACTTACAGGTAAAGATTTATGCAAAGGCTAATGTAATACACTGTCAATTTCCCAATCATTCTCTTAACTCACAAGTATATTTTTAATGTTTACTGTCAATATTGAGTAATTAGTGAGAGAACCATAGTTTTGTTGCAAACCTTTTCTTCATTCTTTTATGCTCTTTGAAAGAAAATTTTACAATTTTCTACACCTCTTGCCTTTTAATTTATCTACACCTATTGAGATGTGTTTCATATGTATTGAGATGATTTTTTTATTAATGGAATTTGAGCCATTAATTTTTATTTGGCTCATTGTCTAGATGTGTATTATTATTGTTGTATTATTTTTTATTTCTTAAACATGGTTGTGGATAATCCCATAAACAAAGGAAATTTTGTCCAAATTTTCTAAAATATTTAAACATTTGTGTTGTATGATGGATATGATGCTATATGTGCGAGGTCCATGACACTACTAATATTGTTGTGTTGGATTATTTTTTATTTCAAGATTGATCATCCTATACATAACGAATACTCTACCCAATTTTTTATTTTATTTTTATAATTATTTGTGTCTTATAATAGTTTACCATTATTACAAGGAAATTAGAATTGTTATTGGATTATTTTTTACTTAAACAGGGTGGATGGTTCAATAAAAAATTAAAATTTTGCCTAAATTTTTTATATTTTTTAGTCTTATTTGTGGTGTAAAAGAAACTTTTTTACTTGATTATATAAAATTCAATATTTTGAAATTTTTTCTCCGTGCCTTCAGGCACGGCATTCCACTAGTATATATATATATATATATATATATATATATATATATATATATATATATAACAAGTTTTATTATCATAAAATGCTTTTCCATTTCATAACATCCCCTTTCCCTTCTTCCATCCAGGAAATGTATTTAAAGCCATTTTATTATCATAAAAGGCTTTAACATCAATAATTTCCCGCATTATTGAAAATGGTTATACTTCATATCATATAACGTTTTCTAAGAATGCCCGTCCGAGTTTCTCCACTATGCGCACTCCTAAATGGCTATCATCTTCCAGGGCCTATCACCAAGACAACCTGGGATCCTACAACACAAGGTGTCGGGAAGCGGCCATATGCCTACGGGAGAGTCATAACAACACCCAGAATTACCTCACCATCGCAGAAAACATACAATTAACAATCATATAGCCTAGGACTATATTCAACCTACATTCATTAGCAAGGGGACATCACCTCACGCGCGAACTTCCCTTATGATAGCGATTTAGATACGTGTGTTTACGTAAATTATCAATTATGAAAATCATTTCTTTTTCCATTTGAAAACATTCACATTTTACATTCATAAAACAACTTATATTTATTCGTTAAGTGCAAAATTTTAGAATATGCAATTCTTATTCTTAAAGTCATCTCTTATTAATGGCCTTAGACCCGAAGTGCCATTATCCTCAAACTAGTCTCCAAGAGTCCAAAAATTATAACATATATCAACAAAGTGAGTCTCCCTCAATAATATTCTCCCAAGAGTCCCAACATTATCATTAACATTTTATCTTCTATAAATTTTAGGTTATCTTCCTATATCACATGGAACCTTAGCCTCCCAAGTCTAACCCTTGGAATAAGCCCCAAAATCCCCCTTCTAACTTCCAAATTTCATTTCTAACTTAGGTTCTTAAATACCTTACTGATAAACTCTAATATTCTAGTTTTACTTCATTCAAGAAGGTTCCTAAGTTTCTATCTTAAAATAAAGAAGCTAGAGGAAACTAAGGAAAAATAATGGTGAAAAATAGGGGACCGGTTGACCGGTCAGGGGACCGCGGTCGACCGCCCCTTACAGATTTTGCCTACTACATAAAGCAGTAAAATCGTTTTGGCATGACCGATCGACCGGTCCTAAGACCGCGGTCGACTGCGCCTATGAGGTCCTCGAAAATTCCTTTTCCTTCAAAGCCAAATTCGAAACCTACTCCCTTTATTATTACAATTTCTTTTCTATAATCACCCCACAACATAACCACTACCATTATACAGTACAATAAACCCTTATGATCACTTAAATCACATCAACAACAAGATCCAAGGCTAAAACATCAAAATCTTACAAAACCTACTAATTTCTCCAAATTTTCAATTTACACAGCAATCATACAAATTATTCACATTAAATCATATACTAGCAAGTAAGAAACTTGCCTCAATTTTGTAGTCTCGGATTCTCTTCCGGTAGCAACGATTTCCAGCCCCCATATTCCATTTTTCTCTATTTTCTCCATTTTCTCCCAACTCCCTCTTTTCTCTCTCTCTCTCTCTTGGCTTATAACACAAGAATGGGAAAATAAAAGGGTTTGGGAGACTTATACGGGTCTTAAACATTAATTCCCCTCTTTTAAATGTTAGTACACCGTTAAAATGACTCATACTACATAATTGAGTTATAACCTGTCAAAAGTGCCCGAAACTCAAAAATATAACTTAGCACGTATTTTGACTATCTCGACTATTCTAAAACCAACATCGCCTCCTATTTTGGCATCCGGAGTAAAGTGAAATAATTTTATGTTCCAAATCCATTTCAATTTTATTAATTATACTCCAACTTACATATAAGTTACAACCGTCGTTTAAAATACAACGACGAAATAAAACACAATATAATGTTATTTACCTTCTCATAAAGGTAAATAGGCAAAACATGGTAAATATTATCCCTTAATATCATGGGAAATAATATTTACTCCAACTTCCTCTATTTTTATAAAATTATCCCATTAGGAAAAATAATATAAAATAGTCGCTCAAAAGTCTGGGTTATTACAGCCACATAGGCTCTGTACTTAAGTGACATTTCAAACGAAGAAGGGGAAAGATAAGGAGGTGTCCCCGAGTGTCATAACCACGATTGTAAGTAATCCGATAGTTTAATTTTTATTAATTATGTTATAATTTTTTTATTTACTTTTTTAACTAATCATGTGCTTTCTGTCGTTTCAGGCAAAGCTAAAAGAAGTGCATGAGTCACAGTCTGATGCCGACGAGGAATCTTTGTCCATAAATGCACTCATCCAAGTGCTTGGCGCTAATCTCAAGGGGAGGACAAGGAGGTGAGCTTGCGGGTGGACAAATCTAGGATCATCGGATTAGAGACTAATGACATCGGGTTGGCTTGAACAGTGGACTCGCATGACGTGAAGCTATCCCATTTGTAGGCGATGGCCCAAGATATGTTCTCATTCATGAATCATTCGTTAGGAGAAAATCGTAAGGGGAAAAGGAAGGAGAGGGTGGTGGAGGAGGAGGACAAGTATGTGGACCTTGCTACTTCATCACCGACACGTGCGAACTTTGATGATCCAGTCCCCTATTTGGCTCCCTTTGACCGATCGATGTTGAAACTTGGTTGGCTAAGCGTGTTTATACCGTCCAGCGGATAGGGCGGGGGTTGAGGGACCCGAATACCGTCCAGGGTATCCTAGTACATGGACGTATGGTTCAAGACATTGATGCCAAGGTACTCGGAATGCATGTGATACCCGGGAAGGATAACTAACCATTATAGTTGTGGGAACAATGCGGCACGATGAATATACAAGGGTGTATTAATTTGCATATCATGTGGCCTATCCACCTGCTCAGACCTACCCCATACATGTATTGACATTATTTGAATTGAATTGATTTGAATTAAATTGATTTAAGTTGTTACATTTGAATTATATTGTGATGTATATTGTTTTGAATGTATATTTGCATTATCTCTATTATATTTCGATATATGATGTTTGAACATGTACAACATTGTTATAACAGGTACAAATATACTGCTGGGCAGTGGCAGTGGCCGTGACCACACTGCCAGCATATTTTTTTCAATTCTACCTAGAATTATCACATTCATTGACCGTGATACGTCCGTGACAAAGGAAACTTGTCACGATCAATGACCGTGATAATTTTTTTAAAAAGGTCATGGGTTTGTCACGGTTTTTTATGGCAATAAATATTGTCACGGTCATTGACCGTGACATGACAGTGACAAGTCTAATGAACTTGTCACGGTCAATGATCATGACAAGTCGTGATAGCAATAGTTGTCACCCCCAGACTTGTCACGGTCATTGACCTTGACAAGTTGGACTTGTCACAGTCAATGACTGTGATAATTCAGTAGATTTGGTGCAATGGAGGCTAAGGAAAGATGAGGCACTCAAGGGGAAGGAGATTTGGGCATTGAGGCTTGAATTCTTAAATTTAGCCTAAGGCAAATTCACATTGTTTAAGTATTTCACTGGGATTGCATTGTAATAGTATTAATCCATTGGATTATTAACTAATATGTTTATAATACAAGTTTAATCTTATAAAACCACTTTTTGAAATTAGATTATTTGAGAAAATTAACCTTAATCCCTTAATTATTGAATTAGAATGGGTTAGTTTGTCATTTGACAAATTAACGTTTGAATTTGATCTAATTTTGTATAATATGAATCATGTTTTGTATAATTTGAATCATGTTTATAAATCTTACAAAAAAACCTTCTTTAAATTCAAATATTGAACTATCTAATAATTATTTGGGAGAAATTTGAAGGTTGCTTTTTTAAGATTAGCTACTAAAATTTTATACCTAAATTTTGGTTAAATCATTTAAGATTCATAGATACAACTTAAATTTTGCTCTATTAGTGTTTTTAGGCCATATTTGGGTGTATTTCAAGTAGTAGAATCTTGGTTCACGTCATTAATAGCGAATTTGGGGGCGTGAAAATGTCAATGTTTTTGGGTCTTTCTCATGAATTTAAAAAAAAATTCTAGTAGATAATTGAGGTATTAACTTGTGGGCAAAAATTTCGTATTTTTATGATTTTTATGGAATTTATTATGAATATTTTACCAACAGTGAGCAAGGATGAAATTTTGAGTTACTGATTTTGGGTTTTGATTTTGTGTAGGATTTGTTCGGTTGGCTTTTGGTTTCGAAAATCAATTATTAATTAAAATAGATTAATTAATTTAAGAATTCAATCGAAAGACTTAAAATTATGCAATGGATTATAAATGTTGCCGAAAAATTAATGTGTTAATAAACCCAATATCAAGTGCTTGTAAGGATTATACTGAAAAATTACAGTTCTAATAAACCTAATTTCAAGTACATGTAAGGATTATACTTTATTATTAATGATTGTATTTATATTAATAAAATTTATAGTACATGTAACGATTGTACAAAAGTACATGTAAGAATTGAACCTGTATTATTCAAATTTTTAGTGCTTGTAAGAAATATACCAAAGTACATGTTAGAATGGTACTTACATAATTAATATTAAAATTTATGGCCCAGGTTAGGATTCTACTAAAGTACATGTGAGGCTTGTCCTTATATTATTATTATAAAAAATTTTGGTGCATGTGAGTATTGTACCAAAGTTCATGTCAGGAATGTATCTGCATTTAGTATTATTTCAAATTATGGTGCATGTGAGGATTGCACCAAAATTCTAGCACATGCCAAGTTTGTACTTAACTATCAGTCAAAATTTATTGTATGTATGAAGATTGTACTATTACTTAATATTTTACTTGAGGTGGATAATGGATATATATTAAGCTTTTACATCATTGATGTTAAGCAGATGTGATATTTAGGGTTGTTTTGGCACCTTTCTTAGTGAACGAGATATGTTTAAGATAAAAGATAACCATAAGAGAAATGGATCTTAATATATGAGTTTCAACTAAAAAGGAGAAAGTAAAGAATATTGAAATAAAGGACGAACTTTATTTACGTGGGTCACATATGGGTTTAGGATTAGAATTGTATCACTATTTTAGGTTAGTTGGTTTGGATAATATAAATTACATAAATCAGATGAAGATTTATAATTATTATTGTGCCCCAAATCTAGTTAAATATCTATTCTTTGTACAAAAAAAAGGTTTTGGTTAAATATATTTTTATAGGTATTATGCTATTTTATTTCCATAGACTTCATTAGATAGTTGAAGGAAGACTTTTAGTGACATTATATTCCTCATTCGTCCGATGTAGGAGTTGATAACTGTAGCTCATCTACTCTTTCTATTCAGTGTTGGGTTTGGTAAGAAATGGTACATGAAAAGTTCTAGTCCAAGATGACTGATACATTTCGAGATACATTTTACATTCTAAAGTTGTTTTTATTTTGTATATTTAGTCTTCTGGTATCATAGATGGTTATTACAAATGTAGTATTTTATTGTCTCGCATTTTATCTACTTTCCCATTTTTATTTATTTTCTTATGACAAGAATATTACCAAATGTTTTCGATTCCCGTGATTTTTCAATTCGACCTCATCATTTTATTTATGAATTTTACAGGGTATCACATGATCAAATTAGATTACTTGAAACATTTAAACAATCTTTTATGAGAAAATGCAGAACAATCATAAGTTTATTCTTCAAGTACAACTCTATTTACAGAACTCCCTTATCAACATTTTCAAGACGATACACATTCAACTCCAACATATAAAAATATCAGTTTCCTCACATATAAATCATGAAGAACATTATGAAACTAACGAAAGATTGATTTTCAAATATGTTTGCAAATTCTTATAGAAATTACAATTTAACATATCAATTGTGAACTTAGGTGGTGTAAAGCGAAGATAAACAATTAAGTCATTACATACAAACTAAAGACAATGTTTTCATAATATTTTTTAAAATCATAAATTGAATAAACATTGAACAATTTGCATCATCTAAACATATTATAAGAAATCAAACTTCATGTTATCCAATCTCATAGATTAATCAAGATATTTGTATGATATTTGACCAACACCACTAAAAATATATACAAAACGTAAATAAAAATAAATGTAAAATTCTGAAAATTTTGATGAACCTTTCACTCTCACAATGCAATGGATCACTCAATTTCAAGAAACCCTAAATAGCCCTTAATGTATCCATACCTAGTTATGTCTGAAGGTTTATTAAAGATGTATGCAAGTTCATTTCCCTTAGTAAAATAGGTTAGTGAAATAAATATTTCTCAACTAAGTCTCTAACGAAATAATGATGCAGTTAGATGTGTTTGGTTCTTGGGTGTTTCAAAGGGATTTTTTGAAATATCAGTAATACTCATATTATCACAATAAAGTGTCATCGTATATTAATTCAACTCATAATCTTGTAACATTTGCATCATCCATAATATTTTTGTACAATAATTTCCCTCTGCGATATATTTGAATTTGATCATGAACAAGAGGATATAATTGTTATTTTTGGATAACCACGAGACCATGGATGTCCCAAAGTGAAAATATCGACCCAAGATACTCATCTTATCAATGACATCGCCAGCCCAATCGAAATCCGAGTAAGCATATAATGAATCACTAATATCAAAAGGATACCACAGTAAAATGTTTTTTGCTCCACTCACGTACCTAATTGCACTTTTCAAACATTGTCGATGTGATTATTTTGGTTTTGCTTAGTAACGAGCTCATACACCTACTATAATAAATGTTGGTTATACTAGTGGTCAAATTAAATAAGCTTCTAATCATGTTCCTGTAGATTTTTCCTCCACATCCTATCCATTTTCATCTTACTCAACTTTGTATCAATTTTCATTGGAGTCACTATACCAAAACAGTAATTTTGTGTCTGCCTTCTTATGACTACTAATGGGGGTGACAAACTTATCACTCCCGGGAGTAGTCACAAAGTTATTTATAACTTCCATTATGAGTGATAAAATATTAGGTAATAAAAAATTTGAGTCAATTAGTTTGTCACTGCTAATGACAGTCACAAATATTTCCATATAATTAATTTATAACTGCTATAAGCAGTCATAAATTTGTAACTTCCACAAGTAGTCACAAATTTATTAGTAGACTTACATTGTGACTCTTATGAGCAGTCACAAAATTGTGACTGCTATGAGCACTGAAATTTTTTGGCCCAAGACTTAACTTGTGACTATTATTAGCAGTCACAAATTTATAACTGCTTGTAGCAGATATAAATTTTGGCTCAAAACTTAATTTGTAACTGCTATTAGGAGTCACAAATTTGTAACTGCTCACAGCAGTAACAAATTTTGGCCTAAGGCTTAATTTTTTACCGCTATCTGGGGTCATAAATTTATCATCATAATGTTCCCTTACATTTAGTTTCCCTCTTCTTTCTCTCTCTCCTATTCAATCTCCCGCTCTCCCCTCACTCTCTCTTCAACCTCACGCTCTCTCCTCACTCTTTCTTCCTTGGTAAGCCCTAAATGCTTTTCTTAATTTCCATTTTGGTAAGCCCTAAATATTTCTTATACAAAAAATTATTTTTTTAGTGTTTCTAAGCCCTAAATAGGATTATATACTGATTTTGCTAACAGGGATACGTTTGGATTCAAGTTGTTTGAACCATTGCTAAAAAGATACATTTTTTATTTTAGGATGTTTATAAAATGAATTTGTACGATCATTTTTTGAAACCTATGATTTTGAATCTGTACAAGTCTTGTGTTGAGCATGAAGATAAGTCTTAGTTTAATTTTAGATCTATTCATTTATTATAATCATATAGAAATCGATTTCTTAAAATCATGGAAATCAAATGATTATGTTCTTTGTTTCTTCTGTTCCTGGGTAATGTTGTGGTATAATAAAAGGTAAAAGAAGAAATCGAAAACTTAGCTATCTTTACTATGCATTTTAGTTTCAATTTTATAACAAATTGGAACTTTTGAAATTTGATGAAATGTAGTTTGATATGTATGGGTATCTATCAATGGAGCTAGGTCATGTTTTAGATTTATTTTTCATCATGCTTTGCGTATTTTTGTGGATATTAAACCTAGTTATTTAAATCTTAAGATTGTTACGATGTAATATTGCCTATTTTCTTAACTAGAATAAAATTTTATCTTATTTGGATTGATGAGATTGTAATCCATACTTGTAATTTATGTTTTAATGTTGTAATCCATACTTATAATCCATACTTGTAATCCAACAAACTAGGCTACAAATAATCTTACATAGTAATGATTTAATGTTGTTTCCTCGGGTAGAGAGCCACCAAAAAAAAAGCCGAGAGCTTAGGCTAGACTTAGCCACTTTAAGCCCCATTAAGACTTCAAAATGTTTTCACACCTGAGAGGCAATATCACCATCATTGAATAAATGATCCCTGTTTTCTTCAAAACCTCGAAAGTAAGATCAATATTTAGAGACGAGAGGAATTTTGATACCTTTCAAATTTTGATCTAAAGGGAGACCATTGTGAAGAAGACACTACATAAAAATATATATTTTTGGAATTATATGACAATCCCAAGTCATGGTGTAAGAAAATTGAGTGCAGTCCCTTTTTGGAATAATATCCCAAATAACTTTAAAAATAAAACTGTTTTCAACCCATGAGTGAATAGATTCCACTATCAAATTTGAGTTAGTAAATAACCAAATCTCTCGCATCCTTTTCCAAGTAGATCTTGAAGAGGAGATAGTACCTCTAAAATTATTATTGGCTAATTTTTTGTACTTGTTGTTCATAAAATCAACCCAAGGAGATTTTTTTTACAAAACATTTACCCAAAGCTTACAGGTGAAAAAATTACAAACATCAAAAGTATCTCTAAAGGCCAAACCTCCCTCTTCCTTAGGCAAACAAATATTTTTCCAGGGGATGCAGTGGTGCTTGTTGGATTCATATTGCTATCCCCAAAAGTAATTTGAGCTGATTTTGTCTAAATCTCGTATGAATCCAACTGTCGGATTGAGGGAAGAAAGAATATGTAGTCCCATTATTTGTAACACCGATTTTATATGGATGAAATGCCCAACATGTGATAGAAATTTGCTATTCCATTTGGAAATTTTGACCGACGCTTTACAAGCTAAGGGAATGAAGAAGATTTTGCGTTTTCTCCCACAGAATAAAGGAACGCCCAAGTAATTTATTGGAAGCACTTGCTGTTGGAAATCGATAATATTCTTTATCTTTGATAATCTAGATTCACCATATTTGGAAGGAATTATGAATCAACTCTTACCTTTGTTAACAACTTGGCCCAATTGATTTTCGTAATTGGCAAGAAAATTCATGAAATTTGTGAGAGATGTTTTGTTGCTATTCTGGAACAAAAGGATATCATCTATAAATGAAAGAGACGTAATGAGCGAACATCCACTGGGGATTGAAAAATGTTTGATTTTCTTCAACTTTGCCAAATTCGGAATGCCCCGGTTGAGAACTTCACTAGTGATGACAAATAGAGACGGCGAGAGAGGGTCTCCTTGTCGTACTCCTCGTTTTGAGTTGAAAAAACCACATGGTTTTCCATTAATCAGAACCGAGTATAAACAATTTGAAATTAATCTCCATATCGTATCAATCCATGATTCAGAAAACTCGAAAGATCCGAGCACCTTGAGAATAAATTTCCAAGAAAGTTGATCATATTCTTTGCACATATCAAGCTTAAACACAATGTTGCCTCCACGAACTTGATTATTAAAGGAAGATAATAATTCTTGGGCCAGCAAAATGTTGTCCGAGATAGATCGATCTTTAATAAATCTCGCTTGAGAATGGGAAATAATATTGCGAAGGACACTCCCAATTCTATTAGCAAGAATTTTAGAAATAATTTTATTTGAAAAATTGCAAAGACTAATGGGTCTAAACTCTTCGCAAAGTGAGTGGTTTTAAGTTTTTGGAATCAAAATGATGTTAGTGGATGACCAACACATTGAAATTTCATCTCCAAGAAATAAATGATTGAATGACCAAGATCAATTCCTTTTTGATGATTTCCTAACAATTTTGAAAAAAAAGACCCATTAAACCTGTCAGGGCCTATAGCACTATTTTTGGCCATTAAAAAAATGGCATTTTTTATTCCTAATTCTGATGGAATATCTTAAAGCATAAAATTAGTGTCCTCATTTATAATCTTAGGGATGTTATCAAAAATATAATCATCATTAATAATGGGAGAAGAAGTTCCAAGTAGAGAATGAAAATGACCAGAAAGTTCATTTTCAATATCAACTTCTTTATCTAACCTAACACCATGTTCATTTTTTATTTTGTGGATGGCTAGATAATTGCATTTTTTTTAACCAAAGAATGGAAATCAGAGGAATTTTGGTCACCATGTTGCAGCCACTTAATGTTTATTTTTTGCTTCCAGAGCATCTCTTCAACACTGAGTTCTTTGTTGAAAATTTTTGTAGCTTTTTGCCAAGCTTCTCTATTTTGCACAAAAGGATTGGTGTCATACATTTCTTCTTTGATGATGAGCTCCTTTTCTGCAGTTTGAACCTGCGTAAAAATATTTGTGAACTCTTCTTTATTCTATGCTTGTAAAGCCTTTTTGACCTACTTGAGTGCACCGAAAAAAAGATTTCATAGGCTTACCCTTCACGGAGTTATTCCAAGCATTTCAAATCACTGTTAAGAAGGATTTATGTGTAGTCCACATATTTTGAAAATGAATTAATTTAGGCCTATTACCACTAGGATATCTCAGCTTTAACAACAAAGGAGCATGATCTGAATTAGCTCGATTTAAGTCTTCCACCGAAGAGAGAAAATAACTTGTAAACCAACCTTCATTCCCCTATATTCGATCAAATCTGGCCCATATCCTAGAATATCCAACATGATTGTTGCACGAACTAAAATCATCCCCATTGAACACCACTTCTTTTAAGCCTGCTTGGAGCATGGAGGAGTTGAAATCTAAGATTTCTTATCGTTCTACTAAGTTACAACCTTGTTTTTCAGCTTGAAAAGAAATAATATTGAAATACCCTCCCAGAATCCATTTGTTAAAATTAAAAGAAGCTATATGGTTGATACCTTCCCGAAAATCTTTTCGATCTTCATTTTTGCATTTAGCATAAACTGAGGAAAAAAGAGCACTACGACCCAGATGAGGAAAATTAATTGAAATAGCTAAAATTTGGGATTTATCACTTACTGTTATAACATCAGAAGCCTATTTCCACATAATCCAAATTTTTCTATTCAATTTGAAATTCCCCCATCAAAATTTAATTTTTGACACAGCTTTTGAAGATTATATTCATTAATCTTTGGTTTCTGAATTACTACCATAAAAATGGCATATTTTCTAATGATTCTTTTAAGTCTTATGGTGGAAGGTTGATTCCCAACTCCTCTGATATTCGAAAAGAGTATGTTTAACATGAGTTGAGAGAAGTTTTTGAACCACGACCTCCAACTCTAATTTTAATATTTGACATAACACTACTGCCACCATTTTTATTCTTATTCTTCCTTTAGGATGATTTGCCATTAGCTTCTTTTAAGTGCTCACTAGGAATAGGTTTTTCAATTGCAAGGACAATTTTTATATTAGCAATTTTGGTAGGTGAATGTTTAGTTAGAGAGGTAATTGATGGGACTGAAGCTAGGTCGGTAGTTAAGTGTGGTGTGGCAGGTTTCATTTTTTGGAAGCAAGAAATTTTTTAGTTGAGTTGATTGGAGAATTTTTGAAAATCCTCGTTGGATATCTGAGCTGGAATATCTCCCCCATACTGTTTACGTCATCCTCAGTTTTCCACATAGGTTTCTAGCTATTTTTAGGGATTTGAATTATTGGAGGGGTAAATGTTTTATTTTTAAGGAACGTGGGTTTATTATTTAGAAGCATTTGAAATTTTGGTGAGATCTCTCCTTCCTCATAATCTTCCCCATCTATCATCAAAATTTAAAATTGGTTGTGTGTAACAACCGGATCCTCTGATACGATAGAAACTATATGCTCAATTTTTGGGATTTTTCCCATCATTTTCTGATTCGCTTCCATCAATCTCGGGTTTCTAGTTTCCTCAGCTCTTACCAGTTGTTTGCCGGCATTGATGATCATACCTGTAGGTACCCAGAATTGAGAACCATGGGCCTGGACGAGTAGCCCAGCTCTGACGGCCCAAAATCCTGGCCCTCTATCTTTCATATTGACCCGGTCTCTCCCCACGATCCCATGATAAGAAGTTATATGGGAGCACAATCCCATGAAGGGAAGGGATAGGGAAGATGGCTAATATGAAGGAACCCATCATCTCCACTAACTAGCATACACATGTATAAATTAAACCCTAGGTCCGGGGCAAAGGACAAGTTGTATTCTCGGTACTTATTCTTCAGAATATAGAGAAATAATAATGACTGCACCATCGTGGACGTAGGCACATCTTTGCTGAACCACGTACACCCGTTGTTGTGTGACTGGCATTTTATTTATTCCTTCTTGATCATTACCCCTCTCATATTTATTTGTGTTGCATAATAATTGTCACCACAATTGGCACCGTCTGTGGGAAACGTTCATCTTTCCCTGAGAAGAGCCCACGCCAAGAAAAAATCTAACATGTCTGGTCACAGCAGCAACGCTCCTCAAGCAGGAGACATTCACGAGCCACCTTCTCCTCGCAGGATTAGGTCTGAAGTCCGACGTTCAGATTGAGGGGCTCGCTTAGAAAGGCCGGCCTCAGAAGAAATTCAAGGATCAGCAAGGTCCACGCATATATCCAGATTGATCGATGCATACGAGGCAAGGCTCTACGAGCAGAGGGAGTCTTCTCGCAGATATAAGGCTGAGAATGTTCACTTGAAAAGAAGACTGGAAAGACTGGAGAAGGAACTACATCCTGATACCAGGAGACACCCCTATCGCACTCCTAGCCCTTAGGCGAGCAAATCTCGCAGCCGAGGAAGGAGCCCTAGGTGGCAATATCCAGGGGACGAAGGTGGAGACTCAGACGATGACCTCCGCGAACAACTAAGAAAAGCTCGCCGCTTCCAGAGCCCTGCTCGCAGCGAGGACAACATACGGAACCTGGCCCACAGAGAAATGGACCAACATCCAGCTCACCGCGGCACCAGGTCGACCAGAGAACTCGCCAGGAGAGCCCTCAAGACCCAGATGAAGTCACCCTTCACGAGGGAAATTGAAGAGGAAGAGGCTCCTAAGAAGTTTTCCATTCCAAGGTTCAAGATTTACGACGGGAAGACTGATCCCATTGACCATGTCAGGCAGTACCAGCAGGCCATGACCCTCTGGAATCACCGGGATGCACTGATGTGCCGTATTTTCCCCTCGAGCCTCCATGATGTGGCCCAGAAATGGTTCGAGAAAATCCCTCACCGATCCATCAGAAATTTCAAATCCCTGGCCGAGCTCTTTACGACCCGATTCATCACCAGCAGCTCCCATCCCAAAAGGATGGATGCTCTATTAACAATGAAGAAAACGCCTTAGGAGACACTCCGAGACTACGCGAAGAGATACTGGGAGTTATTCAACAAGGTCGAGGACTGCGCAGAAGAGGTGGCAGTAGCTTCATTCAAAATTGGGCTACCTAGCTCTTCCCTCCTTTACCAGTCCTTGACAAAGAAGGAAGCTACGACCATTGATGACCTGATGGCCCGAATTGAGAAATACGCAAAGGTGGAAGATGTCACCCGCCTTAATGTAGGAGAAAACGGTCGAGCCAAGCTCACTAACAAGGGAAGTGAGAGAGTTGAGAACCAGAAAATAGGAGGAAAAAGTGGGGGCAAGAATGGCTCTAAAAACGGAGGAAACCCTGACGTTACAAAATCGTTCCAGGCGGTCAACACCGTCTTTAAAGAGCCAATTTACAAAATTCTCGCGAAGATCAAGGATGATCCGTTCATCAAATGGCCCCAAAAAATGAGAGGAGACCCCTCGAAAAGAAACAATGCATTAAGATGCACTTTCCACAAAGAGGGAGGGCATAAGACTGAGCACTGCAAGGCTCTTAAGTCCCACCTCGAGGAGTTGGCCCAGTCCGGACATTTGAATGACTTTGTGGAAAAGAAGGTAGAGAAAGTGGCTACCCACAAAGAGACGAAACCCGACAACGTATTAGAAGATGACGCCGGACACGAATTCGCAGTAATCCACGGAGTATCTGACGTCAAGCAAATCCAAGGTAACTCAGCTCGAATGGAGGTAAAAAAGCTGACAGCGGTAATGCAAGCTTTTCAGATTGACCCAGCAAAATCACAGTCAGGAAAACGTCGACGAGCAGAGGATATCAACTACAACAAGCATATTGTTTTCACGGATGAAGATCTTGTGGGAGTAAGGACCCCACATTATGCCTTAGTCATTACACTCAGGATAGCCAACTTTGACATCGACAGGCTACTCGTTGATCAAGGAAGCTCATCCGAAGTAATGTACATCGACCTGTTTCGGAAATTGAAGTTGAACATCGCCGACCTAAAGGGAACCACTGTCCCTCTGGTCGGCTTCGCTGGGAAGATGACCATGCCTTTGGGTAAAATAGTACTACCAGTTCACGCTGGAAATGTTTCCAAGATGATTGAATTCTTGGTGGTCGACATTGATTCACCATATCAAGCCATCCACGGCAGGGGATGACTTCATGCAATGAAGGCAGTCTCCTCGACCTACCACCAGAAACTCAAATATGTCACCGAGCGGGGAGTAATGGAGATTCATGGTGACCAGGCGATGGCAAGGAAATGCTTCATAGCGGCCATCCGACCAAAGCCAGAGAGAAAAACCGTTCAAACCAGTGAGAAAGTGGAGGAAGGTGCAATTCCTTCCAAATAGCAGTTAAAATATGGAAGTCCTAGAGTGGAAGAGACCAGGCTCCTCCCCTCCGAGCGTGTCGTCGAGGACCTGGTAGAAGTGATGGCTAAAGAAGGCGACAGCAGCAGAGTCTTCCTGATCGGAGCGTCACTCACTAACCAAGAGCAAAAGGATTTGTCAACCTTACTCAGAAGAAACATAGATGTTTTCGCTTGGGAACCCTATGAGCTACCAGGAATCGATCCCAATATGGTCTGCCATCAGTTGCACGTCAATCCCACATTCAAGACGGTAGTGCAGAAGGCACGACGAACTGCTCCTGAAAAGGCCAGAGCAATAGAAAAAGAAGTCGAAAAACTGCTGGATGCAGGGTCCGTACGAGAAGTGCAATTCCCCAATTGGTTATCCAACCCAGTGGTAGTTAGACTTCACTGACCTCAACAAATCCTGCCCCAAGGATAGCTTCCCCCTTCCGAAAATAGACCAACTAGTAGACGCCACTGTAGCTCACGAACGAATGAGTTTCCTGGACGCGTACTCAGGATATCACCAGATTCCCCTATATGCCCCAGATCAGGACAGAATGGCGTTTATCACGATGGTTGGTTTATACTGTTACAAGGTCATGCCTTCTGGGCTCAAAAATAAAGGGGCAACCTATCAGCGACTAGTAACTAAAATGTTTAGGAATCAGATGGGTGACACAATGGAGGTCTACATCGACGACATGCTCGTCAAGAGCAAGGAGAAGGAAAATCACCTCTCGGACCTGTCAAGTACCTTCGAAATCATCAGGAAGTACTGAATGAAACTCAATGCGAGCAAGTGTTCCTTTGGTGTCTAGTCAGGAAAGTTTCTTGGGTATTTCGTCAGCAAGCGAGGCATAAAGGCTAATTTGGACCAGATTGATGCAATCAACAGAGTGAAACTTCCTCGCACTGTCCGAGATGTACAAAAGCTCACTGGAATGCTCGCTGCTCTAAATCGTTTCATTTCTAAATCCTCTGAGAGATGCAAGCCTTTCTTCCAACTCTTAAAAGGCAGCAAAATAGTAGAATGGACCCCAGACTGCTCGCGAGAATTAGACGAGCTCAAGTCCTACCTAAGCTCTCCACCATTGCTTGTCATACCACAGCAAGTGGACTCTTTGTACCTCTACCTCTTTGTATCCAGTCATACTGTCAGCTCAGCACTAATGTGTGAAGTTACAGGAATCCAACATCCAGTCTATTACGCGAGCAAAACCTTATTAGATGCAGAGCAGCGCTACCTACCATTGGAAAAGCTCGCATTCGACCTAGTAATGGCCTCGAGGAAACTGAAGCATTACTTCGAAGCTCATACGATCATAGTCCTTACATCACACCACCTCAAGGCTGTCCTAAGGAAGGCGGATTTGTCGAGCAGACTGTCTAAATGGTCAGTCGAGCTCGACCGATTTGACATCTAATTTCAACCAAGGACAGCTATCAAGGGTCAAATTCTTGCTGATTTCATAGCTGAATTCACAGGCGAAGAACCCTTCGACCAGCCTAAACCAACAGAACAAAATAACCAGCCTACAGTGGAAAGCTGGAAACTATTCGTTGATGGAGCCTCCAACTCAAAGGGGGCAGGGGTAGGAATTGTTCTCATCACTCCAGAAAATAAAGTCCTTGAGCAAGGAATCAGGCTAGGATTTGCAGCCTCCAACAACGAATCAGAATACGAAGCCATAATAACAGGTCTCCAAAAGGCACAAACTCTGGGAGCAAAGCATTTGCAGGTATTCGGTGATTCGCGACTAGTTTCCAATAAGATAAGTGGAGACTATAACGCGAAGGATGAGAGAATAGCATCCTACCTCTCCCTGGTAAAAAACATAATGACGAGCTTTGAAGAGATCAACATCCAACAGTTTCCCAGGGGGCAAAACAGCCACACTGATGCCTTAGTAGCCCTGAGCTCGGCAGTTGATTCTAGCCTTCAAAGGATCATCCCTATCGATTTCCTCAATTGCCCAAGCATTTACCCCAACTGCGAGCTGACAACAGCAAAACCAATACTCCAATTGGAATCAGCCCCCAGCTGGATGGATCCCTTAAAAGACTATTTAAAGAACGGAACGCTCCCAGAGGACAAGAGAATTGCCCACCAGATAAGAGTCAAAGCTGCTCGCTTTCACTTATCCATAGGAGGCAACTTGTATAAAAGATCTTTCTCCGGCCCCTACCTTAGATGCGTCCACCCAGGCGATGTCAAGGCAGTGCTTCACAAGCTTCATAAAGGAATTTGTGGAAGTCATGTCGGAGGAAGGTCTCTAGCCTTCCGAGCAATGAAGGACGGTTATTGGTGGCCATACATGCAAAAGGACTCCGCAGTATATGTCCACAAATGCCTAAAATGCCAACTTCACGCTCCCATGGTCCACCAGCCCGCCAGCGAATTAAAATCCCTGACCAGTCCCTGGCCCTTCGCCCAGTGGGGGATGGACATCGTAGGACCACTGCCCACCGCTGCCGACAATCGCAAATACTTGTTGGTTGCAACTGATTACTTTACCAAGTGGATCGAGGCAGAGCCGCTGGCGAACATCCGAGATGCTGACATGACAAGGTTTGTATGGAGAAATATAATCACTCGATTCGGAATCCCCAGAACCATCATCACTGACAACGGAACACAGTTCGAGAGTGGCCCTTTTCAGGATTTCTGCAACAAACACGGGATCAGGCACCACTTCAGCTCGGTGGCCTACCCTCAAAGCAACGGACAAGAAGAAGCCTCCAACAAAATAGTGATCGCTGGATTGAAGAAGCGGTTAGAGAAAGCCAAAGGCGCGTGGACAACCGAGCTACCGCATATCCTATGGGCATACAGAACGACTCCTAGGTGAGCAACAGGAGAAACGCCATTCTCACTAGCATATGGTATGGAAGCGATCATCCCACTAGAAGAGGGATTGCCTACAATGAAATCCGACCCTGTCGAGAAAGGCCAGAACGATCAGGCTTTGCTCGCTGAACTCGACCTGGCCGACTAGCGCAGGGAACTTGCCCTAGTAAAACTAGCAAGCTATCAGCAACAGCTCGGGAAGCACAACAATAAAAGGGTCAATCTGAGGAAATTCAAAGTTGGGGACTATGTTAAAAGAAAGGTCCTGGGCAACACAGTGAAGCCATCAGACGGTAAACTGGGCCCAAACTGGGAAGGACCTTATAAGATAATTAGAGACGACCTGCGAGGTGCCTATCATTTGGAAACGATGGAGGGCAGAGAGATACCACGAGCATGGAACGCAGCTAATCTCAAGAAATTCTATTTTTAGGAGTTCTATTATTAAATATTTTATTGTATTCATTATGTGAAAGGACAGTTCATTTCTCAATTCGCTAATGAAAATCTCTCAGTTGATCACTCTCTAATTAGTAACAGTTATATCTTATTACACATCCCTTCCAAATCACAGGCATAACGATTGACATAGCAGGGGAACACCCCTCCTCAGGTTATCATCATGAAGCACGACAGACCTCTTAGCATTGCCCCTGGCAATATATGAAGCCCTACAGAGTATTCTTAGGCATCAAACCTACTTTGGTTAAACGAAATCCTGATCGGATGAAGACATCCAATACCAGGCGTGTCCTCGCTAACTGCCCTACTTAGGCCTAAGGGAGTGTGACGACACAACCTAAAAGGTAAAGTGAGGGCAAAATGGTATTCTTATACTGGACTGGGCGGACACTCACATGACAAAATAAAAAGGATTGCGAAGCAGCAAAAATATAAAAGGATTGGATGAACACGTTTAGTCGGCAAAATTGCCCAAAACTCAAACTTTTCATTAATCTTTTATATTTACAAACAATGATAATACATGTTTAGTCGGCGAAGCTCACCCAAAGCATTTACAATTATCAAAAAGAAAAAGAGTAACAAAATCTCAAGGAGGAGGAAGCCTCCGAGCAAGATAATCAGCAACTTTAGCTCTCCTTCCATCATCAGGAGCAGGGGCGAGCTCCTCCACGACCTCATTTGCGTCCAATTCCAATAGTTGTCGGGGAATAGCATCAATGGGGATCCATCGATCATCCCGCCTGAATGGATTGGGCATCAGAGTAGAGGAGGACATCTCGTGTCGATACCACAACGTCGAGTTCCTCGGAACCTGTAGCTCTTTGAGGGCACTCAACCACCCCCTGATGAAGGAGAGCTCCTCGAACTCTGATAGTCTCGTCGGAGCTTCCAACCAACCTTGATCGTAGCCATCGGACCACAGTTGTCGAGGACCGTTCTTGAACAAATGCCGAAGTCGGGTGACATCCCTCTGGAGCCCAGCAGCAGTCACATAAGCTCGCCAAACATCGCCACGCATCTCCTCCATTTCCCTCTCACGTTGTTCCTCGACTTCCCTATTCCTACCCCTGGCACTCCTATTAGCACGCGGGAGTGAAGACCGAGCAGCTCGTGACGAAGAAGAGCCTTGTAGGACTACCGAAACGATGCTCGACGAATGCTCCTTAAGCCTATGGACTTCCCTCCTCAAATCCTCATTCTCCTGCTACAGGAACTCCCCCACATGGTTAATATCGGTGGCCTCTAGCAACCTTACTCTCAGCGCACTGACTTCTTCTTGCACTAAAGCACCGATTTCTTCCATCTCCTGGAGCCTGTCCTTCAGCTTGGCCACTAGCTCGGACTGATCCTTATATTTTTGGTTCCTTGACTTAGCAAACCTGCAAAGCCTAGCAAAGGCCTGGCGAACTGCAGGGCTTGCATTAGGACCAAGAGTCCTACCTAGTTGGGAGGTAACAGGAATATAGTCATCCACATCAACCAACTACAGATAAAAGAAAGATAGAAAAGAGAAAGGGATCAACGTAAACAAAGGGAGAATCTTATCATTCATTAATAAAGACCGAGTACACCGAGCAGAAAAAACTTGGGAAATTGCAAGAAAAAAAAAGTACAGAAGAAAACCCTAAGAACAAATCAACTAGAAACCTCAGGCTGCCCAGCAGTGTCTGGCTGCTTCTCCTTATCAGCTGCAGCAGAAGTACCCCCCCCCCCCACAGCAGGAACTGTATCCAAGGGAAGATCAGCACCCCCGATGGTTGGAGCAGGAGCTTCTTCGTCTACAGTTGGCTTGGGACCCGGGTCATGCTCGTCAAACAAGGGAGACTCAGCATCCACACCAATATCTAGAAGAGCTTTGTTCCAGTCCTTTTTGAAATTAAGACGTCCGATGTAGCCAATCTGAACTTCAGCATCATCATAAGCAGCAGCCCACCCGGAGTTGTATGAGTCCTCCTTAATGGTGGCTGCCTCGGCCTTCTCCGCCTCCATTTTCTCTGCCAGAACTCTGCTCTTCTCTGCATGGTCCAGCTTGCTTGCACATACCAGATCATAAGCCTTCCTCAGCTCGCCCAGCTCCCTGATAGCATCATCCCTCTCATGAGCGGAGGTGGCAAGGGCCAAATCAGACGAGATCCGAGCAGCATCGACAGCCTTGAAACTGGCCTCGAGCTCTTTACCCTTCAGCTTCAGGGAAGAGTTTTCTTGCTCCAGTTCACTATTTTTCTTCACCAGCTCGTCGCATGAGCGATACAGCACAGCGAAGTCGGTAACGAACTACAAAAAAGAAAAAGATATAAGAAGAGGAAAGAAAAAGAAGTCAGAAAAACACGAGAAGAAAATAAACCATACCAGAGCAAGCCTCTGTTTAGCCTGAAGGGCCAGATGCTCCGAACCTATTGCCCTTTGGCGATCAGCCGGGAGGACAGCTCTCTCGAGCAGGGTCGGAGCTAGCTGAGGGGAGGTCGCCACGGAAGCTCCCTCAGGCAGAGCAGACACTAGAACTAAGTCCTGGCCGGTATTCGTCCTTACCTCAGCTCTCCTCTTCTCCTCCTCCTTCTCGCTCTCTCTCTTCCTCCTCTCCTCGACCCTTTTCCTTTCTTCCAACTTCTTATGCTCCTCCTTCTTTCTCTCTCTCTCCTTCACCTGCTCTTCTTTTCTCTTCTTCCTCTCTTGCTCCTTAGAGGAAGGCCGAGAAGATGTAACCATAACCCCAGATGCAGTCTTCTATTTCTTCGGCCTTTGTTCAAGGAGCACATGGTCATCATCATCATCATCTCTGATCAGGTTTTTCCTTGGAGGCATCTTTCCGCCTGAACTGCTGGTAGTGCTCGACGAGTCTTGAGCTTCGGAATCCTTTTCAGAAGAACTGCTACTGTCAGTACTCCCTACACCCAAATCACTAACAGCGCCTGCAGGCTCACTCTCCGAGCTGCTCTCCTCTTTGTCCAACTGGATGGGCTCAGCCGTAATATCTCTGAAAGAGTCAAAATCTGGAACGCTATCCACAGGTCGTGCTATGAAGCTGGAGCCTGTGTTCTTGTACTCGAGAAAAAAAGAAGCAGACCTACGATGATCGCCGTCACCCAGAGGCTCCCTAATATTCCAAGCTTTCACCAGTTCCGAGATACGAACCTCGCTGAGAGCAGGCTCCAAATTCTTTGTCCTCGTTGTGAAAGAAAAAGCAAAGAGAGGTTAGAAAAGTCACGAGTCAGCAATGGTTGAAATAATAATATAACATCTACCTATATATTCTTCCCCATAAAAGGGAACAGTGGACCTCTCAGACCTCGACCCTTCAGATTGGGGGGAGAACTGCCAATTCCTAACAAGAAAACCTTCTTGCCAGTAGTCCTTATGGGAATCAGGTAAATTTACTACCAATACCCTATCAGGGCTCCTAACCTTAAGGTACAGGAGACCTGAACTCGTTCTAGAGAAGGAGTAACAAAAGCAGACCTCGGCAAGCCCTAACCTTGTGTCGTACAATTGATTTATCCTATGCACGCCGTTCACTATTTTCCATACGTTGGGCGAACATTGTGCAGGTACAATACTAAAATAGCTAAAGAAATGCAGAAACAGATTATTAGGGGGAAAGGTAAGCCCCCCCTGGGAGAGCAACAAAACATGAATCCAATGTGCATCCTCTATATCCCTAACGTTCCTAGGAGGCGAGGCACAACACTCAATCTCTACCCACTCAGGAATGTTGTAGAATTTCCTAAACTCCGCGACCGACCTATTTCCAATCTTCGCCATTGGAAAATACAAGAAAAACTACAAACCAAAGAGAAAATGCAAAGAGCACGAGAGACTTACAAGACAGAAGATCAGGTCAAATGGCGAAGAAGCAACGAGAGTAGAGATCGAAAGCAGAAAGTACAAAGCGTAAGAGTTCTCAGAAGATAGAAGATTGCTGGAAAAGCTGAAGCGACGAAAAGAAATGTGCCTTATTCCAACAAGCCTTCAAATCTAATCATAACGCACGGATAGCGAAGCGGGTGCCGCCAAAGAAACTTCACAGTTTTCAAAGAATCACAAATCAGCCGTAATGGCTGATCATTTAAATTCATTGGACCCATAAACATGGCCCAACAAATTTAGGGGCAATTGTAGGTACCCAGAATTGAGAACCATGGTCCTGGACGAGTAGCCCAGCTCTGACAGCCCAAAATCCAGGCCCTCTATCTTTCATATTGACCCGGTCTCTCCCCACGATCCCATGAAGAGAAGTTATAGGCGAGCACAATCCCATGAAGGGAAGGGATAGGGAAGATGGCTAATATGAAGGAACCCATCATCTCCACTAACTAGCATACATATGTATAAATTAAACCCTAGGTCCGGGGCGAAGGACAAGTTGTATTCTCGGTACTTATTCTTCAGAATATAGAGAAATAATACTGACTGCACCATCGTGGACGTAGGCACATCTTTGCTGAACCACGTACACCCGTTTTTGTGTGACTTGCATTTTATTTATTCCTTCTTGATCATTACCTCTCTCACATTTATTTGTGTTGCATAATAATTGTCACTACCTGTGAGTGAGGTTGAGACAAGGCCATGTTTAGTAATTTCTTGTATATTCAGGGGCGTGTGCTTCCCATTGTCTCTAAGAACATGGCCTAGTTGAGAGTTGTTAATAATCTTGACACCTGTTGTTTCCAGGTTTTCAACCCACACCCCAAGCATTTTATGGTTTTTGGCTGGTTTAGCAGCTTTCTGAAATCGAGTCTCCTCCAAATATTGAATACCTTCATTTTCTTGATCAAAAGATCATTCAGCTTCAACGTGGCCAATCTTACCGCAGCTAACACGGTACTTGGGGACATTCTCATACATGACGCGTTGACAAAAGTTTTTGTTGCCACAGTATATTCAAATTATGTTAGGGAGCTTTCTGCTTATATCAAGGTTGACACATAATCTAGCTTTACTAGGTCTGGTAACATTGGTAGTGGCTTCATTAACTTTGAGAGGAATACAAATTAAATTTGCAATAGAAAATAAAGTGGGTTTTGCAAATAGATGGACATGAAGATGGGGAAGAGATAACCAAATGAGTAAAATAGCACTATCTCGACCTGGCATAAAATCATATGTCCATTTCATAACTTTTATGGGTGATTTATAGATGTACCACTGGTCACGCAACCATAATCTCATGTAATCTTCCTCATAGAAAATCTTGATAAGAATATGTTTTTCATCAAGAAGACCAATGGAGAAAGTAGTTTAGAGAGAGAAGGTTACAAAATCTTTACGGGTGGATTCCATGGAGGGTCTATCAAAAGTGAATCTTCTGATAAGAGAGAATTTGTATGGGTCTGCAAGTTTGAGATTTTCTTCTTCAGTAAATGAAATCATGGGTTCACCTTTGTAAGTATCGTACGATTTGGCTTTAATGAGTTGGTCAGATGGATCACTGCTTAAAATAGATGCAAAGCTTTTGGCTTTGTCTCTGTCAATATCTGGCGGTTTAGGTAGAGGTTGCAGATGGTGTAGAGTTTCCATAGCTGGCAATGTGAAAGTACACTCTAGAGAGAAAAATATTTTGAAAGGTCACTGAGGGAATGATTCCAAAATAACATAGGGAAAGGAATCCAAGAATTTATCATTTATTTTGTGGTTTGTCTTATAAGCATCCTCATATCGATTTAGAACCAGGTTTCGTAGCACTATAGTTTTTTTTTTTTTTTAAATAAAATAAATTATTTCATTCATTCATATTGAATGATCTATTATTATTCACATAATAAAGCTTAAAGTATGTATGTTATATAATGGGTACTCTTTTGAATATCGAATATTATGAGATTTTGCATAAACTCCATGCTAAATCCGTTTAATAACTCTTCAAGGTTTTAAAAGAGTTTCACATACTAGTTCATTAATAGTGGAATCCTCATGTAAAACTGAATTATAACGATTTAGCAATTTTTAGTGAAACTTAGCTTCTTTATTTCATTCTAAGAAGTCAGTCTCAAGAACATTAAAGGGGGGAAACATGGGGTTTTAGAGAAATAAAGTAATATAAAATAAATGAAATAAATATCTCATTACATTGATGCTATGAGTTGAAAACACGTACATCAATAGCATTTTATAAATATGGACATTGTTTCATAATAGAATTGAATATTTATATATATGACTTTATTAGGTACCATGCTATATAATTTAGATGAACATGCTATCTAGGATAACTTTTCACCACCTAATTTCATAATATCTTTATATTTATTTCATTTACTCAAAATAAAATTGCTTTGGGAAATTATCTTGCTTGATGAAATAAATCAAATATACCCCATTATTGTCTTCACATATATAAGAATAATAAGTTATTACTATAACTTTTGTCTTTAAATTCAATGTCCACAAGCATTCTTGTTAGGTCACTTTGATGGCTACTAAACTATCCATTATAGGAATATTAAATTATTTTATGAATTGTATAATAATTTTAACAATCACTAATGTTTTTAATAGATTATAAATTAAGTAAGGTTATGGATTCTTTGGAGCAACCGATACCAACCTTAATAAACAAATATATTGTTATTAATAATAATGATAAAGAGAACTCTTCGATGTACATCGTTGTTGTAAAATATGTTCAATCAAAACCTCAAATACCTACAAATATAACATCAAACTAAAGTGTAGAGTGATATTTAAGGATGTCAACCCACATCAAGGGGGTAAGCTAGAGACAAACTCAATTATAATTCACTTTTTATTTTCTTTTTGAAATTTTTCTTTTCTATTTTTTTTAGCTTTTTCAATATTAAAACAATTGGGTGAGGTGAGGTGAAATAACACTAACTAAATCAAAGGTGTAAATAACAAACTAAAAAGTGACTAAAGATATGAACTAAGTATAACACTAAAATAAGAGAATAAGTGAGGAACCAAATGTGAGAACAATCAAGGAATGGGATTACACCCAAATTTTAGCTATTCTAACTAATTAATTTAATTATTTGAATTCTCCCAAATTAATATCAAAATTAAAAATCAACTCTCGTTGCAATTGTAATTTTAATAGTAGTCATTTAGAAAATGAAGTTTAACCCCCCCCCCCCCACACACACACACACAACTCTAGAAAATGGATCTACACTCCTTTTAATTAATCACCCGCTAGGATCAATTGATTAAAATTTATGTAAATTTTAGAAAATAAATTTAGAGTTCAAATTCAAGGAATAATACCACACTTAAGAAACCCCTTATCTCTAGTTCGAGTATTAAATGGGTATTATAACTTAGAATTTCGATTTTCCGTCAGAAATCATTTACCCTCCGTCGAGGCGTAAATTTAAGGGTGAGGGATCAAAATTAACATTCAAAGGGAATTTTCAATTAATCAAACACATTAAATCAAAATAACATCAAATAAGGGTTCACCCCACCCCTTGAAAGGGGATTTATCCTAATATCATATTAAACATGATAATCAAGTAATCAAAGGCTAATATAATAAAATATAATAGAAGAGAAGAATCAAACCCAATCTCTTGAAGTGAAATTGAACTCTTATTTCCTTGAAATCAAGCACCATCCATCCAATATGAGCATCCAACAATAATCAATTCAATATAATACTCAATTGAATTACTCACTATTTATCCTTACAAATCTCTAAAAAAATATAAAAAAAAACTAATTACAAAAATAATTTCTTAATTTATCTTCTAATCTAACATATCTCTCTACTTTTCACTAGAATTTTCTCTATCTATTTACATGGTAATAATAGATGAATTCAACTACATAAATCTATTATGAAATAATTGCAAAAAATGGAAAAAGTCATTATAGATGGGTGGGTGGAATTCATCCTATAGATAAATTTCACTACACACCTCTATATTTAGATATTTATTAAAAATGCAAATATCACCTATAGAGGAGTGTAGAGAAATTTATCACACAAGGTTTAAAAACTAAGTTGGATATCAATCTTCAAATGTTATCCGTCTATTTAAATAGGAGATGCATGGCACACATGGGGCTAATGGGTATTTTTGGAATTGGCTTGAGTGTGTATGGAAATGGTGAGAGGAGCATGGGGTGAGCACATGTGCATGACAAAGGTGTGAGGTAATAAAATTTGGCTTGTGTGAACATGAGGGTAGTTTGGGTTTTATTGGGTAAAGAGGAATTAAGTGTGTTAAATGAGTTTTATTGACATGTGAGCATTTAGTTGTCTTTAGATTTGGTTGGTTTGTTTTTATTTGGCAGGTGGACGATTTTGGATATGGGTTGAATGTTTGAAGGTTTTGAACCAAGGTTTGGGTATTGTGATGGGATGGAACTCGGGTTGGGCGGTTTGGCTATGGCTGCCCCGAGTTCGACGTGTTGAACATGGTAGCAGGTTGTGGTTGGTCAGCCTGGATAGAGGATTGCTAGTTTTCGGGTTCGTGGTTATTGGGTCTTATTTTTTTTTTACCACGGGTTGCTGCCGGAAATGGGTGCAGGTTTGGGGGGGGGGGGGGGGGGGGGTTAATGGGTTGTTTGTTTGTTTGAGGAGAGAGTGTGAGGTATGTTGTGTTTTTGGTTATGGAGGGAAGAGAGAGAGGAGTTGGGTGGAGGTTGAAGATGATGAAATTGGTGATAGTGTGGGTAAGGGTATAAGGGAGATGATGTGTGGGTGAGGGAAAGTGTTGTTAGGGTGTGTTTGTGGAGTAAGTTAGTTTAGGTGTTGTGTGTGTGTGTTAGTGACCCTAAAAAAATAAACTAAAAATAAAAAAATGAAATAAAATGAAATTAACCAAAAATAAAAATTTAACTAAACTAAAAATAAAAAAAATAATTAAAAATAAAATTGAGACGACACGACACACTGTACAAACTCTAAAAAAACTAAACATGACTAAAATAAAAAACTAACAAATAAAAACAAAATGAAATAATAATAAACTAACTAAAAACTAAGAAAATAAAAGAAAATATAAAAACTAATACTCGACGTGCTAAAACTTAAAATGTAAAAATCTTACAAATATATACATGACTCAATAAAATAAAATAATAAAATAAACCCTAAAAATAAAATGACACAAATAAAATAAAATGGGGCAACCTAAATACACAAGGTTCGGGATAGGGTTAGGTAGGTTTAGGGTAGGCTAGGATACGGGACAAGGGTAGTTTGCTCCATAATCCGTACATTTTCCTTGAAATGCGCGTTTGAACACCGCAACGTGCATTCGACCTACAAAATAGACAATAAAGCGCATAAGACCCAAATTGCCGAGAATTAGCAAGTAAAATACATCTATTCCAGGTATAAAATGTACACTTTTGGGTGCTTATCACACCACCCTCAAACAAAGCGTTTCTAGTCCTCGAGCAATAAGATAGAGAGAAATAGGAAGATAAGAAACCAAAAGTGTACCACTTTCTCGGGCAGTTGCAATTTCACTTAGCATGTGCAACAAGCCTTTAAACCTATTAGTTACCCTACAGGATGAGTTGTGTCTCATGAGGGTTTGCAGGGAATATACCCAAAAAATTCTTTATTCGCAAAAGACAATCTATCTCTTATTAGACATAGAATGATCGCACAATCCATCATGAGATAAATGATTTCGAAAATACAAGATAGAATGTGTAAAAGATTAGCTAAGTAAATACTCAAGGCATATCCTCCCTAGAACTCAACGTATGTGGTGTGAATCAGTCAAAATGGGTCGAGTATCACAAGATTAATCCCTAGATTGCCTTTTCGAAATCAAGGCTTTAACTTTAAATCTCACTGGATATAACTCTCTCAAACAAACTCTCGAGATTAGGGTTAGTATATTGCTCTTGTGTGTGAGGAGGTGAGTAAATGTAAGAAAGTTCAAACGTCTCACACACATATAAGAAAGTACGAACATATAGAAAGAAAAATGATCTCATGAAAGCATGCTAATCACTATAGTGAGAACGTCGAGTTATTCACCATGTTGACTCTCATTTTCCCGAATACCTAGGGGAATATGGATGATAATGGGTGAGGGGGAAATGAAATGTGAAGGATATGATGATGTGGGTAGGATAGGATGGATGTGTGAAATGATGGATGTAAGATGGATGGATATGCGATGTGTGAGAGGAGTGTTCTATACATTAAGAACAAATGTCTTTATTACACAAGAACTAATTACAACTCTCTTTCTTTTCTTTTCTCTCTTTTTTCAATTTTTCTTTTCTTTTTCTGTATATTTTTTTTCTTTTTTTTTATTTATGCTATTTTTTTCTTTTTCTTATTTTTCTCTCTCTTCTCAAACCAACACTGAAGACATTTAACATTTGGAATCAATACTCTTTTTCTCCAAATAATGGACGATATGGAGATGATATGTGATGGTGAGGGGAATATTTGTAAATATGGTAAAGTAATGGGTGAAGTGAATGGGTGAGAACCTAGTGATCGGGACAAATTTCAAGACACTTGTTTATTACAACTCGAAAGTGATGTCGTTCTCAGTGATCAAGCCAAAAATTTAGTGGAAAATAATGAGATCATACAACGATTAAGTGCGGACCCAAAGGAAGTTGAATAAACTTGTGACTCGAAGATTACGTAAAACTCTCTAAAAGGGTTAAAGGCACGAATCTCACAAGATAAAGTATCTACTAGTGATCCTTAAGGTTGTCTTGGGAATTGTAATACTCTCCAACTCTAAACCGTAGTGACATGATAAGTGCATAAATTTTGTTGAGTCTAGACATTCATGGTGCAATATGCCTTGGGACGTATTATATAAGCTATTTATAAAAAGATAAATCCTTTATCTTGATTCCTAGACTTAAAAGATGGATGATTAAAAATTTGCATCAATAAATGAGATGAAAGAAACTGCATGAAATTTTAAAAAGCAGGTTTAAAAATCAAAATTTTTAAAAAGAGGTACGATTTTGATAAATTTTCCCACCCCAAATAAAAAGGAACATCGTCCTCGATGTTAAGTAAAATATTTATATACTATAAAATGCTATACAAATATTTATGGCTCCCTCCTATTAACATATCCACGTGGCAACTCAGTTACAGCACAAATCTTTTATCTTTTATAAAACGAAACTTGGTATTAATATATGCATCTCTATCACTCTCTTCTCCCAATTGGCTAACGTAATAATCAATATAAATGTGGGTTTGATTGTCTTCTTATGCCTCTTGATTTTTTTTAGCTTCACAGACTTCTTCTTTGATTTTCCTCTTCGTTTTCTTTACCTATAAGATTTTGTTGCTCCAGATGTCCTATTATAAATACCCAAAATGGTTTGAATTCACTCAAAAGTCATCAAATTAAGAGAATGATAAAGGGTTGTAAACATAATTGTGAAGTTGAAGGGTTGAGATTAGTTATGATATATTTGAACATTTCTTTCATTTTCAAGACTTGGGTACAGTAGGATCTGGATGGAAGTAAGGTCAGCTGGGTAGAAGGTAGGGGTTGCCTTAGTGGTCGAATTTGGGTGCGGGTTATAGGGTTTGAGAAGGGAGGAGGTTCAGGGGCAGGGCAGCTGCCCGGGTTTATGGGTTCACGTCAAAGTTATAAAGAGGGCAAGGGGGCTTGTTGGGTCGAAGTGGATAGAAATGGGTTAGGCAGTTTTGGAGTCGGGCTTTGGTTATTGCAGGAGCTGCCTGTGACAACCCGCTCCAAATAATAACGGGTGGCCATCCC
>CASBWL010000316.1:15000-17500 GCA_949130495.1 Sambucus nigra
CGAGAAAACTCGGTCATGCTACCGGGAGAGAACCTAATGCGCACGAGAAAACTCGGTCACACTATCGGGAAAACCAGGTAAGTAACCTCGCGCGGACGAGAAACCTCGATCACTGCCCGACAGCACCCGGTAAGGAACCTCGCGCGTCGGTCAACCGACGAAAAAATCGGTCGACCTAGCAGCAAGGCAATGTCGACAGGGTGATGCCCGGGAACAAGGCAACTGTCGGTCTGGTGATGCCTGGAAACAAGACAATGTCGGCAAGGTGATGCCTCGAAATGGGCAAAGTGATACCCAACAAGGCGATGCCTAGCAACAAGGTGATACCCAAAAATGGGCAAAGTCGGTCCGCCGATGCAAGGCAATGTCGGTCGACCGACGCCCAACAAGGAAATACATTCAAGTAAGGAACGTCACCCGCACGAGACAACTAGGCGCGCTCCTGCGAGTGAACCTCGTGCTCTCGGGTGATGCCTAGAAACAAGGAATTTTTCGGTCGGACGATGCCCAGAAACAAGGCAAGGTCGGTCGAGTTATGCCTAGAAACAAGCAATGTCGGTCGGATGATGCCTAGAAATAAGGTAAAGTCATTTGGGTGATGCCCAAAAATGGGCAAAGTCGGTCGCCCGATGCAAGGCAATGTCGTTCAGCCGACGATACAGTCGGTCGACCGGCGCCCAACAAGGAAATCCATCCGAGGAAGGAACCTCGCGTGCACGAGAAAACTCGACCCATGTTGCCAAGGTAATACCCAAACCACCCAACAAGTATTTAGGGTGATGCATAGAACCAAGGCAATGTCGGCCCAAAATGGGCAAAGTCGGTCGGCCGACCAAAAATAGCAGGACAATGTCGGTCGACCGACGAAAAACAGTACCGGGAAGGAACCTCACGCTACCGAGAAAACTCGGTCACGCTACCGGGAAAACCCGGAGAGGAACCTCAGGCTACCGAGAAAACTCGGTCACGCTACCGGGAAAACCCGGAGAGGAACCTCGGGCTACCGAGAAAACTCGGTCACGCTACCTGGAAAACCAGGTAAGGAACCTCGCGCGTCGGTCAACCGACGAAAAACTCGATCACGATACCGAGAGAACCCGGTAAGGAACCTCGCGCGCACGGGAAACCTCGATCACAGCCCGGCAGCACCCGGTAAGGAACCTCGCGCGTCGGTCGACCGACGAAAAAATCGGTCGACCGACATTTTTTTTCAAAGTTTTTCCAAATGCCTAGGCAAGCTTCCCAGACCTTCCCAACAACATATTATGACTTCCCATGGACGCCCTCAAACTTTGGCAAAGGGAATACCCGAGTACTCATCTTATTGCAGTTGATGTCTACTGCTACCACTTTGAAAATTTCGTTAAGATGTTATATGAGGGGGGGTGAGTCCAGAGCAGCAGAGGTTCGAATTTTTTAGCATGACCGATGACCGCTACCGACGCATGACCGATGCATAAAAACACCCCAAAACAAGTCCACTAAGCCCCGATGACCCAAAAAAGTCCCGAAAAAAGGGTCGCCAAGAGCTGCCCGACCGTCGGCCGACCGACAAAAAACGTCGGTCGACCGTTTCCAGGGCAGAACGAAAACGTTGTCCAAATGTTGCCTGAAAGTCATTCCAATGATGACTACATACAAGGCAACGTCCGCAAGTAACTGAGGTCCCTAGATATGCCCGATACTAGGGGTCACCGAAAGTCGCCCGATCGTCGGCCGACCGTTTCCAGCGCATAATGAAAACGGTGCCCAAATGTTGCCTGATGAAAGTCATTCGAGCAAACATGGAACACCTAGGCAAGGTACCCAATGGCCAAATGTTCCTAGAAATGTCCGATAGAGAATGGGTCACCAAAAGTCGACCGACCGGCGTGGCACACCGGCTGACCGTTTTCAGTGCAGAACGGAACTGTGCACAGATGTTGCCTGAAAGTCATTTGAATGATGCCTAGAAACAAGGCAACGTCCCTAGATATGCCCGATACAAGGGGTCGCCAAAAGCGAAACATGCTGTCGGCCGACCGACACGGCACGTCGGTCGACCGTTTTGAGCGCACGTCGAAAATGTGCCCAAATGTTGCCTGAATGCCCATGCAAGTTGGAACCCGATTGGGTATCATGGCAAGGCAACCCAATGTCGAAAGAAATAGTGGAGCCAACCTGGGATGCCCAACCCAAGATGCAGGTTGGCACCCACAAAAGTCCCGACACGATAAGGATACAACCTCACGCGATGCCTAGCAACAATGAAATACATTAAAGGTGATGCCTAAGCGACCCAAGAAATTGGTCGATCTATTCCCATGCACGTCCAGGTGACTCCCAAAATATATAGGCAAAGTCGGTCAGGTCGTGCATAAACCAGGCAATTTCGGTCGGGTGATGCCGAAAAATAACCGAACCTCACGTGATGCCCACCGATACCAGTGAACCAAGACAATGTCGTCGAGGTAATGCTTGGAAAACAGGCATACAACCTCACGCGATGCCTGACGTTGGG
>CASBWL010000317.1:17500-20000 GCA_949130495.1 Sambucus nigra
CACTGGTATCGGTGGGCATCACGTGAGGTTCGGTTATTTTTCGGCATCACCCGACCGAAATTGCCTGGTTTATGCACGACCTGACCGACTTTGCCTATATATTTTGGGAGTCACCTGGACGTGCATGGGAATAGATCGACCAATTTCTTGGGTCGCTTAGGCATCACCTTTAATGTATTTCATTGTTGCTAGGCATCGCGTGAGGTTGTATCCTTATCGTGTCGGGACTTTTGTGGGTGCCAACCTGCATCTTGGGTTGGGCATCCCAGGTTGGCGCCACTATTTCTTTCGACATTGGGTTGCCTTGCCATGATACCCAATCGGGTTCCAACTTGCATGGGCATTCAGGCAACATTTGGGCACATTTTCGACGTGCGCTCAAAACGGTCGACCGACGTGCCGTGTCGGTCGGCCGACAGCATGTTTCGCTTTTGGCGACCCCTTGTATCGGGCATATCTAGGGACGTTGCCTTGTTTCTAGGCATCATTCAAATGACTTTCAGGCAACATCTGTGCACAGTTCCGTTCTGCACTGAAAACGGTCAGCCGGTGTGCCACGCCGGTCGGTCGACTTTTGGTGACCCATTCTCTATCGGACATTTCTAGGAACATTTGGCCATTGGGTACCTTGCCTAGGTGTTCCATGTTTGCTCGAATGACTTTCATCAGGCAACATTTGGGCACCGTTTTCATTATGCGCTGGAAACGGTCGACCGACGTGCCGTGTCGGTCGGCCGACGATCGGGCGACTTTCGGTGACCCCTAGTATCGGGCATATCTAGGGACCTCAGTTACTTGCGGACGTTGCCTTGTATGTAGTCATCATTGGAATGACTTTCAGGCAACATTTGGACAACGTTTTCGTTCTGCCCTGGAAACGGTCGACCGACGTTTTTTGTCGGTCGGCCGACGGTCGGGCAGCTCTTGGCGACCCTTTTTTCGGGACTTTTTTGGGTCATCGGGGCTTAGTGGACTTGTTTTGGGGTGTTTTTATGCATCGGTCATGCGTCGGTAGCGGTCATCGGTCATGCTAAAAAATTCGAACCTCTGCTGCTCTGGACTCACCCCCCCTCATATAACATCTTAACGAAATTTTCAAAGTGGTAGCAGTAGACATCAACTGCAATAAGATGAGTACTCGGGTATTCCCTTTGCCAAAGTTTGAGGGCGTCCATGGGAAGTCATAATATGTTGTTGGGAAGGTCTGGGAAGCTTGCCTAGGCATTTGGAAAAACTTTGAAAAAAAATGTCGGTCGACCGATTTTTTCGTCGGTCGACCGACGCGCGAGGTTCCTTACCGGGTGCTGCCGGGCTGTGATCGAGGTTTCCCGTGCGCGCGAGGTTCCTTACCGGGTTCTCTCGGTATCGTGATCGAGTTTTTCGTCGGTTGACCGACGCGCGAGGTTCCTTACCTGGTTTTCCAGGTAGCGTGACCGAGTTTTCTCGGTAGCCCGAGGTTCCTCTCCGGGTTTTCCCGGTAGCGTGACCGAGTTTTCTCGGTAGCCTGAGGTTCCTCTCCGGGTTTTCCCGGTAGCGTGACCGAGTTTTCTCGGTAGCGTGAGGTTCCTTCCCGGTACTGTTTTTCGTCGGTCGACCGACATTGTCCTGCTATTTTTGGTCGGCCGACCGACTTTGCCCATTTTGGGCCGACATTGCCTTGGTTCTATGCATCACCCTAAATACTTGTTGGGTGGTTTGGGTATTACCTTGGCAACATGGGTCGAGTTTTCTCGTGCACGCGAGGTTCCTTCCTCGGATGGATTTCCTTGTTGGGCGCCGGTCGACCGACTGTATCGTCGGCTGAACGACATTGCCTTGCATCGGGCGACCGACTTTGCCCATTTTTGGGCATCACCCAAATGACTTTACCTTATTTCTAGGCATCATCCGACCGACATTGCTTGTTTCTAGGCATAACTCGACCGACCTTGCCTTGTTTCTGGGCATCGTCCGACCGAAAAATTCCTTGTTTCTAGGCATCACCCGAGAGCACGAGGTTCACTCGCAGGAGCGCGCCTAGTTGTCTCGTGCGGGTGACGTTCCTTACTTGAATGTATTTCCTTGTTGGGCGTCGGTCGACCGACATTGCCTTGCATCGGCGGACCGACTTTGCCCATTTTTGGGTATCACCTTGTTGCTAGGCATCGCCTTGTTGGGTATCACTTTGCCCATTTCGAGGCATCACCTTGCCGACATTGTCTTGTTTCCAGGCATCACCAGACCGACAGTTGCCTTGTTCCCGGGCATCACCCTGTCGACATTGCCTTGCTGCTAGGTCGACCGATTTTTTCGTCGGTTGACCGACGCGCGAGGTTCCTTACCGGGTGCTGTCGGGCAGTGATCGAGGTTTCTCGTCCGCGCGAGGTTACTTACCTGGTTTTCCCGATAGTGTGACCGAGTTTTCTCGTGCGCATTAGGTTCTCTCCCGGTAGCATGACCGAGTTTTCTCGGTAGCGTCAGGTTCCTTCCCGGTACTGGGCGTCGGTCGACCGACGTCGGC
>CASBWL010000318.1:0-2500 GCA_949130495.1 Sambucus nigra
ACGGGGTATTGTAAGTGGCAGAGTGGCCTTGCTGCCACGATCCACTGAGATTCAGCCCTGCGTCGCTCCGATTCGTCCCTCCCCCCACAAAAAACTCAACACATTTCCTCAAAAAATTCCCGAGGTTTGGGATCTGGCACCGTAACGGGAATGCTCAAAGTGTCGAGAAACGCTAAGGAGTGTGCAACGATACCAACTAATTGGTCACCCAAGGCTGAGGGAGTTCGGGGAAAGCCATCGCGCACTTAACTCCTTAGAAATAATTCGAGCTGTCCAAGTTGAGTAGACAAACATATATGTGCACAATGTCGACAACATACGAGCTGTCCAGAAACAAGGCAATGTCGGCAAGGTGATGCCTCGAAAATGGGCAATGTTGCGAAGGTAATACCCAAACCACCCGACAAGTATTTAGGGTGATGCATAGAACCAAGGCAAAGTCGGTCGACCGACACCCAGTACCGGGAAGGAACCTCACGCTACCGAGAAAACTCGACCCATGTTGCCAAGGTAATACCTGAACCACCCAACAAGTATTTAGGGTGATGCATAGAACCAAGGCAAAGTCGGCTCAAAATGGGCAAAGTCGGTCGGCCGAGGAAAAACAACAAGGCAATGTCGGTCGGCCGACGTCGATCGACCGACGCCCAGTACCGGGAAGGAACCTCACGCTACCGAGAATACTCGACCCATGTTGCCAAGGTAATACCCAAACCACCCAACAAGTATTTAGGGTGATGCATAGAACCAAGGCAAAGTCGGTCAGCCGACGAAAAACAGCGAGGCAATGTCGGTCGGCCGACGTCGGTCGATCGACGCCCAGTACCGGGAAAGAACCTCACGCTACCGAGAAAACTCGACCCATGTTGCCAAGGTAATACCCAAACCACCCAACAAGTATTTAGGGTGATGCATAGAACCAAGGCAAAGTCGGCTCAAAATGGGCAAAGTCGGTCGGCCGACGAAAAACGAGGCAATGTCGGTCGACCGACGTCGATCGACCGACGCCCAGTACCGGGAAGGAACCTCACGCTACCGAGAAAACTCGACCCATGTTGCCAAGGTAATACCCAAACCACCCAACAATTATTTAGGGTGATGCATAAAACCAAGGCAAAGTCGGTCGGCCGACGAAAAATAGCGAGGCAATGTCGGTCGGCCGACGTCGGTCGACCGACGCCCAGTACCGGGAAGGAACCTGACGCTACCGAGAAAACTCGGTCATGCTACCGGGAGAGAACCTAATGCGCACGAGAAAACTCGGTCACACTATCGGGAAAACCAGGTAAGTAACCTCGCGCGGACGAGAAACCTCGATCACTGCCCGACAGCACCCGGTAAGGAACCTCGCGCGTCGGTCAACCGACGAAAAAATCGGTCGACCTAGCAGCAAGGCAATGTCGACAGGGTGATGCCCGGGAACAAGGCAACTGTCGGTCTGGTGATGCCTGGAAACAAGACAATGTCGGCAAGGTGATGCCTCGAAATGGGCAAAGTGATACCCAACAAGGCGATGCCTAGCAACAAGGTGATACCCAAAAATGGGCAAAGTCGGTCCGCCGATGCAAGGCAATGTCGGTCGACCGACGCCCAACAAGGAAATACATTCAAGTAAGGAACGTCACCCGCACGAGACAACTAGGCGCGCTCCTGCGAGTGAACCTCGTGCTCTCGGGTGATGCCTAGAAACAAGGAATTTTTCGGTCGGACGATGCCCAGAAACAAGGCAAGGTCGGTCGAGTTATGCCTAGAAACAAGCAATGTCGGTCGGATGATGCCTAGAAATAAGGTAAAGTCATTTGGGTGATGCCCAAAAATGGGCAAAGTCGGTCGCCCGATGCAAGGCAATGTCGTTCAGCCGACGATACAGTCGGTCGACCGGCGCCCAACAAGGAAATCCATCCGAGGAAGGAACCTCGCGTGCACGAGAAAACTCGACCCATGTTGCCAAGGTAATACCCAAACCACCCAACAAGTATTTAGGGTGATGCATAGAACCAAGGCAATGTCGGCCCAAAATGGGCAAAGTCGGTCGGCCGACCAAAAATAGCAGGACAATGTCGGTCGACCGACGAAAAACAGTACCGGGAAGGAACCTCACGCTACCGAGAAAACTCGGTCACGCTACCGGGAAAACCCGGAGAGGAACCTCAGGCTACCGAGAAAACTCGGTCACGCTACCGGGAAAACCCGGAGAGGAACCTCGGGCTACCGAGAAAACTCGGTCACGCTACCTGGAAAACCAGGTAAGGAACCTCGCGCGTCGGTCAACCGACGAAAAACTCGATCACGATACCGAGAGAACCCGGTAAGGAACCTCGCGCGCACGGGAAACCTCGATCACAGCCCGGCAGCACCCGGTAAGGAACCTCGCGCGTCGGTCGACCGACGAAAAAATCGGTCGACCGACATTTTTTTTCAAAGTTTTTCCAAATGCCTAGGCAAGCTTCCCAGACCTTCCCAACAACATATTATGACTTCCCATGGACGCCCTCAAACT
>CASBWL010000318.1:12500-15000 GCA_949130495.1 Sambucus nigra
CCTAGAAACAAGGAATTTTTCGGTCGGACGATGCCCAGAAACAAGGCAAGGTCGGTCGAGTTATGCCTAGAAACAAGCAATGTCGGTCGGATGATGCCTAGAAATAAGGTAAAGTCATTTGGGTGATGCCCAAAAATGGGCAAAGTCGGTCGCCCGATGCAAGGCAATGTCGTTCAGCCGACGATACAGTCGGTCGACCGGCGCCCAACAAGGAAATCCATCCGAGGAAGGAACCTCGCGTGCACGAGAAAACTCGACCCATGTTGCCAAGGTAATACCCAAACCACCCAACAAGTATTTAGGGTGATGCATAGAACCAAGGCAATGTCGGCCCAAAATGGGCAAAGTCGGTCGGCCGACCAAAAATAGCAGGACAATGTCGGTCGACCGACGAAAAACAGTACCGGGAAGGAACCTCACGCTACCGAGAAAACTCGGTCACGCTACCGGGAAAACCCGGAGAGGAACCTCAGGCTACCGAGAAAACTCGGTCACGCTACCGGGAAAACCCGGAGAGGAACCTCGGGCTACCGAGAAAACTCGGTCACGCTACCTGGAAAACCAGGTAAGGAACCTCGCGCGTCGGTCAACCGACGAAAAACTCGATCACGATACCGAGAGAACCCGGTAAGGAACCTCGCGCGCACGGGAAACCTCGATCACAGCCCGGCAGCACCCGGTAAGGAACCTCGCGCGTCGGTCGACCGACGAAAAAATCGGTCGACCGACATTTTTTTTCAAAGTTTTTCCAAATGCCTAGGCAAGCTTCCCAGACCTTCCCAACAACATATTATGACTTCCCATGGACGCCCTCAAACTTTGGCAAAGGGAATACCCGAGTACTCATCTTATTGCAGTTGATGTCTACTGCTACCACTTTGAAAATTTCGTTAAGATGTTATATGAGGGGGGGTGAGTCCAGAGCAGCAGAGGTTCGAATTTTTTAGCATGACCGATGACCGCTACCGACGCATGACCGATGCATAAAAACACCCCAAAACAAGTCCACTAAGCCCCGATGACCCAAAAAAGTCCCGAAAAAAGGGTCGCCAAGAGCTGCCCGACCGCGGCCGACCGACAAAAAACGTCGGTCGACCGTTTCCAGGGCAGAACGAAAACGTTGTCCAAATGTTGCCTGAAAGTCATTCCAATGATGACTACATACAAGGCAACGTCCGCAAGTAACTGAGGTCCCTAGATATGCCCGATACTAGGGGTCACCGAAAGTCGCCCGATCGTCGGCCGACCGACACGGCACGTCGGTCGACCGTTTCCAGCGCATAATGAAAACGGTGCCCAAATGTTGCCTGATGAAAGTCATTCGAGCAAACATGGAACACCTAGGCAAGGTACCCAATGGCCAAATGTTCCTAGAAATGTCCGATAGAGAATGGGTCACCAAAAGTCGACCGACCGGCGTGGCACACCGGCTGACCGTTTTCAGTGCAGAACGGAACTGTGCACAGATGTTGCCTGAAAGTCATTTGAATGATGCCTAGAAACAAGGCAACGTCCCTAGATATGCCCGATACAAGGGGTCGCCAAAAGCGAAACATGCTGTCGGCCGACCGACACGGCACGTCGGTCGACCGTTTTGAGCGCACGTCGAAAATGTGCCCAAATGTTGCCTGAATGCCCATGCAAGTTGGAACCCGATTGGGTATCATGGCAAGGCAACCCAATGTCGAAAGAAATAGTGGCGCCAACCTGGGATGCCCAACCCAAGATGCAGGTTGGCACCCACAAAAGTCCCGACACGATAAGGATACAACCTCACGCGATGCCTAGCAACAATGAAATACATTAAAGGTGATGCCTAAGCGACCCAAGAAATTGGTCGATCTATTCCCATGCACGTCCAGGTGACTCCCAAAATATATAGGCAAAGTCGGTCAGGTCGTGCATAAACCAGGCAATTTCGGTCGGGTGATGCCGAAAAATAACCGAACCTCACGTGATGCCCACCGATACCAGTGAACCAAGACAATGTCGTCGAGGTAATGCTTGGAAAACAGGCATACAACCTCACGCGATGCCTGACGTTGGGTGACCTTTCCCAGTGCAAGGAAATTTTTCGAACTTATCGCAGTTCATGTCTACTGCTACCACTTTGGAATTTTTGTTAAGATGTTATATAGAGGGGGGTGATGTTCCTAGCCAACCTCCCCTTCCTTCGGGAAGGGTCGGGGAACGAGCGCCTAGGCGTTCCCAGGAATACGGGGGAAATCACACAGTGGGATTTGCATTCGATCTTCGTGAAGCTTCGGAATCACGAAGATGGGATGGTTATCCGACTGTGTGATTACCCTCGTGGGGAGATGCGATGTCCTGGCATCCCCCCGAAAGGATGGGGGAGATTTAACGTTCTAATTGCTTTGGGGTGAGATACGTTCATGTGATCTGAGATTACATGTTCTAATCACTCTGGGGTAGAAATGACCGGGCGATCTCCCTTGTCATGTCCCTCAGAATGATGCATGGGCATCAGGCAAGTGTTGCT
>CASBWL010000318.1:25000-26641 GCA_949130495.1 Sambucus nigra
CAATGTCGAAAGAAATAGTGGCGCCAACCTGGGATGCCCAACCCAAGATGCAGGTTGGCACCCACAAAAGTCCCGACACGATAAGGATACAACCTCACGCGATGCCTAGCAACAATGAAATACATTAAAGGTGATGCCTAAGCGACCCAAGAAATTGGTCGATCTATTCCCATGCACGTCCAGGTGACTCCCAAAATATATAGGCAAAGTCGGTCAGGTCGTGCATAAACCAGGCAATTTCGGTCGGGTGATGCCGAAAAATAACCGAACCTCACGTGATGCCCACCGATACCAGTGAACCAAGACAATGTCGTCGAGGTAATGCTTGGAAAACAGGCATACAACCTCACGCGATGCCTGACGTTGGGTGACCTTTCCCAGTGCAAGGAAATTTTTCGAACTTATCGCAGTTCATGTCTACTGCTACCACTTTGGAATTTTTGTTAAGATGTTATATAGAGGGGGGTGATGTTCCTAGCCAACCTCCCCTTCCTTCGGGAAGGGTCGGGGAACGAGCGCCTAGGCGTTCCCAGGAATACGGGGGAAATCACACAGTGGGATTTGCATTCGATCTTCGTGAAGCTTCGGAATCACGAAGATGGGATGGTTATCCGACTGTGTGATTACCCTCGTGGGGAGATGCGATGTCCTGGCATCCCCCCGAAAGGATGGGGGAGATTTAACGTTCTAATTGCTTTGGGGTGAGATACGTTCATGTGATCTGAGATTACATGTTCTAATCACTCTGGGGTAGAAATGACCGGGCGATCTCCCTTGTCATGTCCCTCAGAATGATGCATGGGCATCAGGCAAGTGTTGCTCCTCGCTTGCCTGTCCATCCTCCCACCTTGTAATCCCTTGTGTTCTAGTGAACGAAGAACGTGGCATGTAGAGGTACTTTGTTCTGCGCGCATGTCTCGATTAGAGGAATCTAGAACACGTTGGATTACCGGCGCGGGAGGGTGGGTTCTTGGGATGTGTCGGAGTGAAAGCTCTTGCACGCCTAAGGAGCATGGGGGGATCAAAGTACACAGCTCCACTTTTGGGTGATGTTGTGTGTGCGTTGATCCTCCCCATTGTCCCGACGAAAAATAAGCGAAACATGCATGGGCGTCAGTGCGTGTGAGCTTTTCCTCTTGTCCCTGTCGCTTTTAAAGGAAAGAAATGTCGTGCCCACCGTCCCGTTCAGGTATTAGCTTGTGCAATCGAATATTCTAGTTTCCTTCGTGTTGCTGGAATTTCGACCACGACTTTTTGCTTGTGCGGCACCTTAAGCGCGTGAGTTGTGTTTGGTTTGTGCGGGTTGGTCGAATCCCTGCTTGTGCAGTGACGGCCCTTTGTGCAAACCTCTTCATGTTGCGTTCAAGAGCTATCTGCCTTGGGCTCAAGTTGGTTTCTTGTGTTGCATACCGATAATGAAGGAATTCGCTCGTGTTATTGTCCCGTTTTCTCCTAATGCTTCTTATGCGGCGTTGGGTGAACCTTGAAGTGCTATTCGCGATCCATGTTTGCCTCGCCATCGTGCGTGTGTATGCAGGGCTCGTGGAGGATGCTTGATCTCATGGATATGGAACCTTTTTTGGGCAAGGGGTCTTCGGGCTTCTGTTTGCCCTAACTAAGTGTTCTCGCTTCTTACGAACG
>CASBWL010000320.1:17500-20000 GCA_949130495.1 Sambucus nigra
TCGACTTTTGGTGACCCATTCTCTATCGGACATTTCTAGGAACATTTGGCCATTGGGTACCTTGCCTAGGTGTTCCATGTTTGCTCGAATGACTTTCAGGCAACATTTGGGCACCGTTTTCATTATGCGCTGGAAACGGTCGACCGACGTGCCGTGTCGGTCGGCCGACGATCGGGCGACTTTCGGTGACCCGTAGTATCGGGCATTTCTAGGGACCTCAGTTACTTGCGGACGTTGCCTTGTATGTAGTCATCATTGGAATGACTTTCAGGCAACATTTGGACAACGTTTTCGTTCTAGCCTGGAAACGGTCGACCGACGTTTTTCGTCGGTCGGCCGACGGTCGGGCAGATCTTGGCGACCCTTTTTTCGGGACTTTTTTGGGTCATCGGGGCTTAGTGGACTTGTCTTGGGGTGTTTTTATGCATCGGGCATGCGTCGGTAACGGTCATCGGTCATGCTGAAAATTTCGAACCTCTGCTGCTCTGGACTCACCCCCCCTCATATAACATCTTAACGAAATTTTCATAGTGGTAGCAGTAGACATCAACTGCAATAAGATGAGTACTCGGGTATTCCCTTTGCCAAAGTTTGAGGGCGTCCATGGGAAGTCATAATATGTTGTTGGGAAGGTCTGGGAAGCTTGCCTAGGCATTTGGAAAAACTTTGAAAAAAAATGTCGGTCGACCGACTTTTTCGTCGGTCGACCGATTTTTTCGTCGGTCGACCGACGCGCGAGGTTCCTTACCGGGTGCTGCCGGGCTGTGATCGAGGCTTCCCGTGCGCGCGAGGTTCCTTACCGGGTTCTCTCGGTATCGTGATCGAGTTTTTCGTCGGTTGACCGACGCGCGAGGTTCCTCACCTGGTTTTCCAGGTAGCGTGACCGAGTTTTCTCGGTAGCCCGAGGTTCCTCACCTGGTTTTCCCGGTAGCGTGACCGAGTTTTCTCGGTAGCCTGAGGTTCCTCTCCTGGTTTTCCCGGTAGCGTGACCGAGTTTTCTCGGTAGCGTGAGGTTCCTTCCCGGTACTGTTTTTCGTCGGTCGACCGACATCGGCTGACCGACATTGCTCTGCTATTTTTCGTCGGCCGACCGACTTTGCCCATTTTGGGCCGACATTGCCTTGGTTCTATGCATCACCCTAAATACTTGTTGGGTGGTTTGGGTATTACCTTGGCAACGTGGGTCGAGTTTTCTCGTGCACGCGAGGTTCCTTCCTCGGATGAATTTCCTTGTTGGGCGCCGGTCGACCGACTGTATCGTCGGCTGACCGACATTGCCTTGCATCGGGCGACCGACTTTGCCCATTTTTGGGCATCACCCAAATGACTTTACCTTATTTCTAGGCATCATCCGACCGACATTGCTTGTTTCTAGGCATAACTCGACCGACCTTGCCTTTTTTCTGGGCATCGTCCGACCGAAAAATTCCTTGTTTCTAGGCATCACCCGAGAGCACGAGGTTCACTCGCAGGAGCGCGCCTAGTTGTCTCGTGCGGGTGAGGTTCCTTCCTTGAATGTATTTCCTTGTTGGGCGTCGGTCGACCGACATTGCCTTGCATCGGCGGACCGACTTTGCCCATTTTTGGGTATCACCTTGTTGCTAGGCATCACCCGACCGACATTGCCTTGTTTCGAGGCATCACCTTGCCGACATTGTCTTGTTTCCAGGCATCACCAGACCGACTGTTGCCTTGTTCCCGGGCATCACCCTGTCGACATTGCCTTGCTGCTAGGTCGACCGATTTTTTCGTCGGTCGACCGACGCGCGAGGTTCCTTACAGGGTGCTGTCGGGAAGTGATCGAGGTTACTCGTCCGCGCGAGGTTCCTTACCTGGTTTTCCCGGTAGTGTGACCGAGTTTTCTCGTGCGCATTAGGTTCTCTCCCGGTAGCATGACCGAGTTTTCTCGGTAGCGTGAGGTTCCTTCCCGGTAACTGGGCGTCGGTCGACCGACGTCGGCCGACCGACATTGCCTCGCTATTTTTCGTCGGCCGACCGACTTTGCCTTGGTTCTATGCATCACCCTAAATACTTGTTGGGTGGTTTGGGTATTACCTTGGCAACATGGGTCGAGTTTTCTCGGTAGCGTGAGGTTTCTTCCCGGTACTGGGCGTCGGTCGATCGACGTCGGCCGACCGACATTGCCTCGCTGTTTTTCGTCGGCCGACCGACTTTGCCCATTTTGGGCCAACTTTGCCTTGGTTCTATGCATCACCCTAAATACTTGTTGGGTGGTTTGGGTATTACCTTGGCAACATGGGTCGAGTTTTCTCGGTAGCGTGAGGTTCCTTCCCGGTACTGGGCGTCGGTCGACCGACCTCGGCCGACCGACATTGCCTCGCTATTTTTCGTCGTCCGACCGACTTTGCCTTGGTTCTATGCATCACCCTAAATACTTGTTGGGTGGTTTGGGTATTACCTTGGCAACATGGGTCGAGTTTTCTCGGTAGCGTGAGGTTCCTTCCCGGTACTGGGTGTCGGTCGACCGACATTGCCTCGC
>CASBWL010000320.1:50000-52500 GCA_949130495.1 Sambucus nigra
CTTCGTTCACTAGAACACAAGGGATTACAAGGCGGGAGGATGGACAGGCAAGCGAGGAGCAACACTTGCCTGATGCCCATGCATCATTCTGAGGGACATGACAAGGGAGATCGCCCGATCATTTCTACCCCAGAGTGATTAGAACATGTAATCTCAGATCACATGAACGCATCTCACCCCAAAGCAATTAGAACGTTAAATCTCCCCCATCCTTTCGGGGGGATGCCAGGACATCGCATCTCCCCACGAGGGTAATCACACAGTCGGATAACCATCCCATTTTCGTGATTCCGAGGCTTCACGAAGATCGAATGCAAATCCCACTGTGTGATTTCCCCCGTATTCCTGGGAACGCCTAGGCGCTCGTTCCCCGACCCTTCCCGAAGGAAGGGAAGGTTGGCTAGGAACATCACCCCCCTCTATATAACATCTTAACAAAAATTCCAAAGTGGTAGCAGTAGACATGAACTGCGATAAGTTCGAAAAATTTCCTTGCACTGGGAAAGGTCACCCAACGTCAGGCATCGCGTGAGGTTGTTTGCCTGTTTTCCAAGCATTACCTCGACGACATTGTCTTCTTTCACTGGTATCGGTGGCATCACGTGAGGTTATTCGCTTATTTTTCGACATCACCCGACCGAAATTGCCTGGTTTTATGCACGACCTGGCCGACTTTGCCTATATATTTTGGGAGTAAGCAGGACGTGCATGGGAATAGATCGACCAACTTGTTGGGTCGCTTAGGCATCACGTGGAATATGTTACCTTATCGTGTCGGGACTGTTGTGGGTGCCAACCTGCATCTTGGGTTGGGCATCCCAGGTTGGCGCCACTATTTCTTTCGATATTGGGTTGCCTTGCCATGATACCCAATCGGGTGCCAACTTGCATGGGCATTCAGGCAACATTTGGGCACATTTTCGTTGTGCGCTGAAAACGGTCGACCGACGTGCCGTGTCGGTCGGCCGACAGCATGTTTCGCTTTTGGCGACGCCTTGTATCGGGCATATCTAGGGACGTTGCCTTGTTTCTAGGCATCATTCAAATGACTTTCAGGCAACATCTGGGCACAGTTCCGTTCTGCACTGAAAACGGTCAGCCGGTGTGCCACGCCGGTCGGTCGACTTTTGGTGACCCATTCTCTATCGGACATTTCTAGGAACATTTGGCCATTGGGTACCTTGCCTAGGTGTTCCATGTTTGCTCGAATGACTTTCAGGCAACATTTGGGCACCGTTTTCATTATGCGCTGGAAACGGTCGACCGACGTGCCGTGTCGGTCGGCAGACGATCGGGCGACTTTCGGTGACCCGTAGTATCGGGCATTTCTAGGGACCTCAGTTACTTGCGGACGTTGCCTTGTATGTAGTCATCATTGGAATGACTTTCAGGCAACATTTGGACAACGTTTTCGTTCTAGCCTGGAAACGGTCGACCGACGTTTTTCGTCGGTCGGCCGACGGTCGGGCAGATCTTGGCGACCCTTTTTTCGGGACTTTTTTGGGTCATCGGGGCTTAGTGGACTTGTCTTGGGGTGTTTTTATGCATCGGGCATGCGTCGGTAACGGTCATCGGTCATGCTGAAAATTTCGAACCTCTGCTGCTCTGGACTCACCCCCCCTCATATAACATCTTAACGAAATTTTCATAGTGGTAGCAGTAGACATCAACTGCAATAAGATGAGTACTCGGGTATTCCCTTTGCCAAAGTTTGAGGGCGTCCATGGGAAGTCATAATATGTTGTTGGGAAGGTCTGGGAAGCTTGCCTAGGCATTTGGAAAAACTTTGAAAAAAAATGTCGGTCGACCGACTTTTTCGTCGGTCGACCGATTTTTTCGTCGGTCGACCGACGCGCGAGGTTCCTTACCGGGTGCTGCCGGGCTGTGATCGAGGCTTCCCGTGCGCGCGAGGTTCCTTACCGGGTTCTCTCGGTATCGTGATCGAGTTTTTCGTCGGTTGACCGACGCGCGAGGTTCCTCACCTGGTTTTCCAGGTAGCGTGACCGAGTTTTCTCGGTAGCCCGAGGTTCCTCACCTGGTTTTCCCGGTAGCGTGACCGAGTTTTCTCGGTAGCCTGAGGTTCCTCTCCTGGTTTTCCCGGTAGCGTGACCGAGTTTTCTCGGTAGCGTGAGGTTCCTTCCCGGTACTGTTTTTCGTCGGTCGACCGACATCGGCTGACCGACATTGCTCTGCTATTTTTCGTCGGCCGACCGACTTTGCCCATTTTGGGCCGACATTGCCTTGGTTCTATGCATCACCCTAAATACTTGTTGGGTGGTTTGGGTATTACCTTGGCAACGTGGGTCGAGTTTTCTCGTGCACGCGAGGTTCCTTCCTCGGATGAATTTCCTTGTTGGGCGCCGGTCGACCGACTGTATCGTCGGCTGACCGACATTGCCTTGCATCGGGCGACCGACTTTGCCCATTTTTGGGCATCACCCAAATGACTTTACCTTATTTCTAGGCATCATCCGACCGACATTGCTTGTTTCTAGGCATA
>CASBWL010000321.1:0-70000 GCA_949130495.1 Sambucus nigra
TCTACACTTAGAATTTCAGATTAATTAGCCTTTAAAATAAGCTTAAAAGACTATAGAAATTATTGGGGTAGAAAATTCTATTCCGATAACATTAGAAAAAAACAGGCATAAAAAGACAAAGCGGTCCCCAATAGGTGGTCCAATAAGATAATAGCGGTTCTTGAATCGTGTGGACAATATTAAGCCCGTCGGAGAGATGTCTTGTATACACATATATATATATATATATATATATATATATACATATGTCAGATGGGTCTCATTGGGTTTGGGGAGTGTAATCGCATTTTAATTTTTTTCCTTTTCGGGTTGGGTAACTTAAATAACTTAAAATCCATGAATACTGAAAAAAGATGCATTATTGTTGTTGTGGACCAACTTCACTTAAATTATTATTCTTTGTAAACTTGTTATTTACGTTGTTATTGAATTTATTTTTACAAGTATTAGGTCATCGTGCTGCCGTTGGCTTTGGTTGATTATTGAAGGAGTATCTTTAGCGACGTTCTATTAATAATTCCTAGGATATAAGAGTTGAGAAGTGTAGCTTATCTACCTTTTGTATTTATTTTTATTTTAGCATACCATTGAATTTATTTTAGTTTATCCCGAGTAAAATATTTTTCATGTGGTGCTTGTGGAGAAAGATGATTATAATATATCTCATCTACTTTTTGTTTTATTTTTATTTCAGCACACCATTGTATTTATTTTAGTTTATGTAGGGTAAGGGATTTTACATGTGGTGCTTGTAGTGAGAGATGATTATTATATTTTGAGATACATTTTATATTCTAAAGGTGGTATTATTTATTATCGGGAGTTTGATGGTATCAGAGATGGTTTATATTATTCAATACTTATTTATATCTCAGTATATCACTTGTTCAACTACATTTATTTTGTTATGCTCAGAATGTTGCCAAATATTTACATTTCATCCTGGAAATACCAAGATGTATAAAGATCTTCGAGAAGTGTTTTGGTGGAATGATATAAAAAGGGAGATAGAAGAATTTGTATCTCACTGTTTGGTTTGTCAACAAGTAAAAGTTGAACATCAGAAACCATCAGGATTATTACAACCTCTACCTATCCCTGAATGGAAATGGGAACATATTATCATGGATTTTGTGACAGGTTTACCAAGGAGTTCAAATGGTAATGATTCTATTTGGGTAATTATTCATAGGTTAACTAAATCTGCTCATTTTCTTGCCATTAAAATTACCCATTCATTAGAAAATTAGCCAAGTTGTATGTGCAGGAAATTATTAGGCTTCATGTAACCCCAGTTTCAATTATTTCTGATCGTGACCATAGATTCGTTTCTCTCTTTTGGAAAAGCCTACAAGCAGCCATGGGAACAAAATTGAATTTCAGCACTTCTTTTCATCCTCAAATAGATGGACAATCTGAGAGAACCATTCAAACCTTAGAGGATATTCTTAGGGCCTGTGTACTTGATTTGAAGGGGAATTGGGATAATCATTTACCATTAGTGGAGTTTGCCTATAATAATAGTCATCAAGAAACTATTCAAATGGATCCATATGAAGCACTATATGGTAGAAGGTGTCGTTCTACCGCATGTTGGGTAGAAGTTGGAGAAAGGAAATTGTTGGGACCAGAATTGATTCAGATCACAACAGAGAAAGTGAAATTGATACAAGACCGACTTCGAATCGCTCAAAGCCGTCAAAAGAGTTATTTTGACAATCGGCACCGTCAGTTATAATTTCAAAAAGGAGATTATGTGTTCTTATGAGTATCGCCTTCAAAGGGAGTAATACGATTCGGTAAGAAAGGGAAGTTGAGCCCAAGATACATAGGACCTTTTGAAATCCTTGAAAAGATAGGAGCTGTTGCGTATAGAATAGCCTTACCACATGAACTCTCTAGTGTACATAATCTGTTTGACGTATCAATGGTAAAGAAATATGTCCCAAATCCAACACATATCTTAAGTCACAAACCTCTTCAAGTTAGAGAAGACTTATCATACATTGAGCATCCGGTAGAAATTTTGGACCATAAGGATCAAATATTACGGACTAAGATAATTCCACTGGTCAAAGTATTATGGCAAAATCATTCAGTTGAAGAAGCAACGTGGGAGCGGGAAGATGAAATAAAGGATAGATATCCATACTTGTTTGGAAATTAATATGAGTCAAGTTTGGGGACCAAACTTTTCATAAGGAGGGTAGGATGTAATGACCCCACTTTTATGTGCTCATATGTATATAGTTTGTTTTTACACTCATGTGTTACTTACTATCTTATAAATGTTGTATTATTAGATATGTGATGTTATTGGCTATCAATATAACAAACCCCATTTTTAAATATGAAGAATCAATCGTAAATAGGATGAAATCAAAGTCTTATAACATATCTTAAGGTATATAATAAGTTTTGGGGTAGAAAATATAATTTTATGAAACTTTAGGGACTAAAATAAAAATAAAAAAGGGCCATTTTGTAAATAAATTATTTTCAAGGACCTCTAAGAAATATTGAAAATATATAGTGTGAAATTACCAAAATACCCTTCATATGTGAAATGACCCTTATACCCTTATCACCTTTCCACCACGTGCTGGTCACCTCCACCTTACACATGTCGTCTTGAGAGAGAAAGCTAAAATACTTGTCATCATTTGGTGATGTTAAGACTGCAAGACCACCCCGAAATGCGACACCCAAATGATGACTTGCCACCGTAAAGCTTGATCACCTAGACACATGTCAACACCGTAAGACTTTTGGAAACCTATAAATAGGGCCTTAGGGTTCATTTGAAACTCACACCAATTACTTGATAATTATAGTAAGAAAGAGTGATAGAAAGCTTGGGAAATATCTTAAGAAGGATTTCTATAATTTCGAAGAAAGAATTCATTTCGTAGGTATGATTTTATTTAAATGTTATAATTCATTTTTGTAGTTTTAATTTCGAATTTTATAGCTTTACTTAGTAGTTATGCTGGTAAAATACACTAAAGACTTTACTAATCAAAACTTAAAATTTGGAAACAATCTAAATGGATTTTATTTGCAAAATATTTCAACTTGTTTGAAAAATATATATATACGCTTTTTAAAATGATTTTTGTAAGCAATTGCTCGTATTATGGAATCTCATTTAAGTAATTCCAAAGTCAGTCCTGGTGAAATTCTGTCTTGTTGAGATGGTATTTAAGTGGTGCCCCTGTGACCCTCCATCTCTACTGGGAATAAATTCGAAAATGTTCTGTCTAGTTGAGATGGTATTTAAGTGGTGCCCCTGTGACCCTCCATCTCTACTGGGAATAAATCCGAAAACGTTATGTCTAGATGAGATGGTATTTAAGTGTTGCCCTTGTGACCCTCCATCTCTACTGGGAACCGGCTGATTAGGAAGAACCATGAATTGAAATTCTTTAAATGCGATGAATGAATATTAAAAAAATTGAGAAAATGGTTTTAGTAACCTTTTTCAGCAAGATATTTTAGGATTAAAACACAATATTTAGAATTGGGAGTTATTTAGAATACATAATTAAACCTTTATTGTGTTTATTAGATTAACGTGTGATCCAAGACTCAATATCTATATTTTTGAGCTTCTATTTTAGGTGAGTACTCTGACAATCCTTGTGTATTTTGATTTTATGATATTATGCAAACTATATATATTTTGTGAACTTCTTTTATTCTCAAAATTCATGTGATACCAATGATTGATTCCTTTGTGATATGTTTATAGTTGTCCATATAAACATACTGATTAAAAAGATTATTGAAAAGGATATTGAATATTGAAAATATGATTCGGCCTAAGGGACCTCTTTACTGACTGACCTTCCCCACTGGGTTATCGCTGGTGTGCCCTAAATAAGGCGTTGTGACAAACTAGTTCGATTGACCCTCAACTACCGGGGTATAATACGGTAGTAGAGTGTACTTGGCCATTAAAATGATATGATTGAAAGAAAAAGATATCACATTTGAATTGTTGCATTCTTCTTATTCTGAGCTATCCAATTGTGATATATATACTATCATTTCAAAATATATATATATTTACTGCAAGTTCCTATCCATATATGATATGCCTTCTCTTTTGACTTGAATAGGTATCTATTTTCTAAAAACCTTGGAATGTCGGGAGATTAAATCTTATTCAGCTTTTAGCTGACGTTGTATAAATAACGATTTTTCAGGAAATAATTAGACTGGAGGATGGAGTGTAGAAGAACTATGTTGAAGATCTATCTTGAGGAGCTCTTTTGTTATACTTTTAAATATAACGTTTGTTTTTAGGAGATAGAGCATGTTTGGCTCTTTAGTAATAATTTTTTTAATTTTGGAATAAGTTGTAATCCGTTCATACTTTAATATATACGAAGTTCCCTTTTAGAAAGCTCTGATGACGTAATTCCATTTTTTTAATAGTTTACGATTCATGACCATGTGAATGTATTTTTGTTGCATTTATTTTAAGAAATATTTTAAGTCCATAACAATGAATGCGTTGGTGGCATGTCAAGACACTCATTCCCTACTACTATTGGGTTGGGGTCTTGATAAAAACAATGTATGTGGTCCTACTCTCCACATAAAAAATATCTCTTCATATAACCCACTTATCTTCGGCCACGTTGACCGTATTAGGGTAGTCCTTCTCTTGAACCTTGGTAGCTTCGACCCTGACAACCACCCTCATTATTCCCTTAGCTTCGTTGGACCTAAGGAACACACTACTGGATTTAACAGACCCGACCAAATCCATCGTCACTTGGTAGGAATTCAGCTATCTGAACCCTTTAAACGGGTCCCCTTATGGGTCTCCCCCTATGGTGTTTCACTAGCACCATTACATCCAGTCTTAAAAATGAGTTGTTGATTGACCCTCCTATGATAAGTTAAGAATTTCATCCACATCTCTTTCTGAACAATAGGTTAAGGAACTCGCGTTCGAACCATACCTAAGATCCTTCCATTGGCATACTATTTCACTTTTCAAATGTGGTGATCCCACCACTACAACACTTCTCTTATGATCCAAGAAAATTTTACCCCTATTTTCACTTTAGGGTATACCACTATCTGCTATGTGCCAAAGCGTCTGGGTATCTTACATCCATTGGCTACACACACAATCTTTGCATTTACCATAATTCCAGTGGGTGGTCCTTTTCAAAGACCCCTTCGACTCTCTACCATTCTAACCACACTCGGTGAGTCTAGTTTATCTCCACTTTCTACTATAGCGGTACTTGAAAATATATGTTGCACCCTAGCAGGCCTTACAGCCCCATCTTCCCAGGCAATAATAGGGGTGACCTCGACTACGGTCATGTCATCGTCCCCAAAATATTCTTCAAATTCAACTTAGCCCCGCATCTTGTTGTCCTTCCAATGGACCTCGCCTGTCATCCTTCATTGTTCGGCAAACGAAGCACACCCGAACGCATATAAGATTCACTATAATTATACATTATAGCAGTGTGACACCCCGCCTAATAAAATACCAGGTGATCAGTCCTATACCAAATTAAAACAGGAATCCCAGTTGGATCATCCTTAGCATCATTGTCGAAAACTTTTTAAGACTTACTAACCACCTAGTATTCCAAAAGCTGGTGCCAATTTTAACTTTTTAATTAAACCAAAGCAGTACATGCGGAATTAAAATATAAACCATTCACACAACTGAATGAAAATAAACTGAATCATATATACACAACTTGTCGAATAAACCACCGGCCACAAAAGAAATAATCCATTACAAATATTCAACACCTGAATAAAATTACACCTGAAAACTGTATCGAGAAGTCTGGGCGACAAGCCCTCAATAAAACTGAAACTGATACAAGATTCCTACTCTAGGAATGAATGAATGATGCGTATAATCCAAACTCCTTCTAGCATCCACATATGCCGCAGCTCCGAGTCCCTAGAATAGAATATCAATCTTGGCGTCCCTGTGGCTGGACACCTAAAAGGTTTTGAAAATGGTTTTATAGCAAGGGTTAGAACCCAAAACATTTTGAAAATATTTAGCAAGTGAATTAACTGCAGTAATTTAAAATGCATGAATGCGCTTCATATTTAAGTTAGTGTCGCACTCCCTTGAGGACATTCTCACCCCTACACTATTGTGCACACCTATCGGTTACCTTAACCCCGCCTAGTTGTACTACCCCATCCAACTAGTCCTAGTATAAGCTTCCCTTGCCATACAACTCTAACCCGAGTATAATAATTTCTTTAATTATAAGTTATCTCACAATTAACTTAATTAATTCCTCTTAAATAGTAGCATATAACCGTCTCACAAGTTACATAAAGTAAATACATCACACAATGCATTATTACCTGTATATAATATTTGCTATCATTATATACATACCTTTACCACAACATCCACACATATGACATACGTATATCCATCCCTTTGAGTATGCCCTCGTCGGATGATTCCCTCTAAAATGCTATCTCACTAGGTGTGCTCACAAAACCTAGTTTTTCCAAGTTAGAATCGCTCACCAACTTGGACCAAAATATAAACGAAGTGGAGGCAGTCATATTCCTTCCCTGAAAGTGAGATAAATCCCTCACCCATATATACCGGACGCTATGACCTGGGGATATACTCGCCCTACTCCTCAAGCTAGGGGATTCACCCACATCGCGCAACCTCCCTTGATAGCATTAGAGTATATAAATTAAATCAATATCTAATCACTGATATTTAATATCACACACAATATGTAAACGTATATATATACACTATCACGACACCGTATATATATAATATAAACTCGGCTTTACCGTGTACTCAAAATCCCGTACACTGCTTGTAATGTAATATCACACACAATATATATATACACACACACACACATATATATATACTATCACTATACCATATATATATAATATAAACCCCGGCTTTACGGTGTACACAAAGTTCCGTACACTGCCTGTAATTTCCTGAGTCTGTGGCCCGACTCAACGTAATTAATTTTCTCACTTAATAGTTTATCCTCTTCCCGAGTCTATGGTCCAACTCTAATATAATTAATTCACACCTCAATTAATATAATACTTTCCCGGAGTCTATGGTCCAACTCTCCTTAAATTAATTAACACGCATTTTAATTTAATACCTCCCCGAGTCTATCGCCCGACTCTAATTAAATTAATTAACACATATATTAATTTAATACCAATCCGAGTCTGTGGTCCGACTCTAATACAATTAATTTAAACATTAATTAATTAACCCAAATTCCGAGTCTGTGGTCCGACTCTAATATAATTAATTATCACATTAATGAATGAGTACCCTTCACGAGTCTACAATCCGATTCTGATTAAATTAATTATCAAACCCATTAATTTAATCCTACCCGAGTCTACAAACCGACTCTAATTAAATTAATTAACACCCTTATTAATTTAATCCTACCCGAGTCTACAAACCGACTCTAATTAAATTAATTATCGCACCTATTAATTTAATCCTACCCGAGTCTACAATCCGACTCTAGTTAAATTAATTATCACACCTATTAATTTAATAATCTTGGTGTCTCCCAACCATTACCCCCGGACTCACTTATTTGGCCCGTAACTTAATATTTCCCGAGTCTATGATCCGACTCCAAATTAATTACTCTCTCTCAAGAATTAATTTAATGCCTTGGTATCACTTCACCAATATACCCGGACTCACTCACTTGGTCCATCTTACATCTCATAATTTTACACCCACATATTCTCCTACAATGTGTCACACATTTATTTCCATAAATTTCCCAATTATATTCACCTATAATTATTATCATACCCGGACTCGCCCACTTGGTCCACAATTAAATATCTCACTTAAATTCCTTTAATAATGTAGTGCCACCCAACTACAATACCCGAATATTATTCCTCTGCCCAATATCCATAATTATGAATTATTTCTCCAAATTGGTTTATCTCATGACATACTGTCCACACCCTCCTAAACCCAATTATATCATCCTATAATTGTTAAGGAAAATATGTGTCCCATATAAATTTATCACCAAATAAAAGTAAGGGATTAAAATTCAAATAAAATCCTCATTACAAACAAACTGGCTGAACTGCGAATTTCCTGGGACCGTAGATCGATCGATGGCCCCCGATCGATCGATCGATCGCCCCTGGGCAGCTCTTCTTCCCCACTGCATTACACCATTAGCGAAAATTCAAGGTTTGTAAACCTTAATCTCAACCCCTGATCAAGTCATCCCATCACATAAACATATGAACTTTGATCTTACACATCATATACACCCTCTAGTATATAAATTTCTCAACTTATCTCACAATTTCCAAAATGGGTTTTCTATTAAAATTCATCAATCTTGTTCTACAAGACAAGTTCCAAATCCATATTTTCCCTAGTTTATTATTCTGAATTCTTATTCCAATTAAGCATCTGTACTCAGATATGTTCAACCCAACAACTTATACTATGAATCTCATTCAATAGTTTTATGAACAAAAACCCCATTTTGTACCCATTTATCCCCAAAACGAATTTTGGTTTACACATCACTATGATATGAATTGATTATCATCAATTTAGAAATCGCAACAGTTAACCACTTGCATGTAAGTGTTCCTAGTTTCTGATTCGTTGGCGTAGTCCCTCAATTTGTCTCCAAAGTCCCCAAATTGGCTTTTGTTAAGCTTTCCCCCAATTTCCCTCTCAAGCCCTAGGCTTAGATTTGTGATGGCTGCTGATTTACTAATCTCCCACTTAGGTTAAAACTCTAAATCCCGTTTTTCATCTAATGGACTTAATTAAAGTGGCCCAACTCACCCCGTGTGGGCCCGGCTATGCCCAAAAATGCCCCGAGACCCAATTACTATCCCCAAGTACTGTTTTCTGACTATCTCGACCCATCCGGACACACCCGCGCACTCAGAATTGACATCCGAATTAATTTATAAAAATTCTTATCTCACACCCAATTAAGTCTGTACCGACTCCCGACTGGGATGAGTGCATACCCCGTCATTAATACCCGAAATGACGTATTAAATTATTACTATTCACTTATTAAATAAATTTCCCTAAACATTAACCATTCACTCCCCGATTAATAATTAAATATATATATTGCCATAATTAATTCAATTAAAATTACAACACACAAGTAATTTAAAATTTCTGAATTAATAAAATATTAAATGTACAAAAATACGGGGTGTTACAAGCAGGAGAACGAAATCTCACCATTAGAATCAATAATACTAAACATAGGTATCTATATCAATAGAAAGCAACGCTGGAAATGTAGTATGTCCGCACAGATTCCTAAAGACACTAGAACCTGATGCTTTGATACCATCTGTGATACCTCACATAATAAAATACCGGGTGATCAGTCCTATATCAAATTAAATTGGAATCTCATATCGTCACACCCCAAACCCAATATCCATACTAATCATTTGTTATTAGAATAATTGGACCATAATCTCAAGTCCATTGAAAATTTAACTCATTTATCAATGTTTTTCTGCATAATGAACATAATATTGTTTTTGTGCCATAACGAAGTCAACACCAGAGTCATAATTAAGCGGACATACAATACTGTGATTAACTATGATCAACTCAATTCATACTAAATCAATATATACAATGTGTGAGTAAATTAAAATCTTTAGTGTGACAATGATAAAATCTCCATACTTAAACCCCAGCTCTTCTAACGGTGCAACTCTCAAAGTTACCGGTCATATATTATCCTAGCTGGCAGCGTACCAACCTGAAATTGTTAAAATATAAACCATAAGAATTAAGCTTAGTGAGGTACTCCTTCCCTGCAATAGAATAACAATTCTATATCGAATATGTGAATATAAAATCTGAACAATCCTGCCCATTGGCAATAACAAATCCTGGATCATAAGATCCAAATAATTCTGCCCGTTGGCAATAACAAATACTGGATCGTAAGATCCGTATAATTCAGTCCGTTGGCAATAACAAATCCTAGATCATAAGATCCTAACAATTCTGCCCGTTGGCAATAACAAATCATGGATCATAAGATTCAAATAATTATGCCCATTGGCAATAACAAATCCTGGATATTTGAATATCCAAATAATTCTGCCCATTGGCAATAACAAATCCTGGATATTTGAATATCCAAACAAATCCTGAATACCGAAGTATTCAAATCAATCCTGGATCATGAGACCCAAGCAAATCCTGGATATTTTAATATCCAAACAAATCCTGAATACCGAAGTATTCAAACAAATCCGCTCTTAGAGCTATATTCATATTTATATATGAAACAAATCATAAGTACACTCACCTTGGCAGTTTAACTGGCTTTGCCCTTGCCTTTATCCAGTACTTGTTCAATCAGATCTTCTTCCCTTCCTATCATTCTTAAAATATTAGTATCATCGTAATAATATCAATAATCCAAAGAACGATTTAAACATAATTCAATCCATAAGCATCACATGATTCCATTCAAATCATTTATCACAAGTGAAGTTCCATCCAAATCCATGCTAGCATATTCAACATATCCAAATCATAGACCAAATATAAATTCATTTATTCTTGGAAATTCAATCCTTGTCATATTAGTATTCCAATACAAAAGACGGTACATCATTTTAGGTCTCGTGGAGCAAGATATGCTCATTTCATTACCACATGGCAAATCTGCCCTATAGGCCCTCTTATCGTTCATTCAACTGCCACAAATTTCCATAATTTTTCTACATCATAAATTTATATGATATTTCACCCAAAATCAGTAAACATATTGAAAAATACAAAATTAAAGTTTCATAATTTTTAAGGTTCGTTTGCTATGTCAACCAAAACACCGAACACATGGCGGGCATATCTTCACCCTTAGGGCATATTTCATACCCGAACTTTAAACTCTCACCAAGGACTCATTTCTTGGTATTTTCCCATTATTTTCTGATATGTCATACATATGTAAGTCAAGGTTAATCTCCAATTGGACTCAATCAATTCCAGTAAGTATAGAGAAATATATGTAAGTTTGAATAAACAAGGTTCTTAAACAAAACAATCTCAAGGGTTTACACATTCAAGTTTACTTAAACTTTCATCTATCCATAAGTACATATCAAGACATGTAATTTCAGTAAACAAATGATTATTTCAATCATTTAAATAAGTAATACAAAAAAATAAACAAGATTTATGGATGGAAATACCTTAGGGGCTTTTACGTAATTTTTCTATGAATTTTTCTTCAATTTCTCCTCACACTTTCTTCCTAACTTCCTACTTCTCTTTCCTTAAGCTTAAAATCTCTCATAGCTGAATTTTGGATGAATAAAGAGGTAATTCTAAGGGTTTAAGGTCGGCCAAAGCCACCACCCTTCCCAACCAATGAGAATAAAACATTTGTTGCCATATTAAGACAAAATACTACTTAACGGATGGACTACTTTGCCCTTGTTTCGTAATTTTGGGATAACTTCTCACTCGAACTTCCGTTTCACACACCGTTTGTCGTGTTACAACCATAACTCACTTGTCTACAACTATGTAGTTTTCACCTCAAGTCAATTGTTATGTCATAAAGGTCAAAACTAGCCTTAAAAATGAACATTCCTACCGAAACCTTCAAAATTTTATATTTGTAACTAATTCGACATTTCATGCTTTTTGAAGGTAGGATTAGACTAAACATAATAAATTAACATCACGTGTATAAATGACACACTAATCATATCACATAATCTAGGCATGATTTAAGCATAATTAATCATAATTATATTCGGGTTGTCACAATTCTCCCCCCGTTAGGAAATTTCGTCCTCGAAATTGACATACCTTGGTTGTCCGAATCAAACAAATACGGATAATGCATTTTCATGCTATCCTCACTCTCCCATGTAGCTTCTTCCATGGAATGCCTTCTCCACACAACTTTCATAAGTGGGATCACCTTTGATCTCAATATTTGTTCTTTCCTATCGATGATAGCAAGCGGTTCTTCCACGTAGCTCAAATCTTCCTTAAATTCAATAGGTTGTTCCACCAATACATGTGAAGGGTCTTCTACATACTTTCTTAACATAGAAACATGGAAAAAATCATGTAACCGAGATAATTCTGGTGGTAACGCTAACTTGTAGGCAACCATCCCAACTTTCTCAAGGATTTCATAAGGTCCAATGTAGCGTGGACTTAATTTCCCTTTCTTTCCAAACCTCATAACTCCTTTCCATGGCGATATTCGAAGAAACACATAATCCACTTTCTGGAATTCCAAATCTTTTCATCGTTTATCCGCATAACTTTTCTATCTGCTTTGAGCTGTTCTCATTCTATCTTGAATAAACTTCACTTTTTCAGTGGTGACTTCAATCAATTCTGGACCCTCTATCTTCCTTTCACCAACTTCACCCCAACATATTGGTGTACGACTTCGTCTACCGTACAATGCTTCATATGGATCCATACCAATAGTAGACTGAAAACTATTGTTATATGCAAATTCTATCAAAGGCAAATATTCATCCCAATTACCCTTGAAATCAAGCACACATGCTCTAAGCATATCTTCCAAAATCTGTATTGTCCTTTCAGACTGCCCATCTGTCTGGGGATGAAAAGCCGTACTAAACTTTAAGTTAGTACCCATAACATACTGTAAACTATCCCAAAATCTGGATGTAAAAGTAGGGTCCCTATCTGAAATAATAGAAACAGGTCCCCCATGCAATCGAATAATTTCATTAACATATAATCTAGCATACCTATCAACTGTATATGTAGTCTTGACTGCTAGAAAATGAGCGGACTTGGTCAATCTGTCCACCACTACCCAAATCGAATCTGACCCCTTCTGAGATCGAGGAAGCCTGTAACAACCCGCGTAATTTTGGGCTATTTTAATTAATTTCTGGAAAATGGAGGAAAATAAAGTTTTTGATAAAATTATTTTTATTGCTCAAATATGTTGGTTATTATTTTTAAAGGTGAGATTTTCAAACGGTTTCGAAAATGGAGTTAAAACGGATTTTTAAATGATTTTTAATATTTTTAACTCTTGGAATTCTAAGTCGGTGAACATTAAGTCATTTTCAAGCGTTGTTTTGGATTCCAAATCTTCATTTCTTTGCCTTATTTAAAGGAGTCTTTTGGATTTAAACTCTTCATTTCTTTGCATTATAAAAGGAAGTCGTGGGCAAGCCTTTTAACCTACTTTTGGCACAAATTTTGGCAGCAAATATATTTTATATTCCTCTTATTTTTATATAAACATTGGCCCTTGAGATTTGTGAGTTCCAACCTTAGATTAGAGGTGTTCTTGGGGCTATTTTTTTGCAGGTTCTTGGAGGAGATTTTGTAGATATTTTGAGTTGATCTTGAGGATGCGATCGTTATTTTCTCATCATGGTTTGAGGTATGGGGTTTTACACAATATGCTCCTTAAATCTCGCGAGTGTCATTCTCTTTGAATTCTTGTTAATTGAACTCATATTTGAATTGATAAATTCATTGAAATCTAAAAAATAATTGTTGAAATTATTTTGATTCATGTGGTATCATTATATTGTTGATGAGCACGTTGTCATGAGATTTTAATATGGCACGGATGTTGGGCACCCGCCAAAATTCCTGTTTCCCGGGCTATGGCTTGATAAAGCATATACGGATGTGGTGAGGCCTGGTGACCCAGTTAAAGTGTTGTTGAGAAATTATATTGATAAATGCTTTGAGATTTGCATTTTGATTTGAATATTCGTACTCGTGTTGTTACGTTTTATTCATCGCTAATATATATTTGTTGAGCATCTTTCCTGTCGTATTGTGTACTTCCCCATATTTTCTTTTAGTGGCAGGTTAGCGTGGATTTGGTCGCTATGGATTATTAGAGATTGATTTTATCTTGGATATTTTGGGAAGAATTTTTAATACATTTGAGAAGACTTGTATTTATTTATTTTGATGTATAGAGCATTGGGATTTATTTTATTTCGAGTTAGTTATTGTAATTTTAATTCGAGAGACTTGTTGTAGAAGAGATTGAGATTAGTGGATTTATGTTAATGTGGGTTTATTTAGATGCTCTATACCTTGTCACTTGTGGATTTGGATTTATTTTATCGCATTAGCGCTCCGTTAACTCTCCCCGGGCGGGTGGGGTGTTACAAAGCCCAACCACAAAATCCATCGTTATATGATCCCATTTCCATTCCGGTATTGGCAATGGTTGAAGCAGACCAGTAGGAAACTGATGCTCCACTTTCACTTGCTGACATATAAGGCATCTAGCAACAAAATCAGCTATTTCCTTCTTCATATTATTCCACCAATAATGCTCCTTTAAATCCCTATACATTTTAGTACTACCAGGATGCATAGTATATATGGAATTATGAGCCTCATCTAAAATTTCCTCTTTCAATCCACCCACATTAGGCACACACAACCGCTGCTTATACAATAAGGTGCCATCATTCACAATACAAAAATCTTCAGACTTACCATCTTGGACATCTTGTCGTTTCTTCTCAAGGAAAGGATCTTGACTTTGCAAATCACGAATACGGGTAGCTAATAAAGGCCTCACGCTTTCCTGACCTCCTAACCAGACTAGAAGATTCTCCACCCCTAATATCTCTGCCAAATTTCCCCAGACCTCTACCACTATCTCCACCACCTCTCTGAAATTTATGAGGTTCCATCTTAACACTTCCACCCTCACCTCCCTTAAAGTGAGATGCGTCAAATCTACTCTTTTTAAAACTCTCTCTACTTGCCACCCCTTGGTTCATTTGCCTTTCTGCTATCGTGGCTTTGTTTACCAGAGAAGCATAATCTTCTAACTCATAAGTGGCCACTCTATTTTGAATAGGCCAAATCAGTCCATCTTGAAATTTACTACATTTATCTTCTTCCTCCTGCACATACTTAGTAGCAAATCTAGACAAAGCAGTAAATTTAGCATCATACTCCCTCACAGACATGTTCCCTTGGGTTAAATTTATAAACTCCCTCAGCTTCTCCGTCATATAGACCTTAGGGAAATACTTAACGTACAAAGCTTTAATAAACTCATCCCAAGTAATAACACCAGTACCTTCCATTCTGGGCACCAAATGGTTGTTGGCTTCCCACCAATATTTGGCCTCTCCTTTCAGCTTAAACACAGCTAGATTCACTTTCTGGTCATCTGGAACTTTCATAACTGCAAAGATGGTCTCTATATCTCTGACCCACATCTCAGCTTCTGTAGGTTCCACCGACCCTGAATATTCTAGAGGATTCAACTTCAAAAACTTCTCATGCATGGAATCTTTCATTTCCTTCCTTGCCTCTTTCTCAATCCTGGCCACAGTCTTTGATTCTAGATATCTAGCTTGTTGTTCTACCATTTGCGCCATATTTCTTTCTTGTTTCTCTACCATCCTCATCATTGCCTGTGCCATTATTTGCATCTCTGTAGGCTGCTCTTGATCTCTAGCCCTTCCAGCAACATTTTGCTCTACTTCAGTATTCTCTGCACGAGAAGCCACTCCCTCTTCTCTATGTTGTCCTTTCCCAGGTTCCATATGGAATTATCTGTAATACAACAAAGTTCTAACAACTAATATAAACAGTTTATACTACTAAACTATTGGTTAGTACATAAACAATTCATAAATATAAAATCAACTCAATACTGCCATCTAACCGTCACACACGTCCAGAATTAATAACCTGGCTCTGATACCACTAGTTGTCACACCCCAAACCCAATATTCATACTAATCATTTGTTATTAGAATAATTGGACCATAATCTCAAGTCCATTGAAAATTTAACTCATTTATCAATGTTTTTCTGCATAATGAACATAATATTGTTTTTGTGCCATAACGAAGTCAACATCAGAGTCATAATTAAGCGGACATACAATACTGTGATTAACTATGATCAACTCAATTAATACTAAATCAATATATACAATGTGTGAGTAAATTAAAATCTTTAGTGTGACAATGATAAAATCTCCACACTTAAACCCCAGCTCTTCTAACGGTGCAACTCTCAAAGTTACCGGTCATATATTATCCTAGCTGGCAGCGTACCAACCTGAAATTGTTAAAATATAAACCATAAGCAATAAGCTTAGTGAGGTACTCCGTCCCTGCAATAGAATAACAATTCTATATCGAATATGTGAATATAAAATCTGAACAATCCTGCCCATTGGCAATAACAAATCATGGATCATAAGATCCAAATAATTCTGCCCGTTGGCAATAACAAATCCTGGATCGTAAGATCCAAATAATTCTGCCTGTTGGCAATAACAAATCCTGGATCATAAGATCCAAATAATTCTGCCCGTTGGCAATAACAAATACTGGATCGTAAGATCCAAATAATTCTGCCCGTTGGCAATAACAAATCCTGGATCATAAGATCCAAATAATTCTGCCCGTTGGCAATAACAAATCTTGGATCATAAGATCCAAATAATTCTGCCCATTGGCAATAACAAATCCTGGATATTTGAATATCCAAATAATTCTGCCCATTGGCAATAACAAATCCTGGATATTTGAATATCCAAACAAATCCTGAATACCGAAGTATTCAAAGCAATTCTGGATCATGAGACCCAAACAAATCCTGGATATTTTAATATCCAAACAAATCCTGAATACCGAAGTATTCAAACAATTCCGCTCTTAGAGCTATATTCATATTTATATATGAAACAAATCATAAGTACACTCACCTTGGCAGTTTAACTGGCTTTGCCCTTGCCTTTATCCAGTACTTGTTCAATCAGATCTTCTTCCCTTCCTATCATTCTTAAAATATTACTATCATTGTAATAATATCAATAATCCAAAGAACGATTTAAACATAATTCAATCCATAAGCATCACATGATTCCATTCAAATCATTTATCACAAGTGAAGTTCCATCCAAATCCATGCTAGCATATTCAACATATCCAAATCATAGACCAAATATAAATTCATTTATTCTTGTAAATTCAATCCTTGTCATATTATTATTCCAATACACAAGACGGTACATCATTTTAGGTCTCGTAGAGCAAGATATGCTCATTTCATTACCACATGGCAAATATGCCCTATAGGCCCTCTTATCGTTCATTCAACTTCCACGAATTTCCATAATTTTTCTACATCATAAATTTATATGATATTTCACCCAACATCAGTAAACATATTGAAAAATACAAAATTAAAATTTCATAATTTTTAAGGTTCGTTTGCTATGTCAAGCAAAACACCGAACACATGGCGGGCATATTTTCACCCTTAGGGCATATTTCATACCCAAACTTCAAACTATCACCAAGGACTCATTTCTTGGTATTTTCCCATTATTTTTGGATATGTCATACATATCTAAGTCAAGTTTAATCTCCAATTGGACTCAATCAATTCCAGTAAGTATAGAGAAATATATGGAAGTTTGAATAAACAAGGTTCTTAAACAAAACAATCTCAAGGGTTTACACATTCAAGTTTACTTAAACTTTCATCTATCCATAAGTACATATTAAGACATGTAATTTCAGTAAACAAATGATTATTTCAATCATTTAAATAAGTAATACAAAAAAATAAACAAGATTTATGGATGGAAATACCTTAGGGGCTTTTACGTAATTTTTCTATGAATTTTTCTTCAATTTCTCCTCACACTGTCTTCCTAACTTCCTACTTCTCTTTCCTTAAGCTTAAAATCTCTCATAGCTGCATTTGGGATGAATAAATAGGTAATTCTAAGGGTTTAAGGTCGGCCAAAGCCACCACCCTTCCCAACCAATGAGAATAAAACATTTGTTGCCATATTAAGACAAAATACTACTTAACGGATGGACTACTTTGCCCTTGTTTCGTAATTTTAGGATAACTTCTCACTCGAACCTCCGTTTCACACACCGTTTGTTTTGTTACAACCATAACTCACTTGTCTACAACTATGTAGTTTTCACCTCAAGTCAATTGTTATGTCATAAAGGTCAAAACTAGCCTTAAACATGAACATTCCTACCGAAACCTTCAAAATTTTGTATTTGTAACTAATTCGACATTTCATGCTTTTTGAAGGTAGGATTAGACTAAACATAATAAATTAACATCACGTGTATTAATGACACACTAATCATATCACATAATCTAGGCATGATTTAATCATAATTAATCATAATTATATTCGGGTTGTCACACATATGGTTTAATTCTCAACATCACTTTCAAAAAACCATTTAATTACTAATAACCTATTAGGCCCGGTACCAAATTTTAAACTTTTTAACTAAAACACACATGTAAATTCATCCATACAAAGATAGGATAAATAAGTGAAATGAATAAATAATAACTGATAATTCTCGCTAAAATAATTATAAAACTATATCGAATCAATGAAAAATAAAAATGCAAGAAATAAATTAAAAGACAACAGTTGGACAACATGCCCGAATATAAGTCATAGTTCTCCTATCTAGATCACAATGAGAGAAGCGTCTATAGAATATCCTGCCCACATCCATAGTTGTGGCAACAATGTCTTACTAGAAAGAATAGTCATCCAGGCATCCCTGTGTCTGGACACCTAAAAAGTATAACGAAGGATAAGAAATAAGGAAAGATAGATACGGGTGAGAGCCCGAGTTTTGAAAAACATTTTAGCAAGTGCTTAACATACTTTAATATTTAAAATATGATATTCTCCATATTTAAACAAGTGTCGCACTCCCATGAGATACCCCTCACATCTCATCTAATAGTGTGCACCTAATGCATGTATTTTAATAACCAAGTTACACTACCCAGCCTAGCTAGCGTCTTACCCAAACTTCTAAGCACCCAAACACTATATCATGCCTCGCATACATTATTCCAAGTACCTTATAATTTCTTGCTTATCATATATCCATTCTTTATAAATAACCTTCACTAGTTATTACACTATTCACATTTTAGTGTTATTATCTCGTACATAATATTATCATCTTTATATATGTATATCACATATTTTATTCCAGATTATGTATTCTCGGATGATCCAGAAATTATTCCACATTTCATTCCTTATTATGTCCTTATATATATATATATCTATATATATATAATAAAGTAGAAAAGATATGTATGTCATAAGCTTCAAGAATGATGTCATCAAGATGATTTTTTTTGCACTTACTATTTTAGCCTTGCAAATTTTGAATTCATCTTCTTTTGACACACTCTAATTTATTTCTTTATTTTTTCTCAAAATTTAAAAACACGGATAAAATAGTATATTCCAATCTTATTCTCACATAACACCTAAGACACTAAATGAATGGCTGAGATTAATCTATACCTACACATACCCCCAAATCTTCAACTATGCAAAACACATCTATTTCTCTGACTATTTTACTTCGAGCCTCTCAATCTCTCAACTACCCACTCTTGAAAAGTGCAAAACCCACTATTGGAAAGTGCAAATCACGCCTATCTATATCTCCAACAAATCCTCTACCACAAGCATAGCTCAAAATTGGAAATCCTCAAAACACGCATCTTTTTTTCTCTCTCTCTCTCTCCAACAAATCGAAAATCCTCAAAATGGATTCAAACTGAAAACCCATTTCCCCTCTCTCTTTATGGGTATAAAAATCAAGGTTTGATCCTCGCTGCAAATGATCAAGGTCCGTGTTGTCTTCATACCAGGCATAACACAGACTTTCTGCAAATTATCCTTGCTATCATCAAAGGTAATGGTGGGTTTATGAATTCTATTTTGTGAAGAAACACGACTCTGTCATAACACGAACTCTGTCATCCATGCATAACACGAACTCTATTTTGTGATCTCTGTCATCCAAGCATACTTATATTTTTTTTGTAAGGAAAGTTTATGAAGACGAGAAGAAAAATAAAATTTATGTTTTTCTCATTCTTTTATCTTCTTATCCTTTTTGTTTTATTTACCCTATGGATTTTGGCCTTTGTATTGTATCAGGTTCTACTTTTAATTTCGAAATGGGTCTCAGGACCGATGGACCAAGACACAAATATAATGAGAAGGAAATAGGCCACATATCTATTTTTTATATGGTATGTAAATGGGTATGTCAGTTTGAAGGCTAAGGCAACCAACACAACCACTACGAGAGAAAAAAAAAGTCCCAAAGCCCCCCAATCTGATGTGAATGGCTTGGTGAATAACCAATAGGGCTTGGTGAGTTTCATGGTGCCCCTTTCCAACCGAGTCAAACCTGCCTGAAAAATCTCGGTTCATCTAGGTTTTAAAGATTTTTATATTATGTTTCTTTTTTGGGTACTGTACCACACATTTTCTATGTTCCTCTTTCCGAACATCTATTCATAGAGTCTCATTTTTTGTTTACTTTTAATATAATAAGCAAGGTGGTTTTTTTTTATATTGTACTTCCATTTGTTGTGATGTTGTGTTTTGTTTACAGGGAAAACGTGGTACATATATGTAAATTTATGTTTTAGAGCATATCTATATCGGTATATTACCTTTTTAGAATGTTCAATTGGATAATTAATTTTACCACAATATTAATCTTTTCTCATGTTTTACTCAATTTAGGTATATGGGTTATAAATGAAAGGTTTTTAACCTTTCTTTGGTGGTTTTAAAACTTTCTTGCTTCTAAATTATATTTTAATAATATATTTAGGTTTTAGTTTTATCCTGATTTTGAAGTAATGCAGCTATATATAAGTTGGATGCTCCAGTTCAATATGTTCGTATGATCACACATGTGTTTCGTCACACAACCTTATTTTATCTTTCTCACTCTCAATACCATATCCCTCTCTCGGATTGGACAAGTTTGGTGTTTTTTATGATTTCTACAGTTGGAGGGCATTGTTTTGGCATATTGATATTTGTTTGGTCATTTCCTTTATTTTTCACACTCACATGTACTTCTTGCACTCCTCAGGTACGCTCATTACTTCTATTTTTTATTGTTTGTATTTTTTTTATTTTTCACATTGAAGGTGCTTATTTATCTTATTTTTTATCCTTTCCCTTGCAAGATTTAAAGCATTTTTCCTATTTCTAATAGTTTCAGGTATTCATTTTGAAGTTATTTTGTGGTTTCTGGAATCTGTCCACATACAATATTTTGGGTTACAATTTACTACTTCTAATTTTGTTTATATTTTTCTATTGTAACTCTTATATGTCCTATATCTTACTTGCAGGTATAGTCATTGCAAATGTTGTTATGATTTTAAATGTAGTTTTCTTTTTTAAACAGGGTTTTGCTACCTTTGTGAAGATAGTTGCTTCAGGATTGTAAATAGTTCCTATGCAAATTCCTCAAAAAATGATTCTTAGCTACATGTATGTTAGGCCACTACTTATAGCTTCTAACAAGCATTTGTTTTCTCTAAAATGGAGGAGAAAAACAAAGTTGGTGGTTTTGACTTATGGCTAATCCAACCTTTGTTTAATCCATACATAATTATGACAATTTTTTTGCTTACATTTCAAGAGAAGGAGATAATTTTTAGCAGAAGCATTTTGTAATTATGAATGAACAAGACATGATGTTGGCGATACAAGTGGCATGGCATATTATAGTCACGATTGGAAACACAAGTTGGGTCCGATAAGATTTGTAATGCATCAACATGCAATATTGTCGTAATGACCGGGCTTTAATTTGATATTCTTTGAAATTTGAATGCAACATGAGGTTGTGAGCTAAATAATTCATGATGTTTATGTAAGGTCCAAGATATAATATTATTATTGTTATTGTAATATTTTTCTGAAATAGTGTGGATAGTCATAAAAACAAATTGAACAGTGTCAAAATTTTATAAAATAATTTTATTATATATATAACTTGGGAAGTTTCGTGATAATTTAGAAATTATGCATGCCTTCAGGTATGGGCATATCCCTATTTATACACACTTTTATTGTTATTTAACTAAATTTAAAAATTTGAGACATATATTCCAATAGTTGTATGGGTGCTCTTTCATAAGTATACGCATTCTCGTACTCTATTAAAAGACTATACACACACACACACACACACACACACACACACACACACACACACACACACACACTAGGGTATGCATGTGTTTGAAGGCACGCTGATAATTTGGAAAAGTATAAAATCGTGTATAATATAAATAATAAATGTTTAGTATAATTTAAGTGTAAATAATGAAGAAAATTTAGATATTTTAAGTATAAACAATAAATGTTTTATATATGAAATATTTTATTAAATGTACTTGATGTGATATCGACTTAAATGAAAAAAAAAACTTTAATCCACAAGGATCATAATCAAAAATAAATTGACATAGCAAAAACTGATGGTTAAAATATGCATGCATATATCTTTTTAATTAGATCAAAACCCATATAATATATAAATATATATTTAAGGTATGATAAATCATAGGGGCGCATACACACATATATAATACTAACAAAATGTGCTTTGGTGGTTGTTTAAGATTATAAGTATCTTTATTAATTTAAGTGTGCGGTTTAATGTAGTCGACGTATAGTGACTTTTGTTTAAGGTCCAGGATAGACGATTAGTGCTGGAGTATTTTTTTTCTTTAACACAGTGCATAGTCGTACAATCAGAGCAAAAAATATCTAAATTCTCTTGATTGTTTACACCTAAAATATAGAAAACATTTATTGCTTATAGTATACATGATTTCATACTTTTCAAAATTATCAGTGTGCCTTCAGGCACGGTCATACCTAGTATATAAATACAGTAGGAAACTTATGTATGTCACAAGTTGAAACTATGATGTCATCAATGTGAATTTTTTCAACATTACCTATTTTGACCCTTACAAATTTGGATTCCCCCTATTTTCACACACTCTAATTTGTTTCCCCCTTTTCTTCCAAATTCAATAACAAGGGTACATTAGTATTTCACCCATTCTCTCCCTTCCCCTCATTATCCATACTTACCCGTCTCTTTTTTTTCTCCCTCGCTTTACTCTCTCCCTCCCTCTCTCCCTTTATCAATGAACAACAACAACTCTAGGATGTACCAATCTCTGGTAAGGACTAACAACTCCGGAGGTTCATCTTATAAATCAACTGTACCATTTTTCCAACTCGGATGTACCATTTTCCCCCTTAAACTAAGGTAATCTTTATGTTCTTTAATCGGTTTTTATTGGCGGTTCATCTTATAAATCGTTTTGTTCTTTTATGGCTTTGTTGTTGGCATATAAATATTACAAATCATTTTGTTCTTTAATTGTTTTTTTTCTGTAATCGTTTCTTATCTTTTTGTTTTTTTTTTAAACCTAGAACTGTTTGTTTGTAATCGTTTATACTCTTTTTAGGTCTTTTTGGCTGTAATCATTTCGTTGGCGGTATTCATCATTTTTCAGATTTGACATATAAATCATTTTGTTCCTTAATAGGTGTTTGCTAAAAGTCCCGAGGCATTTTTTTTAATCAAATTCACTCATTTGTTTCATATTGAAACCTATTCCTGTTTTGCTATAATCTTTTTGTTGGCTGTAATCGTTTCTACTATTTTTGGGTCTTTTGGGTTGTAATCGTTTTGTTGGCTACAGTCATTATTTTGAAGATTTGACATATAAATCGTTTTGTTGTTTAATATGATATTTTTTGGAACCAGCCTTTCACCTTTTATACCATGAAGGACTTGTCGGTATGGCACTGTAAACATCAACTATAACAACAATTGAAAAAGAAAGTGGGGAATTTCCACTCACCATTACAGATACTGAAGGACAATGGTTTAGATCTTCAATGTGGAAATGTAACTGTCAGAGATGGGCTCATCCAAATTAGTTGCAAATTTGGATGAGCTCTCAATTTCCCATTAAAATTGACATGGCTTTTTGTTATTTCACTTAAAATGAGCATGATCCATTCGAAACGATAAAATGTGACAAATAACATGACTAACAAGTCATAATTTTAACACAAACATGACACGACAAACATGACATGACTTCATGTATTAAAAACCCAAAATATACACATCATGAAATGATTTATTGAGTCGATTTTGGGGTAATTTTGTATTGTACTATATTATTCTGCCTTTACCAAATTTTCCATATGGAGGTTGTTACCGTCTAGAATTCTTTGTATGTTTTTTTTTGGATACTAAAATTCTTTGTATGTTTTTTTAATCAAGTTCACTCATTTGTTTCATATAGCGTCAATTTTTTATACATGTTTCGTCAATTTTTTATACCTGTTTGATTCATATACCAATAAGTCAAGCATATCTGTTTAAGTAGTATTAATAGAGGCCAAACCATTTCTAATCAATTAATCAACATTATTCGTCGTGTTGATTTACCAGTTTTAGTAGTTGAACCGATAACTGACCTATTGACATACTACACATACCTTGCTGATTTTTCAGTTTATAAGAAAATGATCTAATTTCTTAGAGTTAGTAGTCATTATAATGAAACTGAATAAAAAACTAAACAGATTTTATAATGTTTACAGATACAATGTTTGCAGATATAATGATTGAAATTCTTAGAGTTGGTCACTTAAGTTATAAACTGAGAATAAAGTAAGTACACCGCACAAACATTGAAATTCTTTCACTTTAAGTGCTCCACAAACTTCTTAAGCACAGGAACGTGAGAAAAGAGTTCTATTTGGCCTGGATAGTAAAAAACTATATAATCACGATCCGTAAAGTTATCCAATTCTTCTATTGACCAGTCATCCAAATTATCCTCGATGCTCCATGCAGTTAATAAGGCCACAATTTGGACCCAATCCAAGTTTCTCCATAACATCCTCCAAAGAAATAAGTTCCCTAATATCCATGCCAGCAGGATAGTCAAAATTTTCTACAGTATGATCCAAATTCATAATATGAATTCTTCGCCCCACGGCTTCATAATGTGGGTTCAAATGAGAGTAGTAAGTAGAATTCCCACTTCATGCAGGACCAATAACTATCTGAGCATAACCTATTATAGTAAACTAGCAAATCTTCTTTGTTTTGTTCCCAAAAAATCCTCAAGGTATTTTTAATTTAGGACGGATGTACGAATGAAACTAAATAGTTGAAACCCCCCAATAACTTAACTGAGAGGGTATGTGGCACAACAAACACCAGCAGCAAACACCAGCGTATGTTCTGTTTATTTTTATTCTTTCTGTACTGTTTTTTTTATTTATGTGTTTTTGGAAGTTATACAGTACATGGAAGTTTGAGGCCATTGTAGCAATGCAATATGTATATTTTGTAATTTTGATCTTTATGCAGGGGCTTATTATATTCATTTTGTAGTTTATTTTGAAATTTAGTTGGTCACACTTGGTTTTTCTTTTGATTTGGATTTGTAATGAGTGACTTAATGAGATGCCCCCTTTCGTTTCCTATTTCCATGGGAATCAATTCATTGGAGGTGGGAGTACGAATTGGATTCTATGAAAAAATGGAAAAGTAAGAGAACATCGCATCAAACCGCGTATATCTTTTATCCAACTTCTCATAATATCAAATGCTTTCTGATTGTTTCTCACCTTATATCAGCATCTTCCATTACCTAACATTAACTGCTTTATGAAATTACAGGAGAGTTACAAAGGATGATATTATATATCCTGAGTGTGAGATTGAAGCATTAGGTGGATGTGGAAGGAGCACCCCTGAGCAACTAAGTGCCTAATTAAGTAGTCTAAATCAAAATAACATATATACAGATCTGAGTATATACCTGTATATATGCGTCGATGATGGGGCTATGTTTCAAACACGGGCCAGATCTGAAATAAGTGTGTTTCTCTCCCCAAAATCCCTATGTATATACCTGTATAATCTATGTATGTTTAAACTATGGGTGTTTCTCAACTCCCTTCTATAATTTTGGGTTTCAATCCTTAACAACCTTGTCATTATGTGATAACAAGGCCCAAAAACTCTCTTTTGTAATTTTTATTATATCTTAACATATTAAGATAATGCCCCTATTATTATCTTATAGTTATGATGTAAACGATTTTTACAGGTATAAAGGAGGGCCATAAATGGGCAATTGATACCTGTCTCGGATTATTTTTTGTGGTGTTTTGTGGATGCCTAAACCATCTCCATAAAAGATCTCAGATCTCAAGATTCTTATTAAGATGATGCCTTTTTTTCTTTTCTTGGTGTGAGCTGTTTACCTTATCATTTTTTATTCTATCTTAACATATTAAGATGATGCCCCTGTTTGTATCTTACAGGTATAAATGAGGGCCATAAATGGGCGATTGATCCCTATCTCGAATTATTTTTTTGTTGCCTTTTGCAGATGCATAAACCATCTCCATAGAAGATATCAGATCTCAAGATACTTATTAAGATGATGCCTTTTTTTCTTGGTGTGAGCTGTTTACCTTATCATTTTTTATTCTATATTAACATATTAAGATGATGCCCCTGTTTCTATCTTACATGTATAATGTAAATGATTTTACAGGTATTAACGAGGGCCATAAATGGGCGATTAATACCTGTTCAATCTTCATAAGTTACAAGTATAAACGACTGATACCTGTTCTTTGTATTAGTATTTGAATCAGTTCGAGACGTGAATGCATGCATTACATTTGAAAGGAGATATGATCATGATTGCAATGTCATGATTGTTGGACTAGACAATCAAGCGTCGTTGTATATCTAACTTATGTATAAGGTTAACCAATTTGAGAGCATAACCAGGTTTTCAAGTGTGACTAATTTGGTGATGCAGGTTTGCAGACAATCATTTAATTGCGCATATGCTTCGATTATTTGACTATGGCATATGCCCTATTTTAGTTCAACTCCTCTCATACCCTCTCATACTCTCTCTCTGTGTCCAACCCGCCGCTGACAGTAGTAAACCTTAACTTCAAGTAGGTGGCTCATTATCTTATTGAAACCCGGTGCTTGGGTCTAAACCAAGGAGGCAAATACATCACTTTTACTTGCAGATAGCGGAGAAGATTTATCTGGTGACAATCCAATGTCCCAGTCGAATGACAGTATATACGAGGAAGAGATGGAAGCGGATACTAAATATTATGATAGCGATGGTGCATGTAATGGAAATGATGGTAATCCCGACAATGATTATGACATTACTAATAAAGATGAGCTCAATGAAGAGGATGAATTTACAACTGCTCCTCTTCTTGGTTTGTTGAAATAGCCAATTTGTAGTGTAAACACATTGTTGTATTGATTACTACTCATTGAATAGTTGATTACATTCTTTTGCAAATTTATAAAGCAATTGATTGTTCATCCTTAAATACATATAGGAAACTTTGGTTAAATTTTATTTATTTATTGATACATTGGTTTATGTTTATATGAGGTCCAACATATAAAACATTTATACCTTTGTGTCGTAAAAAAATGTTTTACTTAAATTTACCTGATTTTATACTTTGAAAATTTACACTTCTAACATATAAAACATTTATTATTTATATTATACACGACTTTATGCTTTTCAAAATTATCAGCGTGCCTTCAGGCACGGGCATATCCTAGTATATATATATATATATATATATATATATATATATATATACTAGGATATGCCCTTGCCTGAAGGCACGCTGATAATAAAAAATGAAGAATATTTTCAAAGTACGTAATTGCAAGATTTTGTTTTGCCATAGTACGTAATCGCGAAATGGGAAAAATTTCAAAGCACGCAAAAAACGTGCGTAATTACAAAAGGAGAAATTTTTTGAAACGTATGCCCATGTTAAAAACGTATCATGTCACATTTTAAATGATTTGTGCTCATGTTAAAAAAAAGAAATTTGTGTTGTCTTGTGTCATTTTTAATTAGTGATGTCCGCCTTAGGTAAAAATAATGTAAAGGTCATGTTCGGTTTGAATTAGTTCATGTGTATGTCAGATAAATAAAATAAAAATCATATTGTGTCGCATTTTAATTACGTATTGTTCATATTTAGAAATGAATTTAGAATATTTTAAGAACATTTGTTTAAAATTAAAATCGCAAATTTAGAATATTTAGCCATCAAACGCAAATTTAAGTCATAATTTTTTTTTACAACACAAAGACGTAAATTAAAACAACAAATTTTGAACAGAGCTTCGTTTCTTTATCGAGCTATCCATCCTATTAAAGAAATTAAAAATAATCCAACAAAAACAATGCTATACAATTATGACAAAAAAAATCAAATGAACATATAGTTCAATAAAACCAACATTATTGGAGTCCAACTTAGCCATATCATTGAATTGGATCGTCGCAACCTTTATCTAAAGATTGTTTGAAACCAAATCAGTCACCCTTTGCAAACTATTGCTAAGGATACTCCTCGACTCGGTAGAACTTCTTGGCAGGCAAGATTTCGGTAACTATCTTTCTGTTAAGGATTTTCTATTGTCGGTCCCTGGACTCTAATGCGGCCATATATTACAAATATTATTGTGGCTTGTTAAGTATGTGTGCCTCTCCACATTGAGTTGAACCGACGGTTTTTGTTCATCTAATTGAGATAGACCATGAAAAATCATATATTCAAACCTATAGTGCGGTTTTCTCTCTCGATTGGGAATGAAGTCTTTCATTGATCTGAAATCCATCAAATCTTTTATGATATTTACATCCTCGGATATCTGTCACATGTTTAAACAAACATATATAAGAACCACTCCAAAGAGAAAGTAAGGTGCACCATAAGGAGGGAATAAAATCACCTGTAAGCAACGAACATATTTTCTTAAAGTAAGGTTGACCAAATTTAAATATCAACAAAGTAAGGTCAAAGAAGCTGCAACATATCTGAAGCCACTAAGGTGCAACATATATGCAACATAGCTGCAACAATTCCTATAGAATACTCGAGGCCAATTGATCGAGGCCCTAGGCGGCGGCCTAACCCGCAGAGCCGGCACTGCTCTTAGCAAATGGAGGCGCGGTTCCATTTGGTTATTTGAGTTCAATTATCGAGACACTCTTTCTCTTTGAAATTATAAGGATGGTGAAACAACTATCTGATTCAATCAACAACAGAGCAATTGTTCAAGCAACCAATGACGACGCTTTGTCCAGTTAATTATCGTGTGTCAGAAAGGGATACCTGAAAGATGACTACATCCATTTGTTTGTTAGAAGACCTGTAAGGAGATCTCCAATAATCAACCGCGTTTACTTTGCTCGTTGGGCCTCTCTTCGAAAGCTTCTCTACGAGTTTGTTGATTATGAGATAAATGTCAATGAAAAAGGTCACACAAAGAAACATATATTGTCATTGGGGGCGGACTTTGATAGAACATATTTTCAGTTGGAAGATGAAGGAAAAGCATCACGTATGTACGTGGAATTGGATTTTAAGGAGGTGACTTGCAAGAAGGCTGCTCTTATAGAAAATTTTGGTTAATTGAGGGATAAAGTCGGTGACACGGCATCAATCTCCTGAGAGAAAGGGGAAGTACTCAGTGATCACTATAAACTACAGAAATTAGATGATATCATAGCTTTGCCTCATATGGATCCCAACCTTCCAACATTTATAATTCCAGAGTGCGTATTAATATACTTGGATATATATTCTAGTCGTGCTATAGTTGGTTGGGCTTCAAAAGCATTCTCTACAGCAGTTTTTTTCTTATATGAGAAGATCTATCTAGATGATGTTTTTGGTCAATAAATGATCGGAAATTTGGAGAGTCGAGGTTGTGCTCTATTAATAATTAATGCGACACCAACTTTACTCGGAAAGGAAAAACTTTTCCTCGACCAGGGATGGCAGAAGGTTGTTGCTTGGGACATGCTGAAAAAGTCTATACCAATTTTATTGAGACTCAGGAAAGATGCAGGATTGAGAGGTTGGAGTTGTTTGATGAGTTTGAAGAGTGGAACATGATGCAGGGTCACTACTGCGTGGCTTATGCTATCAATGACACCATGGGCTTGTTTAGGGATATGGGTTTCCCTAACGATCGGAGCTGACCGGTGCAACCTCAGCTACATCCTCATGAAGGTCCTGGGCTCCTACAGGAAATAGTAGTAATAATAATAATTAACTTCAAAACCAACACAGAGAATTCAAAATAGTGGGATCAACTTCAATGTGCTCATCACTACAACATAAAACCATTATACCATGCCAAACCAAACATCATGGTCAATACGAATCTCCATTTACTATTCGAGCACAATTCAACCTTTTATACAACGTCATCATGTACTTGTACTAAAAAAGATAGATTGTAATCAGAAAATGAATCGCCGCAATCAAAATTGAAATTGGTAGTCAAATTATAGTTCCCAACAACTACCATAGTTCCCTACATTTTTCATTTAAGGATCTAACTTGAGTACATTTTCTAGAATTAAGTTAACAAATAATATGGTCATATATTAATTCAATGTTAATGAATTAAAAAACAAAAAAAAAACAAAAATTAGTTGAAATCGAAAACCTGAAACATAGCTCAAATTTGAGATAGAAAAAGACTACTGAAAGAATGAGATATTTCCTTCCTATGTTTAGAGATGCATAACAAAAGAGACGTGCAAAATCATAGTTTAGAATAAAAAACATTCATTAGGCACACATAACATATTCACCAAACATATTTAGTTTTACAAAGTTATATGATTGGTAAAGCATCAATATATGCAACGTTTATATAGCATATCATCAAACACATTATTTACATAAAATATTTTTACTAACATACTACAAATCAAAAGGAAAATTCTACTTAAGCACTGAGCATTTATGGCCACAGTTTGCGGCAAAAAAACATGGTTTCAACAAAAAATAAAATAAAAAATACGTACCTATAGTTACTCCACATATTAAACCAAGGAAAAATCTTATCAAAATCTTAGCAATATAGAGGCAACTAAGATCGGCACTGGATCCATCCTCACCTGTATACCGAGGATTCTCCAACATGTTAGTCATAAACACGTCAATTTAATGAGCAATAATACTAATCATCCGCTCTCAACTACCAAATCATGTTGGGTGACTTCAACGATTAAACACGTGAGCAAAGGTAACGTAAAAATTATAAATGTACACTTTCTAAAACGTATACGAATTGTAAACAGCCTGAATCCAGAGTTTGTGAATGTACGCTTAATGTATGTTAACAAAAGAGTTAAGAAAGTCTACAATAATTACAAGAATCCAGAGCTAGGAAACTATGAAGATATATAGATAAAACCCACGAAAAGTATAATGCACCAACCCAGGCCCCGCTGTCAGAAGACCATCAGGCCTAGAACACTGTTCCACCAAAATCGGCGACCCGTAAAAGTAGTGATGGTGTCCCACCATCGCCGATGCTTGGAGGATCTCCAATCGGGTCCTATCAAAATAATATTAAATCAGTGGTATTAGTCACGAATAAACTGGTTAGTAACGAATAAGCTTTTTGAATCAGCAATACAAATGAGTTTGTTGTTTAATGGTTCATAATTGGTGAGTCTCTATGAATCTTATGTCAACACCTGTTCCTAATGGGTTTGGAGTTGTTTTGTTCAAGAAATATTCTCACATTGTTGGCCCAGATGTTTGTAAAGTAGACTGATTTGTTTACTTTAGACCAATTGCCCTTGCCAATTTTATTTTCAAGGCAATCACCCAGATTCTTGTAAATCGGTATCGTACACTATTGTAAATCAGTCCTCACGCATTCGTTGGCCGGGTCATACACTGTTGTAAATAAGTCCTCACGTAATCGGTCATGTGCGTTGCATTCAGTTGCCTTTCATCTGCATTTGTAGCCATTGTCTCAAGTTCAATTTCAAGATGACAAATTTTTTCCATTCAAAATAGTATTTATTATTTATGAAACAAAGAAATTCATTGCAAAAGGCTTAAAAAGAACCAAGTAAAAATAGAAAATTTCGCATACACAATTCTTCGAACACTTACCATACAACTGTGAAATTAGAAGTGTTTATTCTTCAACTTTGGGTTGAACAAAAGGGAAATGTCAGCAAGTACCTTAACAAATGAAAATGTTCTATGAGGTTGTCTTAGTTTTACTTAACTACTTATTAAAAAAATAAGTAAAAGTATCATAACTCACAATGTCCAATACAACTCCATAATTCACGAAACCTGGGATAATTTTTTTTCTACCTCAAGGTCTAGTAGATAGGTTAACCATCACAAAATTATCAATAAATGTATAACAACAAATGATCTTTTTGAGATAATAATCCCACAAAAACCATCAATTCATTAAAAAATGAAATGAATTAAATGATTCTCAAGAACACAACATGATAAAATCTCAACCTTTATAAGAATAATATATAGTACCACTGATTAATCATTTTAATTGAAGTGTTAACTTTAGCCATAATTTATGTTAACATAAAACAGGGCCTAAAAGAACAACTAAAAACCTATAAGCTATTAAATGTGAATACTCTGTTCAAACGACAAAAAAATATATATATGAGAGAGTTAAAAACACCATAAACACAGCTTATTCACTAACAATATAGAGATGCCTTGAACCCAAACTGGAGAGACAACAACCAACATCCAAAAAAATGAAAGCTAAACGGATAGAAATGAAGATATACCACAGATCTAATGGGAAAAAAGTCATTTACGTCTTCATATAGATATAAATTACAGCAAAATATGAAAAATATTGTTAGTTACAAGAAATTGAACCAAAAATACACAAAATTGAGCCAAAACACATCCATATAAAAGCTTAGAACAAATTGAAGGTGTGGAAAAGATTACCTATAGGAGCATGTGTGAGAGAGAGAGGTAGATGAGTGTGAGGGGGCGGATGAGGGAGAGGCGCGAGGGAGGGTTTGGGTGAATCGGGAGAGAGGATATGTGGGATGGAGGGTTTGAACATGGTTTATGTGGTTGGAGAGTGTGAGAGAGAGTTTGACTTGGGTAAGTTTATAACTTTATCCCTAATTTTGAATTTTAAAGAGAAGAGGCAAACAAATTAATCCAAATTTGTAGGGGACAAAGTAGGAAGTGCAGGAAAAATTCATAAAGATGACATCATGAACCAAACTTGTGACATACATAAGGTTCCTACTTTATTATATATAATATATATATATATATATATATATATATATACATCTCATATATAGATATATACAATATACTATACACATCAAGTATATCCATACTTATATATGACACACTATATACGTATAATGACCATCCCTCAGAGTTATAACTCAATGGATACAGTCTCTCAATGCTATCATCTTCCAGGGAATTACTCACACATCATCTTGGGTACCAGCGGTCGAACTCTCACATAGACTTCGTAAAAACTAAATCACAACGTATGGGAAACGGTCATAATTCCTCACTGGAAATAAGAAAAATTATGCCTAATACATCTTACCCCTGATAAATGCCACACAATATAAAAAGGGAAGCTATGACCTAGGGACTATACGCAACCTGCTCCTCAATCCAGGGTCCTCACCCACATCGCTCAACTTCCCATGATAGCACTAGAGGGGTATGCTTCACATAAATATATCATTCACACAGAGATATATTCATAATCATATTATATGTACACTCTCTCTCTCTCTCTCTCTCTATATATATATATATATATATATATATATATATATATATATATATATATATATATATATATACACTACACCAAATCTGTTCATTTGTCATGGTCATTTACTGTGACAAGTCCAACTTGTCAAGGTCAATGATCACGACAACTCTGGGAGTGATAACTTTTGTTGTCACAAACTTGTCGCGATCGGTGACCATGTCAAGTTCATTAGACTTGTCACGGTCATGTCACTGTCTTTGACCTTGACAAGTTTTTCCATGGTGAATGATCGTGACAAACCCGTGGCAATGTTTAAAAAAATGTCACGGTCATTGACCATGACAAGTCCTTGACAAGTTTTATTTGTCACAGACTTGTCACTATCAATGACCATGACAATTCTGGAAAGAATTGAAAAAAATTCTGTTGGGCAATATGGCCACTGCCACTACCTAACAGTATATTTGTACCTATTATAGCAATGTTATACCTGCTTAAATATCATATATCCAAATAAAGTAGAGATAATTCAAATATACATTCAAAACAATATGCATCACGATATAATCCAAATATAATTCATTCCCAAACCTTTCAAATAGTTATTCATAACATGATAGATATTTGGAAGCGTATTCTCCTTCGATAGTAAGCCCTTCACCCAATTCAGAATTCATGTCACGATATTGCCAAACAAATCGTATTGCGTCTTTAAACTGTGCAAACCAACCATGGCATGTAAAGTTGTTTGATTTTTCTTACAACAAGAGTATAACGGTTGGGTCGGCTTAAATTTTAATCTTTGATAGTCATCATCAAGGTTTATCGTGATAACTTCACGAGAACTTGAACCTTGTACATCATTAGTAACCTCATTCTCCTCCGCTTTATAAACTCCGTACGCATCATCAATTAAATCCTTTAGCATATTATGATCTACATCGTCCTCTTCTACATCTATCCTACTTGTTGAAGGTTGTTGTGAAGGTTGTTCGGGGACAAAAGGAACTTGCGATTCACCGTGAAAACTCCAAAATCGATAAATATCTTGCATACCCCATCTTAACAAATGTAGTTCAACTCTTTTCCACTCAAACACATTACTATTCTTACACCTGGCACATGGACACGAAAACTCTTCATCATTATGACATCTCTTTGAGTATTTCACAAATTCATTAGCACCTCTGCGAAACACATCCCCCATTCTATTTGTCTCACCCATCCACTCTTTGTATTTCGGATATCCCATCATAGTTACCACAACTAATCATCTATTCAAGGTAAGAACCATATATTCATGGATTAATATAAATAAAACTTAGATTTATAGTATGTTTCATTTAATTATGTCTTATTTATATTTGATTTTTAAATTTCAAATTCAAATTCAATTAATAACAGAAATTCTTATTTCCTCAATCTCCTCTAAAGGGTCAGTGGTCCTATCCCATTCAGGACCGCATATTTATGTAATATACTTAACAACTCATGCACATTGTTACAATTTGATAAACATTCAGCAGCATATCCCCGTAGTTCTACAAGCACACGACGCAGATTGGCAAGTGTGAGTGTTATTTCAATTGATCAATTGAAATAACACTCACACTTGTAAATCTAGTATGTACCCAGAGAACATCAGGATATGACTGCAGAACTTCCTCCAAACGTAACAACTTTAAGCCACTAAGAATATTATTATACATAAATTATGCAGTCCCAAACTGTCCAAACGGGACAATTCGAGAGATCTCATTGTTGATGTAAAAAATTAGATTATATCTAACTATTTAATCACAGATAAAATAAAATGAGACAAAGAAATTTTAAAGTGGTTTAGCCTTATAACAATGGCCTACGTCCACTGTTTATGTTATTGTTGACTGTTTGGTAATTCTCGATTACAAGTTTTATCAAGAAATTCCAGTCCCTTTACAATGAGGATAATACAATGTATTTATAGCCCTAAGGTTGTAATGTTAAAGGGTAATACATTAAATGCCCCTTATGCGTATACATGTGTATGGTAATAATAAGCATTTAATGTACAGTCAAACTGTTGGTTATCCTGCTATTAATGCTTTGTTCGAGGTGCAGCTCGGACCGCCTAAGCTGCTCGGTACTCAAACGTTGCTCGGTACTCATAAGTTGCTCGTAGAATTCTTGTTGGTGGGAGCATCTAAGTTGCTCGGGGAAGCAGTGTTCCTCGTAGCAATATGGTTCCTCGGAGTCAAAGTGTTGTTCAGAAGTGTTTGTTGTTGCCACGCAGATTGCCACGTGTCTTCACTCAATTGAGCCATGTCAGCAGACTAAATTTGGTATCAACAGAAGCCCCCAATGTTTCATAGTTCGAAATTTGAGGAGTGTGTAACATTCTTTCTCAAAATATGGCAGTTTTAAATGGTCATCCTGAAATTTAGGAGTATTTTCTTTTGTATTTATTTCTCCTTCCAAATTCATAGAATCGGTCTTTTTTGAATTTTTCTAACCGCTTCGATTCTCGCGCCCTTTTTGTATTTTTAGCCTTCGGTAACGTAACCGTCTCTTTTTGTAATCATTACTTTTACCCTTTCCCGAGGCAAAGTATTTAAACATTTGCAGAAAATCCCATCGTCTTCTACTTTTTCAAATTTGTCTCTTTGAGTTTTCCATCGTCTCTCTCTCCTGTGCGTTCATCTCTTTCATCATTTATTGTCAACAGACTCATCCCTTTCCTGTAAGATTTTATTCTTTCTCTTTGATTTCCTTCTTTCATCATGGTTTATCCTGTAGAATCGATTGATAAGTTTCGCTATGATTTCTCTATTCCCTCATGGGTTATTTTGGAAGAGCTTTCTGAGCCTTCAGACTATTTTCATTTGGCTGAGGGACATTGGTTCCCCAGTCTCTTTATCGCTGAGTGTGGCTTTTCTTTTCCACCAAACCCTCTATGTCTGGAATTCTATCAATACTTTGACGTGGTTCTTGCAAGAATAGCCCCCAATACGTGGAGAATAGTTAACGGTGTTTATAGATTAAATCAAATTCATGGAACTCGTATAGGAATTCCTGAAATTATGTTTTGTTATAGATGGGTTGTGGGCGATAATACTTTTTATTTAAAAACTAGGTTTTTAAATAGAGCTTTAGTGGTCAATCTCCCAGATGCCAATAGGGACTACTTTGAGCACGTGGTTGTTATGAAAAATTGGCAACACCCTCCATTAACTGGAGATGATGTTTACCAGGGTCCCAGATGTCCTCCCTATGGCAATGGGATGGGTTGTTTTTATTTTTTTTTCAAAATTATGCTTCCTTTATGTTTGATAAAATGTGCCACTGATATTTTAATTTTGATTTATTTGCAGTTGACAGCAAAAGAAAATCTCCAAAAGAGGCAGACGTTAACATAAGGCATTTAAAACTTATCTGGAGTTTGCATCAGACTGTTGCCGATGAGCATATTAGGTCAGCTTCATATTTGCTGCAGTACAAGAGTTACACCTCCTCTTTTACTGCTCTTCTGGTGATAAGCGACGCAGAACCACTACCAGCCTCTACAAGTTCTTCACCTGAGTTCCATATTCCTTTGAGTGAAAGGATGAAGAAAAGAAGACCTCCTACCCTTTTTGAGAAATCTGCTTCTGGTGCTGAAGAGGCAAATAAAAGTAAGCTTGATGTCCCAGGAAAGGGGACAAATAAAATTGATGCACCTCCTTCGGTTGCTCCTGTGAAGGTTGCCGAGAAGCCCCCAGTGACCCCGAGCAAGGCTGCTGCTCCAAGAGAGGTGATTGTCATTTCTCTGACTAAGACTACCTCGTTAGTCAAGAAAGTTGATGCTCCTCTGAGGAGGCTGAAAAAAAGCTCCTCTATCAATTTGGTTGAATCCATCTCTCAGCCCCCAATTAGTGGTGTTCCCACTTTTGTTCCCCCAAGCTCTGCTATGAACTCGATGAAGACTTGGATCATTCCCGAGATCCAAGGTATTGAAGAAAACCTTTCTCGGGACACGGTTACCACATTAGCAGCTCGTCATATTACTTCTGTAAGTCCTATAGTCTTAAATTTTCATTCTTTCCTTTTTGTATATGTGCAATGACTTGCTTTCATTTTCTTTTCACAGTTAGTGAGCTGTTTTAATACAATTCTGAAGAAAGATGAAGCTATTAAAGCTTCAAGCTCCTCGTCCGGTGTAGAGGAAGCTTTGATTGGCCTGGCTCAGTCTCTGAAAGATTCTCATCAGAAATATGATGATGACAAGGAAATTTGGGAGAAGAGGCTTACTTCGATCGAGCAGGAGAAGGCTCAGGTTATTGAGGTCTCCAAGGGGTTGGAGAAAAAATAAATGATTTGGAGGGAAAGAATAAAGAGCTCGAAGGGAAGCTCAAAAATGTTGGGGAGCTTGAAAATAAGCTCAAGACTGCTAAGGAGGAGTTGGGTCAACTTCGGGAAGTAAGTCGTCAGAAAGAGGAAGTTGAGAATAAACTGAAGGCTGCTGACAATCTTCTTTCCGAGAAGCTTTCCTTGGAGAAGACAAAAAGGAAATTGGCTGTCAAAAAATCCTTCAGCGCCGGCTGGGATAAAAAGGGTGGAATAAAGGTTTGGCTGCAATGATGTCGCAAGTGGAATATGGCAGCCTCAAATACTTTAGAGATGGATGGGTCGCTGCTCTGCAAGAAATGAAAGTTGATGAAAATTCTGAACTATTTCAGAGACACATCCCGGGTCCCCCTCCAACTCTTGAAGACGAAGAAGAGGACGAAGCTGCCTCTGAGGATTCTTCCATGGTGATGGGAGATCAAATTTCTCATTCCCCAGCTATCCATCCCACTGGCGAGGAACTTCAACTACCTGTTACTTCATCCGAGCAACCCTCTGTTCCATCCGAGCAACCTACCTCCTCGTTCCAGCCTCCCGAGAAAGTTTTGGGAGACAAGGAAAAGGTGTAGAGTTGTTCGGTTTTCTCTCTATTTTATTTTTCTTTGTCAAATGTAACTCTTAACTTTGTACTTCTCCTTTATGATGTAATAAAATTTGAACTTTTTTCTTACGCATACTGTTGATTCTCTTCTTCATGCTCTGTTTGTACTCTTATTAATTATTGCTTTTTCTTCCTATACTAGTTTCTGGCCAGGATGGAATTATTGTCTGCTTATGATACAAAACTGTTAAGACAATGCAATCAGTATTTCAAAGCCGGTCATACAGACATGAGTGCAGCTCAAATCACTGACATCCTTGGTCAAGGTGCTTCAGAGCAAGCAATTGAAGCCTATCATTATTTGAAGTGGCTACTCGATCGTGCAGTGGCTAACAACATAGCATACTATGATATGATTGAGAATATCCAAGGCACTCTTGAAAAACTTCAGCAACAATATAAGGAATCTACTGCCCTTTTGCACGAGGGGTACGTGAAGAAGTATCATCAAATCAGTGCTGATAAGGGATATGATAAACGGTTTGCTGCTTACGATGTGAGGGAGAGAACTTTGAAGGCTGAGGTCGAAGAGCACAGACAGATAGCTGAGTTATTAGAGAAAGAAAATAATAACCTGCAAAGAGAGGTATCTCAGTTGAAGTCTGCAGCTTCCACCTCAAACGCTTTGGTCCCTGTGAACGACGAGGGAGTCTCTTTCTTGGAGGTCGAAAATGCCAACCTGAGGGATGAATTAGAAACCTTGAAGAGAGTTGGCCCTTCTACATCTACTCGGGGACGAGCAAGATCTCCTTGAGGATGAGCAAGAGCTGCTCATACCACTTTTAAAATTAACCAACCGAACATCGATCCTCTACAATCCAACCGCAATGACAACATCAAATGTGTATCCCATACTCCTTCTAATTAATCTACTCAATTAATTATTTTCATCAATTAAAGTATACAATTATTAATTTACTAATTTACAATGAGAGGCAATCCTACTTGCATATGAAAGGGGCACTAATTATTAATTTACTAAAAAAATTAACAACTAATCAATATTTAATCAATCAATTCTTTTACAAGGGGCACTATAATATGACAGGCAATATCTAATAAACCAATAAAAATTTAATTAAAAAAATACACACACGGACATATACACACACACACAACCCCCCACCCCCTGCTCCCCCATTGCCACTGCCCACCACACACGCACACACACATACACACATATTTATACACTCACACATATAGACACACACACACATATATATCTGTATATAAACACACACAAACAGTGCCCCCTCCCCCTCCCCCCCCCCCCCACATATATACACCACACACTCACACACATGCACATTTACACATACATATATACACACATGCACATATACACACACATATACATAAATGGAAGAGAAATAGAGAGAGAATGTACCAAAATCGTAGAGAGAGAGAGTGCAGTCTCTTAGAGAAAGAGAGAGAGAAATGGAGGGAATACAAATCGGTGGGAAAAAAAGAGGGAAGGTTTTTTTACTGACAGGATTATCACGGACATGTCACGGTCATTGAATGTGACAACATTATAGGTTTTTCACGGTTAATAACCGTGACAAGTCCGTGGCACTGTACTAGTCACGGCCTTGTCACTGTCAATAACCGTGACAAGCCTTTGTCGCGGTCATTGACCGTGATAAAAAAAAAACGCCTGTTTTTTTGTCACGATCAATGTCCGGGACAATGCTGGACGGTTGAAGGGTGTCAATTTGACCATTTTGGTGTAGTGATATACATATATATATATATAGAGAGAGAGAGAGAGAGAGAGACAGAGAGAGAGAGAGAGAGAGAGAGAGAGAGAGCGGTTCTCATGCATACCCCAGTTTGCATACCGCTGGCGCGGACCAATTTTGATAAAATAGTAAAAAAAATATTTTTGAGCTAATTTTTTTATATAGTTTTTAAACATTTCAGTAGGGCCATATAAAAAAAATCAACTCAAATGAATTTTTTTACTTTTTTAAAAAAATCGGTCAAACTTTGTCAGTTTTTAACAACTTAAAAACTCACAAAGTTTGACCGATTTTTTTAAAATAGTAAAAAAATTAATTTTGAGCTGATTATTTTTTTATGGTTCTATTGAAATGTTTATAAATCATAAAAAAAAATCAGCCCAAAAATATTTTTTTTACTATTTTAAAAAAATGATCCTCATTCAGGATCCTCAAATTGGGACCTCACTTGATCCTTTCCATATATATATATATATATATATATATATATATATATATATATATATATATATATATATATATATATATATCACATCAAATCCGGCTATCATGCCTAACTTTTGGGGCATTAGCCTATAATCCCGAATATACCAATTCATATTACTTTATAAGTATACACGCAACTTATTTTAATCCCATAAATATTCACGCACTTATATTAAACCCATAAGCATTCTCTCACTTAGGATACAATTATCGCATAAATAATTCCCGAACATTAGCTCATCTCATCAAGCTAGTATTCTAATATCATCCTACTTTCACATGCGAATATCACTCATGCATACATTCAGCATATATATTCTACACGCATAAATATATATGTACGAACCCGCCAAATAATTCCTCCAAAGTCGTTCATCCCAAACATTCCTAAAATTTATACCCCGAATTTTAATCCCACTAACCCAAGGTTCGTATATCACTCATCTAATCATTTAGAAGTCCTAAAACTCTTTTTAGGATCCCCTAATATTTATCCTCATTAAATAAATCTCCTTAAATCCTTAAACCAAGAAGAAAATTTTCTTAAACTGTCTGGTCCGAATCAATTCGCAGGAGACCGAATCGATTCGCCTTGGCCGAATCGATTCACTCCCTTGTGAATCGATTCGAAATGGTTCAGAAACCTACTTTTGCGAAATTTGCTTCTTCTTCTTCTTCTTCTTCTTCTTCTTCTTCTTCTTCTTCTTCTTCTCCAATTCCTTAACCAAAACATACATACAACCCTATATCCATGGTTTCTAACCATCCCTAACAATATATACAACATCTACGCACCTGATTACACCCAATACATCAACTAATTCATGGGATTTATCAAAATTTTAAGAATTAAACCCTTTTTTCTTAATTGAATCATAATTTCCATTTCTTCCAATATGTCACCATAACTTACACCATTAGCATGGATTTAAGCCTAGATTTCATATAGTCTTATTATCATATCAATCTCTTATGAAATCATCTTCCAAAAACACATTTTTGTGCAAAAATCCCAAACCCAAAATCTTATAGTTTTCATCACCAACTATAATATGAACAATAAACACACTTAATAGATAAAGAAAGTTAAACACTTCCCTCATTGGATAAATCCGACGACCTCGTGCCGAAATTCACCGGAGCTTGGCATGAAATCTCCTATTTTTCTCCCTGTTCTTCTTATCTTATTCTTTTCCTTGCTTATTTTCTTTTTTTCCTTCTCTCATGACATAATAAGAAAGAAATGAGACTTATCCCTTATTAAACCCAAATTTGACTCGTATACACAATTACGAGTCCCTACTACTTCAAAAATATATGGAACCCAAACTCTACCCCCGGGTACTCTATTCTGACTATCTCAGCATTCTGAGACCAACCACGCACTCGAAATTTCCATCTAAGTCACTTAACAAAATCTCACGTCTTAAACCCAACACATCTCCACATGTGTTTTCCGAAGAAAATGACATCACCTGTCACTTTTATTCACCCGCGACATGAAATAAAAATAGTCCAACTCATTTACTTATCCCCATAAGTAAATATAACACATGTAAATATTAATCTATCACTCTCCCAAGTAATATCTAACGCACACTTCAAATTCTCTTTCACTTAAAGTTCTCGAATCATTAAATTACACCCACTCATGTGTAATACCCCGTATTTTCGTGATATTTATTTTTGGGATTAATTAAATTAAATGTGAATTAATTTGGGAATTAATCCGGATAAAATACTAACGAGATGTGAGTTGGTATTTGATTATAATGTGTATATTTGACTATATATGAATATTGAACTATGAAACTTGTCGTGAGATTGAAATACGGCAATTTGGAAATTTTTTGAGGCGCGTGTGACAGTCGCGTCAGGAATATTATTATTTAATTAAAAAGTGAATTTTAATTCTATTAACCGTATGGTCGTTTTGAGTGCGACAACGCGTCCGGAAGGGTCGGAATAGTCAGAAAACACTAGCCGTGGGTTTAGTTTGGGTCCCGGGGCATTTTTAGGTCATGCCGGCAACGTATAAGGGTAGTTTGGTAGATTTGGATTTTTGGGAATTAAAACCCACGAAAATTAGGAATTAATATCTGATTTGGACTTTACCCACTAAACCCACTAACAACACTTAATGACTAAATGGGCTACGGAAGTTATTGGAATTAGTTCCAAGAGTCTCCTAAGGCAAACCCTAGCCTCCATTGTCACCTTGGAGAAAAAGACTTGTAGAGAGAGAGAGAGGAGAATTCTGCAGAGAGAGAGAGAGAAATTCATCAATTCGCCATCAAAATCAGAGAAATACATAAGTCAAGTGGTTTAATTTACATTATTTTGCAGTGAATGTTTCTTCCATGCTTAGACAATTCTAAAATTACATTTGTTTGGGAGATTGATGAAAACCCATAAAATTGGAGTTATAAATTTAATTTTGGATATAGGTTTGCATGTAGAAATGTTATTGGATGATTGAACTAAAAGAATTACTACTTTTTGTGTTAAAAAAACGGATTTTATTAGGCTCATTGATGATCTAAAATTTCTAGGGTTCATGTTCTTGAGATTGGGGAAAAATGTAGAGTTTTGATATTTGGATGATGTTTAGGATGAATTAACCCCACAAACCACGTTAGTATATGACCTAAGTGTGTTTAGGAATGATTAGAAACCTTGAACAATTGTTGGATTGATGTTTAGATGAGATTAGAGGTGAAGAAAAGATGGAAAAACGAGAATAGGAAAATCTGGGCTCGAAACTGGCCTCTCGTTAGAAGACCTGCCCAGGTCGTTCGAACGAGCTCATTCGAACAAGCTTCTAACTAGTTGACCTTTGACTTCTAACGAGGGTGATGTTCGTTCGATGCCTTTCGTTCGAACGAGATCTCATTAGAAAGCCCACTTCGTTCGAACGAACTCTCGTTCGAACAGCCTCATTCGAACGAGACTTCTAACGAGCTGACAGTTTAGGCTTTTTGGCCTGTTTTGATTTTGCGTGTCCCGTAACCTTGTTCAAACGTAGAGATAACATTTCCTTGATGATTAGTTGATATATTTGGGATACTTGGAACACAATGAGGAGTAAAACAGAGAAGGGTGGTTTGAACCAAATGGAAATTTTGGATTAGGACGTGAGTGTCTATTACGACGTGAGAACAATTGACGGCTTGAATAATTATATTAACCGGGAATATGTAAATTGTGTAACGTTATAAGTTGGTACGAAAATGAGAAGTTTACCATAAATAAATTATGGTGATTACTAAGATGTGTGCATACTTAGTATATGTATATGATTTTATGTGTATGACATACCTACCATACTTGCTATCACGGGAGGTTTGCGTTCGCTTAGGGCCATCTATCCTTGTGTGCCTACGGGTGGGATTTAGATTGGTACCTCAAGAACATAGGTCAAAGAAGGACTTATTGGGTTGTTAATAAGTCTACTGATCGTGGGAGCGTAGGTATGTGCGTGACCCATGTGATGTGACTGTGTTCGCCTCCATTGGTTGTGATTTTTGTTATCTGAGAACGATTCCTGAGAGATTCGGAATGCGTGATCCTTATATACGTGATATACCGGGATTGATAGCAGAGTATGTGTGCACCGCAGCTTAGTCTCGGGGTGCTTGTATTGTATACTTATGACGTGAATAATATACACTCAATTAATGAGAACTTTCATATGGTATTGTGTGTATAAATATGGAAACGGTTTGAGAAAATATAAAGGGATAACCTGAAATGAATTGTATTGCTTAATTGAGAATCTGAGTGTATGTAAAGCCTCTATTTAATTGATAACGTTAGAATTTATAATTGGAACCTAGTAGAAAGGTTAGAACTCATGTCAGTGTAGTTAGATGTAATTATCATTTAGATGGGTGCTATTTGTTAGGAGTGCACAATTAGACGAGACGTGAGTATTTCATGTGAGTGCACGTCCTAACATGTATTTTGCATTCATTGTTTTAATGTTATTAAAGCACTTTCTATTTTAAAATACTCTCCACTTTCGGGCTCTGAACCGTTTGCTTTCAAATCTACTTTTTGTAAAAACCATTTTAGGTGCCCAGCCACAAGGACACCATGCTTAGGATTCTCATTCAGGTGACGAGCTGTAGCTGTTTGTGGAAGTTACAGGGCCTTGCTAGTAGACGCTTCTTTCATCTTAACTCCATATTCAGTATTCATCAGTTGTAGGGCATGTCGCCCATTTCCATTAGAGTCATTTCCTATTTCATATTTTCAGACTATTTGGCATGTAATTAATTCAGGATACTTTGTTTTATTCAATTCAGTTGTGGGATTGTTGTGAGGAGTTTTCCTCCGAATTTATTAATATTTGTTGGTTATTTCATTACTTCGTTATGGTGAATGGATTATGTTGTTCTTCGATTATTCTTTTATTGCGTGTTAATCAGACTTAATTTAAAATTTGACATCTTTCCTTTTTAAATACTAGGTGGTTAGTAATTATAAAACGTTTTCGACAGTGATGCTATTAACTGAGCCAACTTGGCATTTTGATTTAATTTAATAAAGGAGTAGCTACCCGGTATTTAATTAGTCGGGGTATCACTGGTGGTATCAGAGCATCAGGTTCTAGTGTCCATAGGATCTGTACGGCTTATTTCGCTTTCAGCTTAACGTTTTTTCTATAGAGCCCTATTATTAGGATTATTGTATTCCTGCTCTTACGTTTAAGTCTTCAGCTATTTGAGATTTGATGATAACTGTAGACTAATAAACTTTTTCATATTTCAGATGCCTCCGAGACGTGCTCCGAATGATAGGCGTGCCCAGACCGAGCAGCCAGCAGCTCCGACACAGGGTAATATGAACGCCAACGAAGTAGCCGCCATTGTGGCTCAGGCGGTAAATGCCGTGATAGCGGTGATTCAGCAGGCTCCACCCCAGGTTCAGGCAGTGGCGCCAGTACCAGCACAGCTTCCCTCTGCATGGGAGAGGGTGAGGGATGCTTTTCAGAAGGCGCATTCCCCTGAGTTTTCTGGTAGATCCGATATTGTCATAGTTAGCCAATGGAAGAAAGACATCCAGTGGCATCTCCATATGTATGAGTGCACCGATGTGCAAAAGAAGTTATTGGCTTCCTTTAAGCTGGTGGGAGCCGCGTTGCAGTGGGGGGAGTCCACTACCACTTTGGAGGAGAGGGACACGATCCCTATTCTGGTGTTCTGGGAGCAGTTTGATCGCAAGTACTTTCCACCCGCAGTGAAGACTGAGATGAGGCGGAAATTACTAAACTTGAAGCAGGAGAATCTTACTGTAGCAGAGTATGAGGAGGAGTTTACGAGACTTCTCACTATTGTGCCAGATGAGGCACCTACGGAGAGCAAGAAGATTATGTTGTTTGTCGACGGGTTAGCTTGGAGGATCCGTCAGCACCTTATTGGGAACTTATCCCTGAGTACTTTCATTGATGTACTCAATGCCGCATTGCTACATTGCCAGGATCACCGCTTCCATCTTTAGGGAAGCAAGAGAGCAGGAGAGTCCAGCCAGCAGGGCAGGACCGGGGGTAATGGCGCTAGTGGAGCACCATCTCATGGACAGACTCGTCAGCACGAGCAGAGTTCCCATCAGGGGGAACCTGCTAAGTGATTCCATTCAGGTGATTCCAGGCACGGATATGGGGGTTATAGGCAGGGCCAGCAGGGCAAACATCGACAGCAAGGTCAGCATCAGGGCCAACAGCGTACACATCAGGGCCAACAGGGCCAGTGGCGTGGAGGTAACGGCCAGCAGGGTTGTGGTCAGCAGGGACAAAGGGGAGGTAATTTCAAAGGACGGTGTTTTGTGTGCGGCAAGCATGGCCATAAGTGTCAGGATTTCCCAGAGGGCAACAGGGCCCCACAGCAGCAGGGAGCCCGTAATGAGCCACAGAGGCCACTTTTTCCACTTGCCCTCCCAGCTCCAGCCCAGGTGCCAACCCTACCAGCCATTCCAGCAGCTCCAGTGCAGTAGGGGCAGTTACAGTATGGACGTGTCTATAACGTCCACCAGGCAGCAGCTCCATAGGCACCACCCGCGATTGAGGGTATGTTTCCTATCCATAGTACTATGGGTCAGATTTTGTTTGATACGGGGGCAACGTATTGTTTTATAGCTACACATTTTGCGAAGGCCTTAGGGTTGTTAGCCACAGCAGAGAGCACAATGACGTGTGTAGACTCACCATTGGGGAGTGGGTCACTTATTTTCTTTATATATCGGGGAGTGGGGGTAGAGATTGGTAGTTTGGTATTACCTGCAGACATGTTGGTATTAGATATGCATGTGCACGATGTGATTATCGGTATGGATTGGCTCGTAGCTCATAGATCCATGATTGATTGCTTCGGTGGGAGCATTGTTTTTGCCATTCCGGGGCAAGAGATGTTTGTAACGGCGATGCCTCGCCCAGAGGGAGGATCGACCGCTCATTTGTATTACATAGAGGAGGATACCTCTAAGGAGGTTGTAATCCCTTTAGATTCGATCCCAGTTGCTATGGAGTATTCCGATGTGTTTCAGGAGATACCAGGCCTACCCCCTAGTCGAGAGATAAACTTTGTGATAGACTTATTGCCAGATACGAGACCTATATCATGCGCACCGTACCGTATGGCTCCGGCAGAGATGCGAGAGCTACGAGATCAGATAGAGGAGCTGTTAGGTCAGGGCTTTATTCGCAGGAGTACCTTACCTTGGGGCGCTCCAGTTTTGTTTGTGAAGAAGAGAGATGGTTCACTGAGATTGTGTGTGGACTACCGGGAGTTGAACAAGGTCACGATACGGAATAAGTATATGTTGCCTCGAATCGATGACCTATTCGACCAGTTGAGAGGAGCTTCCTTCTTCTCGAAGATTGATTTGCGATCGGGATACCATCAATTGCGTATCAGGGAAGAGGATGTCTCGAAGACTGCGTTCTTAATGAGATATGGTTCTTACGAGTTTTGGGTTATGCCTTTTGGTTTGACCAACGCTCCAGCCGTGTTTATGGACTTGATGAATAGGGTGTTCAGAGAGTTCCTTGATCAGTTCGTCATTGTCTTCATTGATGATATTCTGGTTTACTCTCAGACAGAGGAGGAGCACGCCGAGCGTTTGAGGCAAGTTTTGCAGACGTTGCGTCAGAACGAGCTGTATGCAAAGTATGAGAAATGCGGGTTTTGGCTAAAGGAGGTCCAGTTCTTGGGACACATTATTTCCGACCGGGGGATATCTGTTGATCGGAGGAAGGTATCCACGGTGAGGGAGTGGGGACAGCCCACGACACCGACTGAGATCCGTAGTTTCTTGGACCTAGCAGGATATTACAGGAGGTTCATTCGGGGATTTTCGAAGATAGCAGGTCCTTTGACACATCTGACTCGTAAAGGTGTGCCGTTCATTTGGAGTGATGGCTGTCAGTTGGCATTTGATGAGTTGAAGGACAAGTTGACCTGAGCACTTGTGTTAGCATTGCCGAGACCGGGTGTTGAGTATCTAGTTTACACCGATACGTCCTTACAAGGACTTGGAGGTGTATTGCAGCAGGAGAGTCAGGCCATAGATTATGCGTCCCGTAAGCTTAAGCCTCATGAGAAGAATTACCCCACTCATGATTTGGAGTTAGCGGCAGTGGTATTTCCCCTACGGATTTGGAGACATTATCTTTTGGGGGAGAAGTTTAGATTATTCACGGACCATAAGTCCCTACAGTACCTATTCACGCCGAAGGAGTTGAATATGCGGCAGCGTAGGTGGCTTGAGTTTGTGAAAGACTATCAGTTTGATATCCAATATCACCCGGGGAAGGCTAACGTGGTAGAAGACGCGTTCAGCCGTAGGCCAGTAGATGAGGTAGCAGGGGTGTGGAAAGCCAAATGGAAGGAGTTGGGACACCAGGATGTAGTGGCCCGATCGTTCATGTCTATGATGACCGTTACACCGCAGATTGTCACAAAGGTAGTAAGGGCACAAGTAAATGACTCGTTCTGTCAGGAGCAGATAGTTCGGTTACTAGCAGAGGGAGTCGAGTCCTATACCGTTAGCTCATACGGGGGATTACGCTTCAATGGGAGATTGGTACTTCCGGAAGGGGAGGAATTGCGACACGAGGTAATGGCAGAGTTGCACAGCTCACGGTTCGCGGTACATCCCGGAGGGGACAAAATGTACCAAGACATGAGACGACAGTATTGGTGGAGCGGGATGAAGAGAGATACTGCCGTGTTTGTTTCTAAATGCGCCACTTATCAGCTGGTAAAAGTGGAACATCAGAGACGGACAGGACTTCTACATCCATTGGAGGTCCCGATGTGGATGTGGGAGAGCATATCCATGGATTTTATCACGGGGTTGCCTACGTCACCGAGGGGTCACGACTCCGTTTGGGTGATTGTGGACAGGTTGTCCAAAGTCGCTCATTTTCTACCCGTAAGGACAGACTACACTATGGGACAGTATGCCCAGCTCTTTATTTCAGAGATAGTGAGACTTCACGGTGTGCCCCTAAATATCGTGTCTGACAGAGACAAGATATTTGTTTCACGATTTTAAGAGAGTTTTCAGGAGGCCATGGGCAAGGAATTGCGGTTGAGTACGGCTTATCACCCGCAGACCGATGGGTAAACCGAGCATACAAATCAGATGTTGGAGGACATGCTACGTATGTGCATCATTGATTTTGGGGGTGGATGGGAGCAGTATCTTCCACTGGTGGAGTTTGCTTACAACAACTCCTACCAGTTCACCATTGGCATGGCTCCATTTGAGGCGATGTACGGTAGACCTTGTCATTCCCCAACATGTTGGTTGGAGGTCGGGGACAACAAACTACTTGGGCCGGAAGTGATTCAGGAGACTTCGGCAAGAATAGAGCTGGTACAGAGTCGCATTCGGGTAGCTCAAGACAGGTAGAAGAGTTATGCTAATGCGAAGAGGTCCTTCAGGCAATTTGAAGTGGGGGACCAGGTTTTACTCATATTATCTCCTATGGAGGGGATTATGCGATTCGGGAAGAAGGGGAAATTGGCACCGAGATATGTGGGTCCATTTCCTATTATTGAGCGGATTGGACCGGTTGCGTATAGACTTGGGTTACCGGAGCATTTGCATCCGATTCACGATGTGTTTCATATTTCATCGCTAAGGAAATATCTTAGAGACGATTTGTCTCATTCTCACATTGCTTTGGAGGACATCGATCTCCATCCTGATAGCTCCTACGAGGAGGGGCCGATTGTTATTTTGGACCGAAATGAGAGGAAATTGCGATCAAAGATAGTTCCGTTAGTGCGTGTTCAGTGGCGACATCACAATGTCGAGGAGTCCACATGGGAGCGCGAGGATGAGATGCGCGAACGTTATCCAGAGTTATTCTTACCAGGTACTTTCTAGTTCCGAATTTCGGGATGAAATTCAGTTATTAGGGGGGAAGTATGTAATACCCCGTATTTTCGTGATATTTATTTTTGGGATTAATTAAATTAAATGTGAATTAATTTGCGAATTAATCCGGATAGAATACTAACGAGATGTGAGTTGGTATTTGATTATAATGTGTATATATGACTATATATGAATATTGAACTATGAAACTTATCGTGAGATTGAAATACGGCAATTTGGAAATTTTGTTGAGACGCGTGTGACAGTCGCGTCAGAAATATTATTATTTAATTAAAAAGTGAATTTTAATTTTATTAATCGTATGGTCGTTTTGAGTGCGCCAATGCGTCCGGAAGGGTCGAAATAGTCTGAAAACACTAGCCGGGGGTTTAGTTTGGGTCCCGGAGCATTTTTAGGTCATGCCGGCAACGTATAAGGGTAGTTTGGTAATTTTGGATTTTTGGGAATTAAAACCCACGAAAATTAGGAATTAATAACTGATTTGGACTTTACCCACTAAACCCACTAACAACACTTAATGACTAAATGGGCTACGGAAGTTATTGGAATTAGTTCCAAGAGTCTCCTAAGGCAAACCCTAGCCTCCATTGTCACCTTGGAGAAAAAGACTTGTAGAGAGAGAGAGAGAGAGATAAATTCATCAATTCGCCATCAAAATCAGAGAAATACATAAGGCAAGTGGTTTAATTTACATTATTTTGCAGTGAATGTTTCTTCCATGCTTAGACAATTCTAAAATTACATTTGTTTGGGAGATTGATGAAAACCCATAAAATTGGAGTTATAAATTTAATTTTGGATATAGGTTTGCATGTAGAAATGTTATTGGATGATTGAACTAAAATAATTACTACTTTTTGTGTTAAAAAAACGGATTTTATTAGGCTCATTGATGATCTAAAATTTCTAGGGTTCATGTTCTTGAGATTGGGGAAAAATGTAGAGCTTTGATATTTGGATGATGTTTAGGATGAATTAACCCCACAAAACACGTTAGTATATGACCTAAGTGTGTTTAGGAATGATTAGAAACCTTGAACAATTGTTGGATTGATGTTTAGATGAGATTAGAGGTGAAGAAAAGATGGAAAAACGAGAATAGGAAAATCTGGGCTCGAAACTGGCCTCTCGTTAGAAGACTTTCCCAGGTCGTTCGAATGAGCTCGTTCGAACGAGCTTCTAATGAGTTGACCTTTGACTTCTAAAGAGGGTGATGTTCATTCGATGCCTTTCTTTTGAATGAGATCTCATTAGAAAGCCCACTTCGTTCGAACGAACTCTCGTTCGAACAGCCTCGTTCGAACGAGACTTCTAACGAGCTGACAGTTTAGGCTTTTTGGCCTGTTTTGATTTCGCGTGTCCCGTAACCTTGTTCAAACGTAGAGATAACATTTCCTTGATGATTAGTTGATATATTTGGGATACTTGGAATATAATAAGGAGTAAAACAGAGAAGGGTGGTTTGACCAAATGGAAATTTTGGACTAGGACGTGAGTGTCTATTATGACGTAAGAACAATTGACGGCTTGAATAATTATATTAACTGGGAATATGTAAATTGTGTAAAATTATAAGTTGGTACGAAAATGAGAAGTGTACCACAAATAAATTATGGTGATTTCTAAGATGTGTGCATACTTAGTATATGTATATGATTTTATGTGTATGGCATACCTACCATACTTGCTATCACGGGTGGTTTGCGTTCGCTTAGGGCCATCTATCCTTGTGTGCCTACGGGGGGGATTTAGATTGGTACCTCGAGAACATAGGTCAAAGAAGGACTTATTGGGTTGTTAATAAGTCTGCTGATCGTGGGAGCGTAGGTATGTGCGTGACCCATGTGATGTGACTGTGTTCGCCTCCATTGTTTGTGATTTTTGTTATCTGAGAACGATTCCTGAGAGATTCGGAATGCGTGATCCTTATGTACGTGATGTACCGGGATTGATAGTAGAGTATGTGTGCACCGCAGCTTAGTCTCGGGGTGCTTGTATCGTATATTTATGACGTGAATAATAAACACTTAATTAATGAGAACTTTCATGTGGTATTGTGTGTATAAATATGGAAACGCTTTGAGAAAATATAAAGGGATAACCTTAAATGAATTGTATTGCTTAATTGAGAATCCGAGTGTATATAAAGACTCTATTTAATTGATAACGTTAGAATGTATAATGGGAACCGAGTAGAAAGGTTAGAACTCATGTCAGTTTAGTTAGATGTAATTATCACTTAGATGGGTGCTATACGTTAGGAGTGCACAATTAGACGAGAGGTGAGCATTTCATGTGAGTGCACGTCCTAACATGTATTTTGCATTCATTGTTTAATGTTATTAAAGCACTTGCTATTTTAAAATACTCTCCACTTTCGGGCTCTGACCCGTTTGCTTTCAAATCTACTTTTTGTAAAAACCATTTTAGGTGACCAGCCACAAGACACCATGCTTAGGATTCTCATTCAGGTGACGAGCTGTAGCTGTTTGTGGAAGTTACAGGGTCTTGCTAGTAGATGCTTCTTTCATCTTGACTCCGTATTCAGTATTCATCAGTTGTAGGGCATGTCGCCCATTTCCATTAGAGTCATTTCTTATTTCAGATTTTCAGACTATTTGGCATGTAATTAATTCAGGATACTTTGTTTTATTCATTTCAGTTGTGGGATTGTTGTGAGGAGTTTTCCTCCGGATTTATTAATATTTTTTGGTTATTTCATTACTTCGTTATGGTGAATGGATTATGTTGTTCTTCCATTATTCTTTTATTGCATGTTAATCAGACTTAATTTAAAATTTGACATCTTTCCTTTTTAAATACTAGGTGGTTAGTAATTATAAAACGTTTTCGACAGTGATGCTATTAACTGAGCCAACTTAGCATTTTGATTTAATTTAATAAAGGAGTAGCTACCCGGTATTTAATTAGTCGGGGTGTCACATCATGTAATTGAAATATCCATGAAAGTACGGGGTATTACAGATATAGTTTTTGATACCACAATTAATATTTGGGATACTTTTAATTAAAGATATTTCAATAGAATAATAAATTTTAAATAAAGGGACGAACTTTATATATCCCCTCATGGTCCCTAAGACCTTTTGTTATTTTCCCTAGATGGTCCCCCTCTTATCTTATACTAAACCCTATTTTAAGACTATATATTTAAAAGATTTGTAGTTTAGACCCAAATTGGTATCAAGACCTTAAGAACTTTAGAATCTCACCAAATTTCGACCAAAACCCTAATTTTGGTATCAGAGCCATAAGACGTTCCTTTTAGACTTATAGTAAAAAGACTTTAATGCCCTTGGGATTTATCCCTCGCATTTACCAAGATATTTTTGGAACCAACCCAGACTACCAACCTATACCCATAACTGATTTAGACTCAGAAGGTTGTTTAACCACCCACATAGACGGTTGTTCACACATTGAACATATCCCAGCTAAACACGCAGATAGTAGTCAAGTTACTGCTAGTGCTATTAATAGCATAATAGACTAAAATAAGTGTATACTCCTTATATTAAGACAATTAATCAAAGACACTCAAACCTTAGAAACAGAGATAAAAAATATCTCTAAAAGAATACTAGAAATAGATAATCAAATCCCAATAGACCTTGTCCATGTTTTACAAGAAATAAATATTAAGACTAATCATATAGAAGTCCTTAACAAAGACATCTTAGAAATTAAAACATTAACTAAAAATCAAGACAATGAGTTAAGTAAACTTACTAAAGAACAAGCTAAGCTTATCCCTAGATTAGATAGTTATCTTCCTAATGGAGATAGTTAGATCAGATTGGAACGAGGTACCAAGAGACCTTTCCATTCAGACTTTATCAGAATTTTATCAAAGAATTTTAGAAAAGATAAATGATGATAGATTTTATTATAAGATAAATGAAAATGAGATTGTCAATGCAGCTAAAGCAACTAGACTTACATTAGAAAGTTTAAATTTAATTTCTACATCCATAGCAGCTACCCAAGACTATAACAGTAGCTTTGTTAAAGACTTACATTTAGACTTAAAGGCTAAGACAGAAGGATTAACCACCTTCTATATAGACTTTGTTAAATTTCAACAAAATTTAGCAAATTATCTTAATAATATGGAAAGCCATAACCTATCCAAGATGGATAGTGTTATAAATGAACTTAAACTAACATGGCCCAAGTAGAATAAAAATATGAAGAAATTGTAAACGGAATTAAGGCCGTATATAATAAACCTTCCCAAGCAGAAATAGACTCTCCTTTTATTCTAACTCATTTAGATAAAATAGAAAGGACTGTAGAATCTATAAAAGCTAGATATGTGCAACAACAAGAAAAAGATAATGAAGTAAAAGACTATATTACAAATGTTGCAAAATCCCTAGTTAATTCTCTAGCTAGACATAGTAAAGAAATTTCTGAGAAGACAAGAAAAGAAAACAAGAATTTTAAAGAAGAAATCTTTAACCAGATAAAAAGACAAAAGGATTATTTAGACTTCTTAGAACGAATTGAAAAAAGACTTGAACAAAAACAGATAACCACCTGTAAATTTAGAGAATACCCTCCTATAGAAAAGAATACCATAGGTAGACGAGTCATAAATGACGGATTAGATAAGACTAGTAAGATAGTTAGCTCTATCCCAAATATTGGACAGAGTAATCATTTGCTCCAAAGACTTAAGTATTCACCCTCCAATGTTAGGACATGGTGGAAAGAAAGAATTTCACCAATCCCCTCCAATGGAAAGAATGGGGTGAAGTTGACTGGAAGATTGTTGAAGATTCCATTCATAATGGACAACTTCCAGCTGTTAGATATATAGACTTGTTTAAAGAAGGTGCCACTCCTAAGACTCCTAATTATAACATGACTTACCATTGTAGGAATCATGTGTTAGACAAATCCTATACCTAGCTCCAAGTGTTTGACTCAGAATGGCTTAGATCTATAGGAACTGATAGGAAGTTCCAATTCTTAACCTTTGGACTCTTTCAAGCAAGAATCCAAGGATTACATAGACCTCAGAATAATATCAACATATTATGTTGTTTAGTGGACAAAAGATGGGAAGATTTTGAGAAAAGCCTTATTGGGATAGCCCAATTAGAAATGTCAGACAATATAGGATACTTTAATGTCATTTCGGCATTCACAGTAACCGTAGACACATCCAAACATTTTAAGTTAATCTTATATGCTAGGGGCTATGAAGACTATATTATCCCAGATGCTAATATAAATATAGAATTTCAAATCTATGTGAAGTTCTCCCAATTTCCCTATGAAGGAATGCAATCGGGAATTCCTAGCGGTAGACTTAATGAAGAAATCTTAGTTAGAACCAATGTTTCAGACTATAATCATACTTACAGTATTAGGAATACTGGACCTATGAAAGAGAAAGCTAAGACCCTCTGGCAATTGCCAGAATTTCAAGAAACTAAGACCATACAAAATAAACCTTTGTTTATTAATCAAGACGATGTCACTGGAAATGTTACCATCCAGTTTGGTCCTCCTAAGATTGTCAATAAGAATATCCAGACCGAAGAAATTAGATTTAGGAATATGGGAGAAGCCATAATCAATGATCCTTCAGAAGGAGAATGTAGTAGTAAGACTAGTGCTAGTTTACTAAGACAAGCCCCGGTAATTAGACCTAGAAGATCATTTGAACAAAAAGAATTAATTAAAGAAAAAGCTAGGATCCAAAACTTTGGACATGAACCCTCAGAATTGGATATGAAGACATTTAAAGATAACCTTAAGAAAAGTCATTCTGTTAGATTTCAAGAAAGAGAAAGATTTAATATGATAGCTCAAGACCGCATATTAAAATTAAAAGAATCTAAGAATACAAAGGAACTTCTTAGAAACTTAAGACTAATAGAAGAAGAAGAACAAAGATTAATGTCAGCTACACAAGTAGAACCCAGCAAACAAGAGGTAGGAAGTAGTAGTAGGCTAGAAGAAACTCCTAGACTTTTTAGTAAACTAATAGGAATAAATATTCCTATATACTCAAGCACCGTAGTAAAGACTAAACCTGATTATATAAAAGACTTTCCAACTAGTGATAAGAGTTTCAATCCTGTTAAGACTATGGCAAGCCAAGCCATAAATCGAGTAGGTATATACCTTAACCTAGATAATATTCAAGATAGGAAGAAAGCCTTAGATGAATAGCATAATCAGATGAACATGTGTTTTGCATCTAATGAACAATGGGATGCAAGTTCAGGTAAACAATATGTTGATCAATCCATTAGAGGTATTACAAAAGACTGCTTAGATAGTTTAAGGAAGGATACAGATGAAGACTCCTTATCAAAGATTGAGAAGATGAAGGAAAACCTAGAAGAAAGATCAATTGAATAATATAGTCAATGGTTCACATAAAAATTTATTGGAGCTGGACATCTATCTCAAATAAATGAACAAGACCTAGCAAAAACTAAGTTATCCCTCCTTAGCATTTGCAAATTAGATAAGATAAATGAATATATCAATAATTATGAGCACCTATATTACCAAATTAAAGAATTTGGAGAGTCCTTAAAAGATGAATACTTTAGAAAGATACCTGCTATAGGACAAATCCTAATTAATGAATAAAGGAATTGACTAGGAGTAGCTGGAGTTAAGAATAACTCCCTTGGTGAAAGAATTAATTTTGCCAAAGACTATATCAAATCTAAGAGACGTGATATAACTCAAGGAAAGTTAATAAGAGAAACTTTCAAGCAGATCCCTCCAATTAAAGACGAAAGAGATATCGCTCCAATCCAATGGGGATGTGGAAGTGACTCTAAGAAATTCAAAAAGAAATTAGAATGGAAACATAAGAAGTTTTAGACTAGACCTTTAGGATTTCCAAAGAAGTATAAATTTAGACAATCTACTACCTTTAGGGAAAAGAATCCTAAGACTAAGAAAAATAGATTTAACCAAAGAAGATATTTTAAGAAAAATACTAGTAAATATAAGAAAGTTCCTAATTATAGGAAAGACAAAGATATAGCTCAATCTAAGACTGCCACCAAAGAATGTTGCACTTGCGACAAAGAAGGACACTTTGCTAAAGACTGCCCTAATAAGAAAGATAAAGAAAGTATTAAGATCATTAATACAAATTAGACTATGCAGATCAAGAAGAGTTAGATATCCTATATGCTATAAAAGTATCAGACATAGAAGATGATGATAATACTAGTATTTATAGTGTATATACAGATAGTGATTCGAAAGATTATAGTGATACTGATGAGTATAAAGACTCTCAGGATACTCTAGACTTATATATGGTGCAGACTAATCAAGAAGATTTAGATGATGAATATATAGACTTTGAAGAAGCTTGGTATGAATGTATATTAAGCCCATTTTTAAAGAAAAGGTGGACAGTTAGTAATCCTGAGTTACTAACCTATATAGATAGATGTTACTTTGATGAAAGACATTATTTCACATTTGAGATGAAATGTAGCAAGAAAGACTTTAGATGTGTAGAATGTTTTGAGACTATACAAACAAAATTATTTATGGTTTGTATTGTTTGTCAATTACACTACCATGAAGACTATTGGAGAACTAGATTTAGAGCAATTTATACTAGCCAGTATGACGCTCCAATAGACTTAGATATTAAAACGTATTATCAAGACATTGATAGAAATATAGCCAAAAGATTGCATGAAAATGAAGCCTTCAAAGGAAAGGGAATTTCCTATGATTTAGAAGAATACCATTCTGATAGTAGTTCAGAAGAACAAATACCCTTAGATTTTATATATAAACCTCAGAAAGGAATATCTATTTTAGAAAAGAAAATTTTAGGAATTTCTACTAAACCACATGCTTGTTTTGTAGAATTATTTGTTCAACATAAAGACTATCCTAAAAGACTTTCAGCTTTTATAGATACAGGGTGCTCTCAGAGTATTTGCAAGGCTAATGCCTTCCCTGAAGACTATTTTTTAGAAAGTACTTAAGAAATCTATGATAAAGTGGCTAATGGAGATCCATTTACCTTATATTTCCAGACTATTCCTATTTATTTTAAATTAGGAAATCAGACAAACAAAACCGTTAATCATCGGTTTTGGATAATGGATCCTCGTCCTAGTTTCACAGGAAACATTATTTTAGGACAAGACTTTATTAGTAAATATCATCCTTATACTCAGTATAATGATAAGATATTAATTACTGATCAAGAGGAATTTAATATTAAAGCCCCTCAAATAGATCATAAGACTGCCTTTGACCTTATGCAGGTCAAACCCAATTATAGACCCATAAAACATCAGAGTTCTTTAGCCGAGCATGGTGGACCTATACCTACAACCCAACAAGAAGCCTTAGAGATTACAAAACCCTTACAAAAAGAGTGTAAGTGTCCAAACCAAAAGTTTTATAAGCAAATAGCGCTTATCCAACAAGACATTTTAGATCAAGCCCAGCATACCTTATTACAAGTTCAAGCTATATCCAAACTGGAGAAAATGGTTATAGAAGTAGAAAAAGAAAAGATTAGGCAACTAGCAGAGCCTACTTTAGTAGAAAATCCCATCGCTAAGTGGGATAAAGACCAAAGTTATTGTGAAATCATCCCTATTAACCCAGACACCACTATTAATCGTGGAACCTATAAGAAAGGATACTCACAAGAAGATAGGGAAGAATTTAAGAAAGACATAGATGAAATGCTTAAGTTAGGCATAATTAGAGAAAGTAAAAGTAGACATAATAGCTTAGCCTTTTATGTTCAAAATGAATCTGAACGTAAAAGAGGAAAAAGACGTATGGTTATAGATTATAGACAATTAAATAAAAATTATGAATTTGATTATTATAAGATACCAGACAAGAATAATTTGATTAATTTAATTGAAGATGGAGTTATATTCAGTAAGTTTGATTGCAAATCAGGCTTCTGGCAAATTAAGATGCATCCAGACAGTATTACTTGGACAGCCTTTAGTGTTCCCCAAGGAAAATACGAATGGCTAGTCATGCCATTTGGATACTTGAATGCTCCTCAAGTTTTCCAAAGAAGAATGGATAATATATTTAGACCTTATTCAGAATTTTGTCTTGTTTATATAGATGATATTCTTGTAGCAAGTAAGACTAAGATAGAGCATGTAGACCATCTTAAAAAGATTATTTTAGAATTAGACAAACATGGTATTGTTATTTCCGAAAGGAAAATGCAATTATTTCAGACTGAGATAGACTTTGTGGGAACGCATATTAATAAAGGAAAATTATCCTTGGCAGAACACATAACTAAGAAGATTCTTGAGTTTCCAGATCAACTTAAAGATAGAAAATAATTACAATCATTTTTAGGATAGCTCAATTGTGCGGCAGACTTTATTAAAGACCTTGCTTCAAAAAGACAAAGCTTAACGGCCAAATTAAAAGGACCAGACAAAACCAATCCCTTTTATTGGACTAAAGATGATTTTGAAGTAATAAGTCAAATTAAAGATGTAGTCAAGAATATTCCTTTACTTGAACTGCCTAATGCAGAAGACCAGTTTATAGTAGAAACAGATGCCTCTGATAAACAATGGGGAGCAGTATACTTTGCCATTGATCATCATACAAAAAAGAAGGAACTTTGTAGACATAGTTCTGTAACCTTTACAGACCCAGAAACAAGATACACTGCCCATTAACAAGAAGTTTTATCCATAGTAAGGGCAATAGAAAAATATATGTTGTTTCTTAGACCTAAACATTTTACTTTTTACACTCACTCTTCTTATGCAGTAAGATTCAGAGATTTAGACTTGTTCAAATCAAGGACTAATAGACTAATTAGATTGTAACAATTTCTTAATGGTTATGACTTCTCTGTTATACATATTAAGGGAAGTAAAAATACCATTCCATATATTATATCAAGAGAGCCAATGTTTGCTAATACTAATATGATTTCATATTTTATGTTGCAAACAGAAGACTTAGAAGACATGAGTTCCTCTGGAATGAATAGACTGAACAGGGAAGACGTTGCATAATATCTTAGACGCATAAGACCAAATGCTGGTGTAACGTAAAGACCGACTCTTATTTAAGACTCTCAAAAAAGACCAATCCTAGAGAACTTTGATGATATCTTAGTTCCTCCTGGAAAATCTAGACAAGAGATTATTTCTGAAAATAGACTCATTGGGAAAATGCATTTTCCCCAATATAGACCTGATGAAAGATATCCAGACTTGATCAAATTTAGACGAGAATTTTCGGAAGATGAAAATACTCTCATAGATGCTATATGCTGGAACGTCAAGAATAGACTTTGGATTGAGTTCAAACAAAATTTGGTAGCCATTGGTAGATTTATGAGGACTCAAAGACTTGCAGTTACCCAGCTCAGTGGTACTACTATACCTAGACCTCAGATTCAGACTTATGCGCAGACTCTTGAAGAATCCTCCAAAATTAGACCTACTGATTTTTGTTATCAGAAAAGACTTTTCAGGATAAGATTGTTATACCATTTGGTCATAATAATCTCCCATTAATAGAAGACTTTAAAAAAGAATATAATAACATTATTGATCATTTTAATATGTTATTATCATAAATAAATGGAGATGCCTTAATGATTTAAGGTTTCTTCAAAGACGTTCCAAAAATATATCTTTTTGGAAAATCAGAAATGGTTCATATAACTCTTGCAGGCCACGGGTTCATTGGACTCGTCTAGATAAAAGATATTAAAGACTCTATTGCTCTTGGAACAATAGTCCATGAGTATGTTAAGAAGGTAGAAGACTTCCTTCCTCTATTTGCTAGAATCTATCAGATTGCTCCAAGTTCCTGTAGAGGAATGAGAGTTGAAAGATTTAGACTTATTAGATTTTCCAGTTATATATTCGAAGATGTTGAGATTTTATCAGAAGACGAGACTAAAGAATTAATTGTTGATAAGTCCAAGCTCTAGATTGCTCAAGCCATGGAGACCATAGAAATCATGGAGTTATTGACAGGAGAAGATAGGTGGTACACTGCCTACCATAAAAAAGACCTGATAATTCAAGCTGATGAGCCATTCAACAGAAGGCTCAAGAAAGAATCCAAAGAAATGGTAGAGATAGCTTTTCCAGCAAGCCTTAGAATGGTAGGACTCATTGATGAATTTTTCAACAATGCCTTATCAAACCAAGACAAGGAAGAAGAAGACACAGATACAACAAAGGGCCCCTCAGTAGTGGAAGAATTATTGAAGACAGAAGACTCATTTCCTTAGACTATGCTTTCCATAAAGAAAAAAGATGCTTGCCCCACATGGACCATCAGATTGATAAAAAAGACGAAGACTTTGTTTGATGCTCTTGCATTATTACAAAATGACAAGCCTCGTGATGAATACTTGGCATGCCCCATTAGATGGCCTTTCTTTTAAAAAAGAAAAAGGTTCCCCAAATTATCAAAAGACGTTAAAATCATATAGACCCAGCTGATAAGATTCTGAAGACAATGTTGCTTTAATAATTATATGTTTTCAACCGGATTACTTTTGGTAGCCGGTTACCAGTCATTTTGTAGTGCCCTTGATCTATAAATGGGATCGTCCATTTGTGTTTAGACATCAGTTATAAGAGAGAGAGAGAGTAATAAGTTGTTACACTTCCAGTGAGAGAGAGTATGCTTATATTAAGTAATATGTATATGAGTGAGTAAACCTCTCATAGTTAGGGGAGAGGGGAGAGTTGATTTTTGCTTATGCAATGCCATAAAAGTATTTTCTTTTCCAGAAATCTCTTATGTTAAGTTGTTATTATGTTCCAAATTGTCTCCAACTTTCTGTTCATAGAGTACTATTGTGTGGAACCTCTGGTGTAGCACACAAGGTTTTATACTGGTGAACCGCCGTCAGGTGACGATTAGCCGTGAGCCGTTAGCTAGGTGGGCGTTAGGCGTGAAGGCATACAGGTAGGAAACGGGTCAACTGCCAAAGTAGTGGATTGAGGTGCGACACATAAAGAGAGATTTGTCGGAGGTCGAGACCGGAGAAGAATATTAACAAGGCTGAAGAGACAAAGGGAAGAAAATAAAGATATTGCAGACCAGAAGGAAGGTATAACTCGAACCAAAACCTTAACTATTTTTACATACTATTTCCTTAACAAGAATCTTATATGAGCTTACAAATCACTAAAGACTTTTTAGAATTTGTTAATCAAACAAGTTTAGACTTAACTAGAGAAATTCAAGACTGGACTCTTACAGACACTAAAGATAAAGAACTAATAGAATCTTCTTTAGTATATGTAGGTGGTACTTTTAAATACATAGACCAGATCATTGAGTGGTTAGGAAGAGAAGTCCCTGGAATAGAAATAATTAGAACAGGGATCCGTGATCTCTTTAGAAAAAAATTAAGAACTGAAGATTTTGCATAAGAACTATCAAGACCTGAAAAATACCAAGAATACACTAGGATACTTGTAGAGAGTATAGGCGTATAAAAATTTATTAGACGAAAAAGGTTAGCTGAAACAAAGTCTACTTTAATTAGAGCCGGAGGAATCCGTCATCTCCTTAAAAACGTAGAGACAGTTGCCCCTAGAACATACCGAAGATTTTTGTCATCTTATGGTGATAATAATTTAGACGAATTTCAAGATAACAATATAATTGATATTATTAATCAAATATATAAAGAAACTATACAGATAAACCCACGATACCGTATAAGGTATTTAAGACTAGAATATTTTCCATCAAAACCTCTTTCAATTTCTAGACTCCCTGAAGAAATTATTTATATAGATAATCCTCGCTATTTAGAACTCCAGTACGATGACGGAAGAACCATAAGAAGTAGCAGTAGCCCTGAAACTTCTAGACTTAGAATTTCAGATTAATTAGCCTTTAAAATAAGCTTAAAAGACTATAGAAATTATTGGGGTAGAAAATTATATTCCTATAACATTAGAAAAAGGCAAAGGCATAAAAAGACAAAGCGGTCCCCAATAGGTGGTCCAATAAGATAATAGCGGTTCTTAAATCGTGTGGACGATATTAAGCCTGTCATTTAAGCCCGTTAAATAAGCCCGTCGGAGAGACGTCCTGTATATATATATATATATATATACACACACATATGTCAGATGGGTCTCATTGGGTCTGGGGAGTGTAATCGTATTTTCATTTTTTCCTTTTTGGGTTGGGTAACTTAAATAACTTAAAATCCACGAATACTGAAAAAAGATGCTTGTGGACCAACTTCACTTAAATTATTATTCTTTGTAAACTTGTTATTTACGTTGTTATTGAATTTATTTTTACAAGTATTAGGTCATCGTGCTGCCATCAGCTTTGGTTGATTATTGAAGGAGTATCTTTAGCGACGTTCTATTAATCATTCCTAGGATATAAGAGTCGAGAAGTGTAGCTTATCTACCTTTTGTATTTATTTTTATTTTAGCATACCATTGAATTTATTTTAGTTTATCCCGAGTAAAAGAATTTACATGTGGTGCTTGTGGTGAAAGATGATTATAATATATCTCATCTACTTTTTGCTTTATTTTTATTTCAGCACGCCATTGTATTTGTTTTAGTTTATGCACGGTAAGGGATTTTACATGTGGTGCTTGTAGTGAGAGATGATTATTATATTTTGAGATACATTTTATATTCTAAAGGTGGTATTATTTTGTATCGGGAGTTGGATGGTATCGGAGATGGTTTTTATTATTCAATACTTATTTATCTCTCAGTATATCACTTGTTCAGCTGCATTTATTTTGTTATGCTCAGAATGTTGCCAAATATTTTTTAATCCCCTAATTTTTGTATGAGACATGATCAATTTTTATATGAATTTTACGGGATGTCACAAGTATGGACATCATTTATTTTGTATTTTATGTTAAATTCGTTGAATTTCTTAACCTTCAATTAAATAAATTGGTTAGGTGTTGAATTAATTAAATTAAGTTAATCAATATAATCTTGGATGGATTTATTAAATTATGTTAAATTTTTTGAATTATTTAGCCTTTAAATAAATAAACTGGTTGTTATTGAATCAATTAAATTAACTTAATAAATATATGCTTGAATGAATTAATAAAAGTTTATTAGTCATTATAAATCAATTTTATTATGTTAATAAAAAAATTATTTAATTGATTAATATATCCAATTTAAATTTTAGGTCATCAATGAATATAAACTTCGTTGAGCGATGAGATCATATATATGGTATAGTATGGTGCGTTTGGTTAAGGATTTGACTCATATTTATGTCTAGATTCAAAACAACTTTTTTGGCCCTATTATTACTATGACATACACACAGATGGATTGGAGCCGTATTTTGGAATTCATTGAGCAACGATGGGACACGATCCACATGTTTCAATTTTCCTCCGAGGAAATATGGTTCACATTGCTGGACTTCATGTTGTTGATAGGATTAGATGAATAGTTATCACATTGAAAGAATTGAGGCGGTGTAGTACCATATCAATACGGTTCAGAGGGATATTTAATATATCGGGAATGGTATTCACCTGTGGTATATACGTGGTCGCTGTAGACATTAACACATTGAATATCCAGCGATCTAATTTCCCCCTTCGACCAATATTTCATGTTAGTATGTCCATCCTGAGCAAATTGTATACTAGAAAAACCACAATAAATGACCCATTTTTCTCATTTACGGATATTAACCTGGATTAGAACACGTGGCGGAGGGAGTATAGGTTCAGGCCATTCGTACCTCAAGTTTACCATGTTGCAAATGTTGATGTCGTGCGCATCGATGTATTATGAGTCATAATTTATGATCAAAGCTGCAGATCATGTACACTGGGAGCCTCATTATGCCCAAGGAGGATGCCGTGCGAAAATCACATCAAGAACGAGATAGTCCGTGAAGGGTACATGTTGTGAGAACTCATGGTATTGACGAGTACATCTAGTTGACCTAGTATCCTCAAAATGTTTCCCTATGTATAATGTTAGTTGGGTAAATTTTTTAAATGACTAAATGATCACATTTTATTTAAGATGTATTACAATTTTGGTATGTATTATCTTGTGTTTTGAATGCATGAAGAAACCTAAAGGCATATGTGTCAGTATGTCCTATTAGGTCACAATCTAAAAAAGAGGGGAAGTACGACATATGAACGGTCACTACCACCTTTTATGACATAGGTAGATTATGCACGATTTTGCTAACATGTGTATTGCCCATAATGCAATCTAGATTAGACCTGCAAATGATTTGGGTCCGGACCAAATCTAGGGTGATCCATATCTATTTAGTAAGAACTTCATCAGATTCGAATCGGGTCTTAGTTGGATCTAGAATATTGGATGCAGGTCTGTATTGAATCGAATTGAATCAGATCGGGTCGGAGTCTGGATAAATATATACTTTTATTTTTATATTTATTTTATCCCACTTGTTTATTTTTTAATCTTATATTAAAATATTTTGTAATGTATTATAGTATTTATGTAAGAGGGAAAAAAATCCCCCTTATAGAAATTATTAGGAGAAATAGCCTCTCCTAAATGGCATTTACAAGTAATAAATACATATTAAAAAAGAACAAAAGGAACAGTTACTAATAAAACAATGAGGAAATAATGGAAATCTAAGAAGTTCTCGTAATAGGTACTCCTTGTCTGTCTAATATAAATAGACCTTTGATCATATGAGTGAGCTCATTGAAGAAGTGGAAGATATTAGACTGTCTTGATGAAGAATCCAATGTAGCAAGACCATCCGCTACTATGTTATTTTGTCTCTAAATATGAGAAATGTGAACTTGCTTTGAGGTAACTAGGGAAGAGATTTATTGGAATGAATTTTTAGTATCCAAGGAGGTTTCCAAATGCCTACGGCCATATTTACCATAACCAAGGAGTCTGATTCCACATATAGCTTTTTGAAACCAATTTTCAAATATAGTTGAATACCTCTTTGGAGTACTAAAACTTCTGCTAATAAGCTTGAGGGTTGACCAATGTATTCTTGAAAGGCAGATATATAGCATCCCCGAGAACCTCTAATGATACCTCCAATCCCACTTTCACCTGGATTACTCCTATGAGAACCATTTACATTGAGTTTTATAGATCTAGTCAATGGCTATAACCATCTTGTTATTCTGATAGTAGTCTTCTTGTCTTAATTCTAAAGCAGAACATTACAGCAAGATCAATATGATTTTGGGATAAAGAACTTTCAAAGATAATGGAACTGGCCTTGGAAGAAATCATTTTAAAAAAATTCATAATTATCTTGTAAGACCATATAGGAGTACTTTCATAAAGAATACTACATTTTCATTTCCATATTTCCCACAATACAGTCATAGGCAAGATCTGGTGTAAGAACTTCAAATAGACCCCGTTCGCCTTAAACAACCACCAAGAGATTAGAAAAAGATTAGATGGAGTTGAATATGAGAGACACTTCAACCAAAAAAGAGAAGTGAGCCCAAATTGTCTTATCCATGGAACTTTTTAGGAACAAATGTTGAACTATTTTCACCTTTTTATAGCAACATTGACATCTTGAAGCAAGAAGAATTCCTAGAGCTTGAATATGACCATCAATAGGTATGTAATTATAAAGCACTTTCCAAACAAAGATGGATATTTTGGGAGGAATTTGAGGGGAACATATGTTATGCTATAAAGCCCTTAACGTCGGATTTAGCTTGCCAATTTGGTAAGAAGACTTGAATGTAAAATCACCAGAATTAGAGGGTTTCCAAATGATTTCTTGATTAGTGATTAAAACATTATTTTAAAATTCTAAATGAGGAGATCTAATTCTTTTGATAATGTTTGAACCACTTGAGCTAGTAGATAAGCTATGTTTATATTTGTTCTTCATAAAACTACCCCAAATACCTTTAGAAGTGTTCACTCTGCAAGCTAATTTCAGGTTAAATTCTGCACAAATCCCCTTCATATCCCTGAATCGAAGACCTTTTTTACCGGTAGGTCTTCATATTCTGTGCCACTTGATCCATGCATGTTTGTTCCCTCTTTTCTCATCTCATCCCTAATAAAACTTGTCGAAGATATTATAGATTCCTTAGATAATTGCTTTAGGAGGTTTTAATGCGGCTAGAGTGTATATTGAGATTAAAGCAAGTACATGCTTTATGAGAATAAACCTTCTCGTTGTTGTTGAGAGAAGCTTAATTTTCCACCCATTGAATTTTCCTCTTATTTGATCTGGAAGTTCTAAAAAATATTTTATTTTACTTCTTCTTTTGAATAGGGGGAACCAAGGTATTTTATGGGAAGCTTTTTGAATGATAGTCCCAAATACAAGCTAATAGTTGTTCTTCTCTCAAGAAGAAGTGAGGATCAATAGTGAAGCTACTTTTAGACTTATTGATCAGCTGACCAGAAAAAGATTTATATTTATCAAGGAATTTTGAGAGTCTTTCAAGTTTTTTGTTAAAGATGAGAATATCATCAGCAAAGTAGATATGGGATATTAGAGGACTTCCATATGGATGAGAGTAAGCTTTGACCTTCTTAGTTCGAATAAGGTTTTCCATACCTTTAATCAGCACTTCAACCATAATCACAAAAAAGAGAAGGGGATATAGGGTCCCCTGCACGAGTCCTCTAATTGATTTAAAGAATCCAGCATGACTGCTATTTATGAAAATGAAAAACCAATTATTAGAGATGTTACTCCATATAAAATCAACGAGGACCTCACCAAACTAAAATATTCACAATACTTTTAGAATAAAAGACCAATAAACTTTATCATAAGATTTTTCCATATCAAGTTTGATGAGATCATACATTAAAATTATGGCATTTTCTATGCAAGAAACATGTCATCTCATGAGCTAACAAAATGTTGTCTTGAATGCATCTCCCCTTTATGAAGCCACTTTGGTTGGGGAAGGTGACAAAAGGAAGAATTTTAGAAATTATGGAGTTTAGAATTTTGGAGAGGATTTTAACACAGATATCACAAACACTTATTGGCCTAAATTGGGGACACTAAGTTGGATTGGAGATGTTTGGTATGAGGACTATGGAGGTACTAGACCAACTCCTAGATGTTTGGGGTCCCACAAAAAAGTATTGAATAGCCACTATAAGATCGTTCTTGATTATTTCCAAATAATTTACAAATAAGGCACCACAATATCCATTTCGACCAGGATTACTATCAACACTTAGCTCCAAAATAATTGAATTGATTTCTACTTCCTTAGGTACCTCATCAAGTTGTTTCTTCATATCCTTATTTACTATATAAGGGAATATATCCAAAATATCATCTTCCACTGAGTTAGTTTCTTCCTTTTATCTATCTTGAAAGTGATCCACAAATACACTTTGAATATCTTCTTTAGTGACCCTTCAATGATCATTACCAGCGTTAGTTCTATGTAATGTCGTTGTAGCCTCTCTTGCCTTAAGAGAAGAATTGTTTTTTTTGGTATTTTGATCCCCTTCTTTAAGCCATTTAATGTTGGACTTATGCTACCGTTAAGTTTCCTCTTAAGCAAAAATAGAGTTGAGCTTGTCTCTAGTTTCCTGCATCTCCATTCTATGCTGAGAAAAAGGATCATTCTCATATTCATTTACCCTTATAAAAACTTCATCTTCTAGGTCTTTCACTTTTTGGAAAATATCCTTAAAAGTGGTCATGTTCCATCTCTTCTGATCTACTTTAATCCTTCTATGTTTCAATGAGAATGTCATCATAGGATTAAATTTAATAGAGGGAGACCACGACATGAGCACTGTTGATTTAAAATAAGGATTTGATAGCCATGTATTTTAGAACTTGAAAGGTTCGGGACTAGAATCAAAATGACTTTTAATAAACACAAGAAGAGGGGAGTGTTCACTATAGTGTTTTGGAAGATGAGATATATAAGAGTTTGGGAACAGAGTCTTCCATTAAAGGTTGCAAACCCCCCATCAAGTCTTGCAATTATATCACTATCTTCAATTCTACAATTAGTCAATGTGAATATTGAGCCTATATAACCTAAATCATAAGTCTTCAACTGCCTAATAATCAACTATGTTTCGTCCAATTTATTCACTCTAATTTTCTACCATATTAAAATTTTCGATGAACATTTGAGGCCCATCATGGGAGTTACTGATGTACTCTAAATATCTCCATAATGCAACTCTTTCATCTTTTGTACATTTAGCATAAATCAAATTAAGGACTACCTCTTCAGATAAGATGGGATGGATTCATATTCAGATAAAGACATTGATCCTCATCCAATAGAATAGATATAGACATGTCCATACTCCATAGAAACCAGATTTTGGTGAACTTGTTACTTATAGATTCGTCATAGCTCCACTTTAATTGGAAGTTCTTCATCTTGAAGCAGTCAGTTTTAGGTTTTAATATCGATAAGGGAGGTAAATAATAATATCTGCTAAGACTTTTAATTCTTCTTCTAGTTGGCTTGTTAGCTACTACCTTTGTATTCTAGCTAATAAAATTAATCACAGAGAGTTAAAACGGATATAATTCTTAATTACTTTGGCATTAGCTTGTAATACCCCGTATTTTCGAAGACTTAAATAATTGTGTGATTTATTATTATTGTGGGAATAATAAAATTAAAATGTGAGAATTAATTATTAATCCGGATTTAAATTTGAATGTTTACTAGCATGACGAGATGTTAGTAACTATTAATATTTCTACGAGAATAAGTAATATGGA
>CASBWL010000322.1:10000-12500 GCA_949130495.1 Sambucus nigra
AACAAAAATTCCAAAGTGGTAGCAGTAGACATGAACTGCGATAAGTTCGAAAAATTTCCTTGCACTGGGAAAGGTCACCCAACGTCAGGCATCGCGTGAGGTTGTTTGCCTGTTTTCCAAGCATTACCTCGACGACATTGTCTTCTTTCACTGGTATCGGTGGCATCACGTGAGGTTATTCGCTTATTTTTCGACATCACCCGACCGAAATTGCCTGGTTTTATGCACGACCTGGCCGACTTTGCCTATATATTTTGGGAGTAAGCAGGACGTGCATGGGAATAGATCGACCAACTTGTTGGGTCGCTTAGGCATCACGTGGAATATGTTACCTTATCGTGTCGGGACTGTTGTGGGTGCCAACCTGCATCTTGGGTTGGGCATCCCAGGTTGGCGCCACTATTTCTTTCGATATTGGGTTGCCTTGCCATGATACCCAATCGGGTGCCAACTTGCATGGGCATTCAGGCAACATTTGGGCACATTTTCGTTGTGCGCTGAAAACGGTCGACCGACGTGCCGTGTCGGTCGGCCGACAGCATGTTTCGCTTTTGGCGACGCCTTGTATCGGGCATATCTAGGGACGTTGCCTTGTTTCTAGGCATCATTCAAATGACTTTCAGGCAACATCTGGGCACAGTTCCGTTCTGCACTGAAAACGGTCAGCCGGTGTGCCACGCCGGTCGGTCGACTTTTGGTGACCCATTCTCTATCGGACATTTCTAGGAACATTTGGCCATTGGGTACCTTGCCTAGGTGTTCCATGTTTGCTCGAATGACTTTCAGGCAACATTTGGGCACCGTTTTCATTATGCGCTGGAAACGGTCGACCGACGTGCCGTGTCGGTCGGCCGACGATCGGGCGACTTTCGGTGACCCGTAGTATCGGGCATATCTAGGGACCTCAGTTACTTGCGGACGTTGCCTTGTATGTAGTCATCATTGGAATGACTTTCAGGCAACATTTGGACAACGTTTTCGTTCTAGCCTGGAAACGGTCGACCGACGTTTTTCGTCGGTCGGCCGACGGTCGGGCAGATCTTGGCGACCCTTTTTTCGGGACTTTTTTGGGTCATCGGGGCTTAGTGGACTTGTCTTGGGGTGTTTTTATGCATCGGGCATGCGTCGGTAACGGTCATCGGTCATGCTGAAAATTTCGAACCTCTGCTGCTCTGGACTCACCCCCCCTCATATAACATCTTAACGAAATTTTCATAGTGGTAGCAGTAGACATCAACTGCAATAAGATGAGTACTCGGGTATTCCCTTTGCCAAAGTTTGAGGGCGTCCATGGGAAGTCATAATATGTTGTTGGGAAGGTCTGGGAAGCTTGCCTAGGCATTTGGAAAAACTTTGAAAAAAAATGTCGGTCGACCGACTTTTTCGTCGGTCGACCGATTTTTTCGTCGGTCGACCGACGCGCGAGGTTCCTTACCGGGTGCTGCCGGGCTGTGATCGAGGCTTCCCGTGCGCGCGAGGTTCCTTACCGGGTTCTCTCGGTATCGTGATCGAGTTTTTCGTCGGTTGACCGACGCGCGAGGTTCCTCACCTGGTTTTCCAGGTAGCGTGACCGAGTTTTCTCGGTAGCCCGAGGTTCCTCACCTGGTTTTCCCGGTAGCGTGACCGAGTTTTCTCGGTAGCCTGAGGTTCCTCTCCTGGTTTTCCCGGTAGCGTGACCGAGTTTTCTCGGTAGCGTGAGGTTCCTTCCCGGTACTGTTTTTCGTCGGTCGACCGACATCGGCTGACCGACATTGCTCTGCTATTTTTCGTCGGCCGACCGACTTTGCCCATTTTGGGCCGACATTGCCTTGGTTCTATGCATCACCCTAAATACTTGTTGGGTGGTTTGGGTATTACCTTGGCAACGTGGGTCGAGTTTTCTCGTGCACGCGAGGTTCCTTCCTCGGATGAATTTCCTTGTTGGGCGCCGGTCGACCGACTGTATCGTCGGCTGACCGACATTGCCTTGCATCGGGCGACCGACTTTGCCCATTTTTGGGCATCACCCAAATGACTTTACCTTATTTCTAGGCATCATCCGACCGACATTGCTTGTTTCTAGGCATAACTCGACCGACCTTGCCTTTTTTCTGGGCATCGTCCGACCGAAAAATTCCTTGTTTCTAGGCATCACCCGAGAGCACGAGGTTCACTCGCAGGAGCGCGCCTAGTTGTCTCGTGCGGGTGAGGTTCCTTCCTTGAATGTATTTCCTTGTTGGGCGTCGGTCGACCGACATTGCCTTGCATCGGCGGACCGACTTTGCCCATTTTTGGGTATCACCTTGTTGCTAGGCATCACCCGACCGACATTGCCTTGTTTCGAGGCATCACCTTGCCGACATTGTCTTGTTTCCAGGCATCACCAGACCGACTGTTGCCTTGTTCCCGGGCATCACCCTGTCGACATTGCCTTGCTGCTAGGTCGACCGATTTTTTCGTCGGTCGACCGACGCGCGAGGTTCCTTACAGGGTGCTGTCGGGAAGTGATCGAGGTTACTCG
>CASBWL010000322.1:32500-35000 GCA_949130495.1 Sambucus nigra
CGCGTGAGGTTGTTTGCCTGTTTTCCAAGCATTACCTCGACGACATTGTCTTCTTTCACTGGTATCGGTGGCATCACGTGAGGTTATTCGCTTATTTTTCGACATCACCCGACCGAAATTGCCTGGTTTTATGCACGACCTGGCCGACTTTGCCTATATATTTTGGGAGTAAGCAGGACGTGCATGGGAATAGATCGACCAACTTGTTGGGTCGCTTAGGCATCACGTGGAATATGTTACCTTATCGTGTCGGGACTGTTGTGGGTGCCAACCTGCATCTTGGGTTGGGCATCCCAGGTTGGCGCCACTATTTCTTTCGATATTGGGTTGCCTTGCCATGATACCCAATCGGGTGCCAACTTGCATGGGCATTCAGGCAACATTTGGGCACATTTTCGTTGTGCGCTGAAAACGGTCGACCGACGTGCCGTGTCGGTCGGCCGACAGCATGTTTCGCTTTTGGCGACGCCTTGTATCGGGCATATCTAGGGACGTTGCCTTGTTTCTAGGCATCATTCAAATGACTTTCAGGCAACATCTGGGCACAGTTCCGTTCTGCACTGAAAACGGTCAGCCGGTGTGCCACGCCGGTCGGTCGACTTTTGGTGACCCATTCTCTATCGGACATTTCTAGGAACATTTGGCCATTGGGTACCTTGCCTAGGTGTTCCATGTTTGCTCGAATGACTTTCAGGCAACATTTGGGCACCGTTTTCATTATGCGCTGGAAACGGTCGACCGACGTGCCGTGTCGGTCGGCCGACGATCGGGCGACTTTCGGTGACCCGTAGTATCGGGCATATCTAGGGACCTCAGTTACTTGCGGACGTTGCCTTGTATGTAGTCATCATTGGAATGACTTTCAGGCAACATTTGGACAACGTTTTCGTTCTAGCCTGGAAACGGTCGACCGACGTTTTTCGTCGGTCGGCCGACGGTCGGGCAGATCTTGGCGACCCTTTTTTCGGGACTTTTTTGGGTCATCGGGGCTTAGTGGACTTGTCTTGGGGTGTTTTTATGCATCGGGCATGCGTCGGTAACGGTCATCGGTCATGCTGAAAATTTCGAACCTCTGCTGCTCTGGACTCACCCCCCCTCATATAACATCTTAACGAAATTTTCATAGTGGTAGCAGTAGACATCAACTGCAATAAGATGAGTACTCGGGTATTCCCTTTGCCAAAGTTTGAGGGCGTCCATGGGAAGTCATAATATGTTGTTGGGAAGGTCTGGGAAGCTTGCCTAGGCATTTGGAAAAACTTTGAAAAAAAATGTCGGTCGACCGACTTTTTCGTCGGTCGACCGATTTTTTCGTCGGTCGACCGACGCGCGAGGTTCCTTACCGGGTGCTGCCGGGCTGTGATCGAGGCTTCCCGTGCGCGCGAGGTTCCTTACCGGGTTCTCTCGGTATCGTGATCGAGTTTTTCGTCGGTTGACCGACGCGCGAGGTTCCTCACCTGGTTTTCCAGGTAGCGTGACCGAGTTTTCTCGGTAGCCCGAGGTTCCTCACCTGGTTTTCCCGGTAGCGTGACCGAGTTTTCTCGGTAGCCTGAGGTTCCTCTCCTGGTTTTCCCGGTAGCGTGACCGAGTTTTCTCGGTAGCGTGAGGTTCCTTCCCGGTACTGTTTTTCGTCGGTCGACCGACATCGGCTGACCGACATTGCTCTGCTATTTTTCGTCGGCCGACCGACTTTGCCCATTTTGGGCCGACATTGCCTTGGTTCTATGCATCACCCTAAATACTTGTTGGGTGGTTTGGGTATTACCTTGGCAACGTGGGTCGAGTTTTCTCGTGCACGCGAGGTTCCTTCCTCGGATGAATTTCCTTGTTGGGCGCCGGTCGACCGACTGTATCGTCGGCTGACCGACATTGCCTTGCATCGGGCGACCGACTTTGCCCATTTTTGGGCATCACCCAAATGACTTTACCTTATTTCTAGGCATCATCCGACCGACATTGCTTGTTTCTAGGCATAACTCGACCGACCTTGCCTTTTTTCTGGGCATCGTCCGACCGAAAAATTCCTTGTTTCTAGGCATCACCCGAGAGCACGAGGTTCACTCGCAGGAGCGCGCCTAGTTGTCTCGTGCGGGTGAGGTTCCTTCCTTGAATGTATTTCCTTGTTGGGCGTCGGTCGACCGACATTGCCTTGCATCGGCGGACCGACTTTGCCCATTTTTGGGTATCACCTTGTTGCTAGGCATCACCCGACCGACATTGCCTTGTTTCGAGGCATCACCTTGCCGACATTGTCTTGTTTCCAGGCATCACCAGACCGACTGTTGCCTTGTTCCCGGGCATCACCCTGTCGACATTGCCTTGCTGCTAGGTCGACCGATTTTTTCGTCGGTCGACCGACGCGCGAGGTTCCTTACAGGGTGCTGTCGGGAAGTGATCGAGGTTACTCGTCCGCGCGAGGTTCCTTACCTGGTTTTCCCGGTAGTGTGACCGAGTTTTCTCGTGCGCATTAGGTTCTCTCCCGGTAGCATGACCGAGTTTT
>CASBWL010000322.1:55000-57500 GCA_949130495.1 Sambucus nigra
TATTTTTCGACATCACCCGACCGAAATTGCCTGGTTTTATGCACGACCTGGCCGACTTTGCCTATATATTTTGGGAGTAAGCAGGACGTGCATGGGAATAGATCGACCAACTTGTTGGGTCGCTTAGGCATCACGTGGAATATGTTACCTTATCGTGTCGGGACTGTTGTGGGTGCCAACCTGCATCTTGGGTTGGGCATCCCAGGTTGGCGCCACTATTTCTTTCGATATTGGGTTGCCTTGCCATGATACCCAATCGGGTGCCAACTTGCATGGGCATTCAGGCAACATTTGGGCACATTTTCGTTGTGCGCTGAAAACGGTCGACCGACGTGCCGTGTCGGTCGGCCGACAGCATGTTTCGCTTTTGGCGACGCCTTGTATCGGGCATATCTAGGGACGTTGCCTTGTTTCTAGGCATCATTCAAATGACTTTCAGGCAACATCTGGGCACAGTTCCGTTCTGCACTGAAAACGGTCAGCCGGTGTGCCACGCCGGTCGGTCGACTTTTGGTGACCCATTCTCTATCGGACATTTCTAGGAACATTTGGCCATTGGGTACCTTGCCTAGGTGTTCCATGTTTGCTCGAATGACTTTCAGGCAACATTTGGGCACCGTTTTCATTATGCGCTGGAAACGGTCGACCGACGTGCCGTGTCGGTCGGCCGACGATCGGGCGACTTTCGGTGACCCGTAGTATCGGGCATATCTAGGGACCTCAGTTACTTGCGGACGTTGCCTTGTATGTAGTCATCATTGGAATGACTTTCAGGCAACATTTGGACAACGTTTTCGTTCTAGCCTGGAAACGGTCGACCGACGTTTTTCGTCGGTCGGCCGACGGTCGGGCAGATCTTGGCGACCCTTTTTTCGGGACTTTTTTGGGTCATCGGGGCTTAGTGGACTTGTCTTGGGGTGTTTTTATGCATCGGGCATGCGTCGGTAACGGTCATCGGTCATGCTGAAAATTTCGAACCTCTGCTGCTCTGGACTCACCCCCCCTCATATAACATCTTAACGAAATTTTCATAGTGGTAGCAGTAGACATCAACTGCAATAAGATGAGTACTCGGGTATTCCCTTTGCCAAAGTTTGAGGGCGTCCATGGGAAGTCATAATATGTTGTTGGGAAGGTCTGGGAAGCTTGCCTAGGCATTTGGAAAAACTTTGAAAAAAAATGTCGGTCGACCGACTTTTTCGTCGGTCGACCGATTTTTTCGTCGGTCGACCGACGCGCGAGGTTCCTTACCGGGTGCTGCCGGGCTGTGATCGAGGCTTCCCGTGCGCGCGAGGTTCCTTACCGGGTTCTCTCGGTATCGTGATCGAGTTTTTCGTCGGTTGACCGACGCGCGAGGTTCCTCACCTGGTTTTCCAGGTAGCGTGACCGAGTTTTCTCGGTAACCCGAGGTTCCTCACCTGGTTTTCCCGGTAGCGTGACCGAGTTTTCTCGGTAGCCTGAGGTTCCTCTCCTGGTTTTCCCGGTAGCGTGACCGAGTTTTCTCGGTAGCGTGAGGTTCCTTCCCGGTACTGTTTTTCGTCGGTCGACCGACATCGGCTGACCGACATTGCTCTGCTATTTTTCGTCGGCCGACCGACTTTGCCCATTTTTGGCCGACATTGCCTTGGTTCTATGCATCACCCTAAATACTTGTTGGGTGGTTTGGGTATTACCTTGGCAACGTGGGTCGAGTTTTCTCGTGCACGCGAGGTTCCTTCCTCGGATGAATTTCCTTGTTGGGCGCCGGTCGACCGACTGTATCGTCGGCTGACCGACATTGCCTTGCATCGGGCGACCGACTTTGCCCATTTTTGGGCATCACCCAAATGACTTTACCTTATTTCTAGGCATCATCCGACCGACATTGCTTGTTTCTAGGCATAACTCGACCGACCTTGCCTTTTTTCTGGGCATCGTCCGACCGAAAAATTCCTTGTTTCTAGGCATCACCCGAGAGCACGAGGTTCACTCGCAGGAGCGCGCCTAGTTGTCTCGTGCGGGTGAGGTTCCTTCCTTGAATGTATTTCCTTGTTGGGCGTCGGTCGACCGACATTGCCTTGCATCGGCGGACCGACTTTGCCCATTTTTGGGTATCACCTTGTTGCTAGGCATCACCCGACCGACATTGCCTTGTTTCGAGGCATCACCTTGCCGACATTGTCTTGTTTCCAGGCATCACCAGACCGACTGTTGCCTTGTTCCCGGGCATCACCCTGTCGACATTGCCTTGCTGCTAGGTCGACCGATTTTTTCGTCGGTCGACCGACGCGCGAGGTTCCTTACAGGGTGCTGTCGGGAAGTGATCGAGGTTACTCGTCCGCGCGAGGTTCCTTACCTGGTTTTCCCGGTAGTGTGACCGAGTTTTCTCGTGCGCATTAGGTTCTCTCCCGGTAGCATGACCGAGTTTTCTCGGTAGCGTGAGGTTCCTTCCCGGTAACTGGGCGTCGGTCGACCGACGTCGGCCGACCGACATTGCCTCGCTATTTTTCGTCGGCCGACC
>CASBWL010000322.1:67500-70000 GCA_949130495.1 Sambucus nigra
TCGTGTCGGGACTGTTGTGGGTGCCAACCTGCATCTTGGGTTGGGCATCCCAGGTTGGCGCCACTATTTCTTTCGATATTGGGTTGCCTTGCCATGATACCCAATCGGGTGCCAACTTGCATGGGCATTCAGGCAACATTTGGGCACATTTTCGTTGTGCGCTGAAAACGGTCGACCGACGTGCCGTGTCGGTCGGCCGACAGCATGTTTCGCTTTTGGCGACGCCTTGTATCGGGCATATCTAGGGACGTTGCCTTGTTTCTAGGCATCATTCAAATGACTTTCAGGCAACATCTGGGCACAGTTCCGTTCTGCACTGAAAACGGTCAGCCGGTGTGCCACGCCGGTCGGTCGACTTTTGGTGACCCATTCTCTATCGGACATTTCTAGGAACATTTGGCCATTGGGTACCTTGCCTAGGTGTTCCATGTTTGCTCGAATGACTTTCAGGCAACATTTGGGCACCGTTTTCATTATGCGCTGGAAACGGTCGACCGACGTGCCGTGTCGGTCGGCCGACGATCGGGCGACTTTCGGTGACCCGTAGTATCGGGCATATCTAGGGACCTCAGTTACTTGCGGACGTTGCCTTGTATGTAGTCATCATTGGAATGACTTTCAGGCAACATTTGGACAACGTTTTCGTTCTAGCCTGGAAACGGTCGACCGACGTTTTTCGTCGGTCGGCCGACGGTCGGGCAGATCTTGGCGACCCTTTTTTCGGGACTTTTTTGGGTCATCGGGGCTTAGTGGACTTGTCTTGGGGTGTTTTTATGCATCGGGCATGCGTCGGTAACGGTCATCGGTCATGCTGAAAATTTCGAACCTCTGCTGCTCTGGACTCACCCCCCCTCATATAACATCTTAACGAAATTTTCATAGTGGTAGCAGTAGACATCAACTGCAATAAGATGAGTACTCGGGTATTCCCTTTGCCAAAGTTTGAGGGCGTCCATGGGAAGTCATAATATGTTGTTGGGAAGGTCTGGGAAGCTTGCCTAGGCATTTGGAAAAACTTTGAAAAAAAATGTCGGTCGACCGACTTTTTCGTCGGTCGACCGATTTTTTCGTCGGTCGACCGACGCGCGAGGTTCCTTACCGGGTGCTGCCGGGCTGTGATCGAGGCTTCCCGTGCGCGCGAGGTTCCTTACCGGGTTCTCTCGGTATCGTGATCGAGTTTTTCGTCGGTTGACCGACGCGCGAGGTTCCTCACCTGGTTTTCCAGGTAGCGTGACCGAGTTTTCTCGGTAGCCCGAGGTTCCTCACCTGGTTTTCCCGGTAGCGTGACCGAGTTTTCTCGGTAGCCTGAGGTTCCTCTCCTGGTTTTCCCGGTAGCGTGACCGAGTTTTCTCGGTAGCGTGAGGTTCCTTCCCGGTACTGTTTTTCGTCGGTCGACCGACATCGGCTGACCGACATTGCTCTGCTATTTTTCGTCGGCCGACCGACTTTGCCCATTTTGGGCCGACATTGCCTTGGTTCTATGCATCACCCTAAATACTTGTTGGGTGGTTTGGGTATTACCTTGGCAACGTGGGTCGAGTTTTCTCGTGCACGCGAGGTTCCTTCCTCGGATGAATTTCCTTGTTGGGCGCCGGTCGACCGACTGTATCGTCGGCTGACCGACATTGCCTTGCATCGGGCGACCGACTTTGCCCATTTTTGGGCATCACCCAAATGACTTTACCTTATTTCTAGGCATCATCCGACCGACATTGCTTGTTTCTAGGCATAACTCGACCGACCTTGCCTTTTTTCTGGGCATCGTCCGACCGAAAAATTCCTTGTTTCTAGGCATCACCCGAGAGCACGAGGTTCACTCGCAGGAGCGCGCCTAGTTGTCTCGTGCGGGTGAGGTTCCTTCCTTGAATGTATTTCCTTGTTGGGCGTCGGTCGACCGACATTGCCTTGCATCGGCGGACCGACTTTGCCCATTTTTGGGTATCACCTTGTTGCTAGGCATCACCCGACCGACATTGCCTTGTTTCGAGGCATCACCTTGCCGACATTGTCTTGTTTCCAGGCATCACCAGACCGACTGTTGCCTTGTTCCCGGGCATCACCCTGTCGACATTGCCTTGCTGCTAGGTCGACCGATTTTTTCGTCGGTCGACCGACGCGCGAGGTTCCTTACAGGGTGCTGTCGGGAAGTGATCGAGGTTACTCGTCCGCGCGAGGTTCCTTACCTGGTTTTCCCGGTAGTGTGACCGAGTTTTCTCGTGCGCATTAGGTTCTCTCCCGGTAGCATGACCGAGTTTTCTCGGTAGCGTGAGGTTCCTTCCCGGTAACTGGGCGTCGGTCGACCGACGTCGGCCGACCGACATTGCCTCGCTATTTTTCGTCGGCCGACCGACTTTGCCTTGGTTCTATGCATCACCCTAAATACTTGTTGGGTGGTTTGGGTATTACCTTGGCAACATGGGTCGAGTTTTCTCGGTAGCGTGAGGTTTCTTCCCGGTACTGGGCGTCGGTCGATCGACGTCGGCCGACCGACATTGCCTCG
>CASBWL010000322.1:80000-85000 GCA_949130495.1 Sambucus nigra
TTTTGCACCTATCCAGCCCAGCAACTCCCATGAAAACTACCCAAATCCGTTTTTTGGGACAAGCACAACTGCTCTTTGAAGTCAAACTAGTAACAACCCATGAATTAAGACAATGCCACCTTAAAAATATAAGCAACTCAGCCCACCGATGCAACCCGATGTTGCATAACAGGTGTGATCGAGAAATTCCCGATCACAACCCAAAATCCATGCACTACCAATCCCACATTCGGTATATGGATAACCCAACATGCCCACGAAGTTGCCTAGAGCCTAGGAGCGCTCATGGCTAAATACCGAATTTTGCCTCGGAGGTACCCCCCTCCTTATATATGTTCTTAACAAAAATTCCAGAGTGGTAGCAGTAGACGTCAACTACCAAATGATCGAAAAGAACCCATAATCTGACAACTTCGAATAGCATAACCACTTTGTTCTAGCTGAACGCCTTAGTCAAAGTGAACTAACCCAATTTCCCTTAGTAACAAGGTTTCCCCGTACCCAAACTTCATAATGAATCCCATACTTCATGATGAGAGTTTTGGGGTGTGACAGTAGGCCACTATCCTACCATCGAAAGTTGATAGGGCAGAAATTTGAATGATGCGTCGCCGGCACAAAGGCCGTGCGATCCGTCGAGTTATCATGAATCATCGCAGCAACGGGCAGAGCCCGCGTCGACCTTTTATCTAATAAATGCATCCCTTCCAGAAGTCGGGGTTTGTTGCACGTATTAGCTCTAGAATTACTACGGTTATCCGAGTAGCAGGTACCATCAAACAAACTATAACTGATTTAATGAGCCATTCGCAGTTTCACAGTCTGAATTAGTTCATACTTACACATGCATGGCTTAATCTTTGAGACAAGCATATGACTACTGGCAGGATCAACCAGGTAGCATTCCTCATCGACACTGAGAACGCATAACCCTAACCGACGTAATCGGCGAGAGTCAAGACGAAACCCAATTGTCGTTCGTAAGAAGCGAGAACACTTAGTTAGGGCAAATAGAAGCCCGAAGACCCCTTGCCCAAAAAAGGTTCAATATCCATGAGATCAAGCATCCTCCACGAGCCCTGCATACACACGCACGATGGCGAGGCAAACATGGATCGCGAATAGCACTTCGAGGTTCACCGAACGCCGCATAAGAAGCATTAGGAGAAAAAGGGACAATAACACGAGCGAATTCCTTCATTATCGGTATGCAACACAAGAAACCAACTTGAGCCCAAGGCAGATAGCTCTTGAACGCAACATGAAGAGGTTTGCACAAAGGGCCGTCACTGCACAAGCAGGGATTCGACCAACCCGCACAAACCAAACACAACTCACGCGCTTAAGGTGCCGCACAAGCAAAAAGTCGTGGTCGAAATTCTAGCAACACGAAGGAAACTAGAATATTCGATTGCACAAGCTAATACCTGAACGGGACGGTGGGCACGACATTTCTTTCCTTTAAAAGCGACAGGGACAAGAGGAAAAGCTCACACGCACTGACGCCCATGCATGTTTCGCTTATTTTTCATCGGGACAATGGGGAGGATCAACGCACACACAACATCACCCAAAAGTGGAGCTGTGTACTTTGATCCCCCCCATGCTCCTTAGGCGTGCAAGAGCTTTCACTCCCACACATCCCAAGAACCCACCTCCCGCGCCGGTGATCCAACGTGTTCTAGATTCCTCTAATCGAGACATGCGCGCAGAACAAAGTACCTCTACATGCCACGTTCTTCGTTCACTAGAACACAAGGGATTACAAGGCGGGAGGATGGACAGGCAAGCGAGGAGCAACACTTGCCTGATGCCCATGCATCATTCTGAGGGACATGACAAGGGAGATCGCCCGATCATTTCTACCCCAGAGTGATTAGAACATGTAATCTCAGATCACATGAACGCATCTCACCCCAAAGCAATTAGAACGTTAAATCTCCCCCATCCTTTCGGGGGGATGCCAGGACATCGCATCTCCCCACGAGGGTAATCACACAGTCGGATAACCATCCCATTTTCGTGATTCCGAGGCTTCACGAAGATCGAATGCAAATCCCACTGTGTGATTTCCCCCGTATTCCTGGGAACGCCTAGGCGCTCGTTCCCCGACCCTTCCCGAAGGAAGGGAAGGTTGGCTAGGAACATCACCCCCCTCTATATAACATCTTAACAAAAATTCCAAAGTGGTAGCAGTAGACATGAACTGCGATAAGTTCGAAAAATTTCCTTGCACTGGGAAAGGTCACCCAACGTCAGGCATCGCGTGAGGTTGTTTGCCTGTTTTCCAAGCATTACCTCGACGACATTGTCTTCTTTCACTGGTATCGGTGGCATCACGTGAGGTTATTCGCTTATTTTTCGACATCACCCGACCGAAATTGCCTGGTTTTATGCACGACCTGGCCGACTTTGCCTATATATTTTGGGAGTAAGCAGGACGTGCATGGGAATAGATCGACCAACTTGTTGGGTCGCTTAGGCATCACGTGGAATATGTTACCTTATCGTGTCGGGACTGTTGTGGGTGCCAACCTGCATCTTGGGTTGGGCATCCCAGGTTGGCGCCACTATTTCTTTCGATATTGGGTTGCCTTGCCATGATACCCAATCGGGTGCCAACTTGCATGGGCATTCAGGCAACATTTGGGCACATTTTCGTTGTGCGCTGAAAACGGTCGACCGACGTGCCGTGTCGGTCGGCCGACAGCATGTTTCGCTTTTGGCGACGCCTTGTATCGGGCATATCTAGGGACGTTGCCTTGTTTCTAGGCATCATTCAAATGACTTTCAGGCAACATCTGGGCACAGTTCCGTTCTGCACTGAAAACGGTCAGCCGGTGTGCCACGCCGGTCGGTCGACTTTTGGTGACCCATTCTCTATCGGACATTTCTAGGAACATTTGGCCATTGGGTACCTTGCCTAGGTGTTCCATGTTTGCTCGAATGACTTTCAGGCAACATTTGGGCACCGTTTTCATTATGCGCTGGAAACGGTCGACCGACGTGCCGTGTCGGTCGGCCGACGATCGGGCGACTTTCGGTGACCCGTAGTATCGGGCATATCTAGGGACCTCAGTTACTTGCGGACGTTGCCTTGTATGTAGTCATCATTGGAATGACTTTCAGGCAACATTTGGACAACGTTTTCGTTCTAGCCTGGAAACGGTCGACCGACGTTTTTCGTCGGTCGGCCGACGGTCGGGCAGATCTTGGCGACCCTTTTTTCGGGACTTTTTTGGGTCATCGGGGCTTAGTGGACTTGTCTTGGGGTGTTTTTATGCATCGGGCATGCGTCGGTAACGGTCATCGGTCATGCTGAAAATTTCGAACCTCTGCTGCTCTGGACTCACCCCCCCTCATATAACATCTTAACGAAATTTTCATAGTGGTAGCAGTAGACATCAACTGCAATAAGATGAGTACTCGGGTATTCCCTTTGCCAAAGTTTGAGGGCGTCCATGGGAAGTCATAATATGTTGTTGGGAAGGTCTGGGAAGCTTGCCTAGGCATTTGGAAAAACTTTGAAAAAAAATGTCGGTCGACCGACTTTTTCGTCGGTCGACCGATTTTTTCGTCGGTCGACCGACGCGCGAGGTTCCTTACCGGGTGCTGCCGGGCTGTGATCGAGGCTTCCCGTGCGCGCGAGGTTCCTTACCGGGTTCTCTCGGTATCGTGATCGAGTTTTTCGTCGGTTGACCGACGCGCGAGGTTCCTCACCTGGTTTTCCAGGTAGCGTGACCGAGTTTTCTCGGTAGCCCGAGGTTCCTCACCTGGTTTTCCCGGTAGCGTGACCGAGTTTTCTCGGTAGCCTGAGGTTCCTCTCCTGGTTTTCCCGGTAGCGTGACCGAGTTTTCTCGGTAGCGTGAGGTTCCTTCCCGGTACTGTTTTTCGTCGGTCGACCGACATCGGCTGACCGACATTGCTCTGCTATTTTTCGTCGGCCGACCGACTTTGCCCATTTTGGGCCGACATTGCCTTGGTTCTATGCATCACCCTAAATACTTGTTGGGTGGTTTGGGTATTACCTTGGCAACGTGGGTCGAGTTTTCTCGTGCACGCGAGGTTCCTTCCTCGGATGAATTTCCTTGTTGGGCGCCGGTCGACCGACTGTATCGTCGGCTGACCGACATTGCCTTGCATCGGGCGACCGACTTTGCCCATTTTTGGGCATCACCCAAATGACTTTACCTTATTTCTAGGCATCATCCGACCGACATTGCTTGTTTCTAGGCATAACTCGACCGACCTTGCCTTTTTTCTGGGCATCGTCCGACCGAAAAATTCCTTGTTTCTAGGCATCACCCGAGAGCACGAGGTTCACTCGCAGGAGCGCGCCTAGTTGTCTCGTGCGGGTGAGGTTCCTTCCTTGAATGTATTTCCTTGTTGGGCGTCGGTCGACCGACATTGCCTTGCATCGGCGGACCGACTTTGCCCATTTTTGGGTATCACCTTGTTGCTAGGCATCACCCGACCGACATTGCCTTGTTTCGAGGCATCACCTTGCCGACATTGTCTTGTTTCCAGGCATCACCAGACCGACTGTTGCCTTGTTCCCGGGCATCACCCTGTCGACATTGCCTTGCTGCTAGGTCGACCGATTTTTTCGTCGGTCGACCGACGCGCGAGGTTCCTTACAGGGTGCTGTCGGGAAGTGATCGAGGTTACTCGTCCGCGCGAGGTTCCTTACCTGGTTTTCCCGGTAGTGTGACCGAGTTTTCTCGTGCGCATTAGGTTCTCTCCCGGTAGCATGACCGAGTTTTCTCGGTAGCGTGAGGTTCCTTCCCGGTAACTGGGCGTCGGTCGACCGACGTCGGCCGACCGACATTGCCTCGCTATTTTTCGTCGGCCGACCGACTTTGCCTTGGTTCTATGCATCACCCTAAATACTTGTTGGGTGGTTTGGGTATTACCTTGGCAACATGGGTCGAGTTTTCTCGGTAGCGTGAGGTTTCTTCCCGGTACTGGGCGTCGGTCGATCGACGTCGGCCGACCGACAT
>CASBWL010000322.1:105000-107500 GCA_949130495.1 Sambucus nigra
GCCTTGCCATGATACCCAATCGGGTGCCAACTTGCATGGGCATTCAGGCAACATTTGGGCACATTTTCGTTGTGCGCTGAAAACGGTCGACCGACGTGCCGTGTCGGTCGGCCGACAGCATGTTTCGCTTTTGGCGACGCCTTGTATCGGGCATATCTAGGGACGTTGCCTTGTTTCTAGGCATCATTCAAATGACTTTCAGGCAACATCTGGGCACAGTTCCGTTCTGCACTGAAAACGGTCAGCCGGTGTGCCACGCCGGTCGGTCGACTTTTGGTGACCCATTCTCTATCGGACATTTCTAGGAACATTTGGCCATTGGGTACCTTGCCTAGGTGTTCCATGTTTGCTCGAATGACTTTCAGGCAACATTTGGGCACCGTTTTCATTATGCGCTGGAAACGGTCGACCGACGTGCCGTGTCGGTCGGCCGACGATCGGGCGACTTTCGGTGACCCGTAGTATCGGGCATTTCTAGGGACCTCAGTTACTTGCGGACGTTGCCTTGTATGTAGTCATCATTGGAATGACTTTCAGGCAACATTTGGACAACGTTTTCGTTCTAGCCTGGAAACGGTCGACCGACGTTTTTCGTCGGTCGGCCGACGGTCGGGCAGATCTTGGCGACCCTTTTTTCGGGACTTTTTTGGGTCATCGGGGCTTAGTGGACTTGTCTTGGGGTGTTTTTATGCATCGGGCATGCGTCGGTAACGGTCATCGGTCATGCTGAAAATTTCGAACCTCTGCTGCTCTGGACTCACCCCCCCTCATATAACATCTTAACGAAATTTTCATAGTGGTAGCAGTAGACATCAACTGCAATAAGATGAGTACTCGGGTATTCCCTTTGCCAAAGTTTGAGGGCGTCCATGGGAAGTCATAATATGTTGTTGGGAAGGTCTGGGAAGCTTGCCTAGGCATTTGGAAAAACTTTGAAAAAAAATGTCGGTCGACCGACTTTTTCGTCGGTCGACCGATTTTTTCGTCGGTCGACCGACGCGCGAGGTTCCTTACCGGGTGCTGCCGGGCTGTGATCGAGGCTTCCCGTGCGCGCGAGGTTCCTTACCGGGTTCTCTCGGTATCGTGATCGAGTTTTTCGTCGGTTGACCGACGCGCGAGGTTCCTCACCTGGTTTTCCAGGTAGCGTGACCGAGTTTTCTCGGTAGCCCGAGGTTCCTCACCTGGTTTTCCCGGTAGCGTGACCGAGTTTTCTCGGTAGCCTGAGGTTCCTCTCCTGGTTTTCCCGGTAGCGTGACCGAGTTTTCTCGGTAGCGTGAGGTTCCTTCCCGGTACTGTTTTTCGTCGGTCGACCGACATCGGCTGACCGACATTGCTCTGCTATTTTTCGTCGGCCGACCGACTTTGCCCATTTTGGGCCGACATTGCCTTGGTTCTATGCATCACCCTAAATACTTGTTGGGTGGTTTGGGTATTACCTTGGCAACGTGGGTCGAGTTTTCTCGTGCACGCGAGGTTCCTTCCTCGGATGAATTTCCTTGTTGGGCGCCGGTCGACCGACTGTATCGTCGGCTGACCGACATTGCCTTGCATCGGGCGACCGACTTTGCCCATTTTTGGGCATCACCCAAATGACTTTACCTTATTTCTAGGCATCATCCGACCGACATTGCTTGTTTCTAGGCATAACTCGACCGACCTTGCCTTTTTTCTGGGCATCGTCCGACCGAAAAATTCCTTGTTTCTAGGCATCACCCGAGAGCACGAGGTTCACTCGCAGGAGCGCGCCTAGTTGTCTCGTGCGGGTGAGGTTCCTTCCTTGAATGTATTTCCTTGTTGGGCGTCGGTCGACCGACATTGCCTTGCATCGGCGGACCGACTTTGCCCATTTTTGGGTATCACCTTGTTGCTAGGCATCACCCGACCGACATTGCCTTGTTTCGAGGCATCACCTTGCCGACATTGTCTTGTTTCCAGGCATCACCAGACCGACTGTTGCCTTGTTCCCGGGCATCACCCTGTCGACATTGCCTTGCTGCTAGGTCGACCGATTTTTTCGTCGGTCGACCGACGCGCGAGGTTCCTTACAGGGTGCTGTCGGGAAGTGATCGAGGTTACTCGTCCGCGCGAGGTTCCTTACCTGGTTTTCCCGGTAGTGTGACCGAGTTTTCTCGTGCGCATTAGGTTCTCTCCCGGTAGCATGACCGAGTTTTCTCGGTAGCGTGAGGTTCCTTCCCGGTAACTGGGCGTCGGTCGACCGACGTCGGCCGACCGACATTGCCTCGCTATTTTTCGTCGGCCGACCGACTTTGCCTTGGTTCTATGCATCACCCTAAATACTTGTTGGGTGGTTTGGGTATTACCTTGGCAACATGGGTCGAGTTTTCTCGGTAGCGTGAGGTTTCTTCCCGGTACTGGGCGTCGGTCGATCGACGTCGGCCGACCGACATTGCCTCGCTGTTTTTCGTCGGCCGACCGACTTTGCCCATTTTGGGCCAACTTTGCCTTGGTTCTATGCATCACCCTAAATACTTGTTGGGTG
>CASBWL010000322.1:127500-130000 GCA_949130495.1 Sambucus nigra
ACGTGCCGTGTCGGTCGGCCGACAGCATGCTTCGCTTTTGGCGACGCCTTGTATCGGGCATATCTAGGGACGTTGCCTTGTTTCTAGGCATCATTCAAATGACTTTCAGGCAACATCTGGGCACAGTTCCGTTCTGCACTGAAAACGGTCAGCCGGTGTGCCACGCCGGTCGGTCGACTTTTGGTGACCCATTCTCTATCGGACATTTCTAGGAACATTTGGCCATTGGGTACCTTGCCTAGGTGTTCCATGTTTGCTCGAATGACTTTCAGGCAACATTTGGGCACCGTTTTCATTATGCGCTGGAAACGGTCGACCGACGTGCCGTGTCGGTCGGCCGACGATCGGGCGACTTTCGGTGACCCGTAGTATCGGGCATTTCTAGGGACCTCAGTTACTTGCGGACGTTGCCTTGTATGTAGTCATCATTGGAATGACTTTCAGGCAACATTTGGACAACGTTTTCGTTCTAGCCTGGAAACGGTCGACCGACGTTTTTCGTCGGTCGGCCGACGGTCGGGCAGATCTTGGCGACCCTTTTTTCGGGACTTTTTTGGGTCATCGGGGCTTAGTGGACTTGTCTTGGGGTGTTTTTATGCATCGGGCATGCGTCGGTAACGGTCATCGGTCATGCTGAAAATTTCGAACCTCTGCTGCTCTGGACTCACCCCCCCTCATATAACATCTTAACGAAATTTTCATAGTGGTAGCAGTAGACATCAACTGCAATAAGATGAGTACTCGGGTATTCCCTTTGCCAAAGTTTGAGGGCGTCCATGGGAAGTCATAATATGTTGTTGGGAAGGTCTGGGAAGCTTGCCTAGGCATTTGGAAAAACTTTGAAAAAAAATGTCGGTCGACCGACTTTTTCGTCGGTCGACCGATTTTTTCGTCGGTCGACCGACGCGCGAGGTTCCTTACCGGGTGCTGCCGGGCTGTGATCGAGGCTTCCCGTGCGCGCGAGGTTCCTTACCGGGTTCTCTCGGTATCGTGATCGAGTTTTTCGTCGGTTGACCGACGCGCGAGGTTCCTCACCTGGTTTTCCAGGTAGCGTGACCGAGTTTTCTCGGTAGCCCGAGGTTCCTCACCTGGTTTTCCCGGTAGCGTGACCGAGTTTTCTCGGTAGCCTGAGGTTCCTCTCCTGGTTTTCCCGGTAGCGTGACCGAGTTTTCTCGGTAGCGTGAGGTTCCTTCCCGGTACTGTTTTTCGTCGGTCGACCGACATCGGCTGACCGACATTGCTCTGCTATTTTTCGTCGGCCGACCGACTTTGCCCATTTTGGGCCGACATTGCCTTGGTTCTATGCATCACCCTAAATACTTGTTGGGTGGTTTGGGTATTACCTTGGCAACGTGGGTCGAGTTTTCTCGTGCACGCGAGGTTCCTTCCTCGGATGAATTTCCTTGTTGGGCGCCGGTCGACCGACTGTATCGTCGGCTGACCGACATTGCCTTGCATCGGGCGACCGACTTTGCCCATTTTTGGGCATCACCCAAATGACTTTACCTTATTTCTAGGCATCATCCGACCGACATTGCTTGTTTCTAGGCATAACTCGACCGACCTTGCCTTTTTTCTGGGCATCGTCCGACCGAAAAATTCCTTGTTTCTAGGCATCACCCGAGAGCACGAGGTTCACTCGCAGGAGCGCGCCTAGTTGTCTCGTGCGGGTGAGGTTCCTTCCTTGAATGTATTTCCTTGTTGGGCGTCGGTCGACCGACATTGCCTTGCATCGGCGGACCGACTTTGCCCATTTTTGGGTATCACCTTGTTGCTAGGCATCACCCGACCGACATTGCCTTGTTTCGAGGCATCACCTTGCCGACATTGTCTTGTTTCCAGGCATCACCAGACCGACTGTTGCCTTGTTCCCGGGCATCACCCTGTCGACATTGCCTTGCTGCTAGGTCGACCGATTTTTTCGTCGGTCGACCGACGCGCGAGGTTCCTTACAGGGTGCTGTCGGGAAGTGATCGAGGTTACTCGTCCGCGCGAGGTTCCTTACCTGGTTTTCCCGGTAGTGTGACCGAGTTTTCTCGTGCGCATTAGGTTCTCTCCCGGTAGCATGACCGAGTTTTCTCGGTAGCGTGAGGTTCCTTCCCGGTAACTGGGCGTCGGTCGACCGACGTCGGCCGACCGACATTGCCTCGCTATTTTTCGTCGGCCGACCGACTTTGCCTTGGTTCTATGCATCACCCTAAATACTTGTTGGGTGGTTTGGGTATTACCTTGGCAACATGGGTCGAGTTTTCTCGGTAGCGTGAGGTTTCTTCCCGGTACTGGGCGTCGGTCGATCGACGTCGGCCGACCGACATTGCCTCGCTGTTTTTCGTCGGCCGACCGACTTTGCCCATTTTGGGCCAACTTTGCCTTGGTTCTATGCATCACCCTAAATACTTGTTGGGTGGTTTGGGTATTACCTTGGCAACATGGGTCGAGTTTTCTCGGTAGCGTGAGGTTCCTTCCCGGTACTGGGCGTCGGTCGACCGACCTCGGCCGA
>CASBWL010000322.1:150000-152500 GCA_949130495.1 Sambucus nigra
ATTCAAATGACTTTCAGGCAACATCTGGGCACAGTTCCGTTCTGCACTGAAAACGGTCAGCCGGTGTGCCACGCCGGTCGGTCGACTTTTGGTGACCCATTCTCTATCGGACATTTCTAGGAACATTTGGCCATTGGGTACCTTGCCTAGGTGTTCCATGTTTGCTCGAATGACTTTCAGGCAACATTTGGGCACCGTTTTCATTATGCGCTGGAAACGGTCGACCGACGTGCCGTGTCGGTCGGCCGACGATCGGGCGACTTTCGGTGACCCGTAGTATCGGGCATTTCTAGGGACCTCAGTTACTTGCGGACGTTGCCTTGTATGTAGTCATCATTGGAATGACTTTCAGGCAACATTTGGACAACGTTTTCGTTCTAGCCTGGAAACGGTCGACCGACGTTTTTCGTCGGTCGGCCGACGGTCGGGCAGATCTTGGCGACCCTTTTTTCGGGACTTTTTTGGGTCATCGGGGCTTAGTGGACTTGTCTTGGGGTGTTTTTATGCATCGGGCATGCGTCGGTAACGGTCATCGGTCATGCTGAAAATTTCGAACCTCTGCTGCTCTGGACTCACCCCCCCTCATATAACATCTTAACGAAATTTTCATAGTGGTAGCAGTAGACATCAACTGCAATAAGATGAGTACTCGGGTATTCCCTTTGCCAAAGTTTGAGGGCGTCCATGGGAAGTCATAATATGTTGTTGGGAAGGTCTGGGAAGCTTGCCTAGGCATTTGGAAAAACTTTGAAAAAAAATGTCGGTCGACCGACTTTTTCGTCGGTCGACCGATTTTTTCGTCGGTCGACCGACGCGCGAGGTTCCTTACCGGGTGCTGCCGGGCTGTGATCGAGGCTTCCCGTGCGCGCGAGGTTCCTTACCGGGTTCTCTCGGTATCGTGATCGAGTTTTTCGTCGGTTGACCGACGCGCGAGGTTCCTCACCTGGTTTTCCAGGTAGCGTGACCGAGTTTTCTCGGTAGCCCGAGGTTCCTCACCTGGTTTTCCCGGTAGCGTGACCGAGTTTTCTCGGTAGCCTGAGGTTCCTCTCCTGGTTTTCCCGGTAGCGTGACCGAGTTTTCTCGGTAGCGTGAGGTTCCTTCCCGGTACTGTTTTTCGTCGGTCGACCGACATCGGCTGACCGACATTGCTCTGCTATTTTTCGTCGGCCGACCGACTTTGCCCATTTTGGGCCGACATTGCCTTGGTTCTATGCATCACCCTAAATACTTGTTGGGTGGTTTGGGTATTACCTTGGCAACGTGGGTCGAGTTTTCTCGTGCACGCGAGGTTCCTTCCTCGGATGAATTTCCTTGTTGGGCGCCGGTCGACCGACTGTATCGTCGGCTGACCGACATTGCCTTGCATCGGGCGACCGACTTTGCCCATTTTTGGGCATCACCCAAATGACTTTACCTTATTTCTAGGCATCATCCGACCGACATTGCTTGTTTCTAGGCATAACTCGACCGACCTTGCCTTTTTTCTGGGCATCGTCCGACCGAAAAATTCCTTGTTTCTAGGCATCACCCGAGAGCACGAGGTTCACTCGCAGGAGCGCGCCTAGTTGTCTCGTGCGGGTGAGGTTCCTTCCTTGAATGTATTTCCTTGTTGGGCGTCGGTCGACCGACATTGCCTTGCATCGGCGGACCGACTTTGCCCATTTTTGGGTATCACCTTGTTGCTAGGCATCACCCGACCGACATTGCCTTGTTTCGAGGCATCACCTTGCCGACATTGTCTTGTTTCCAGGCATCACCAGACCGACTGTTGCCTTGTTCCCGGGCATCACCCTGTCGACATTGCCTTGCTGCTAGGTCGACCGATTTTTTCGTCGGTCGACCGACGCGCGAGGTTCCTTACAGGGTGCTGTCGGGAAGTGATCGAGGTTACTCGTCCGCGCGAGGTTCCTTACCTGGTTTTCCCGGTAGTGTGACCGAGTTTTCTCGTGCGCATTAGGTTCTCTCCCGGTAGCATGACCGAGTTTTCTCGGTAGCGTGAGGTTCCTTCCCGGTAACTGGGCGTCGGTCGACCGACGTCGGCCGACCGACATTGCCTCGCTATTTTTCGTCGGCCGACCGACTTTGCCTTGGTTCTATGCATCACCCTAAATACTTGTTGGGTGGTTTGGGTATTACCTTGGCAACATGGGTCGAGTTTTCTCGGTAGCGTGAGGTTTCTTCCCGGTACTGGGCGTCGGTCGATCGACGTCGGCCGACCGACATTGCCTCGCTGTTTTTCGTCGGCCGACCGACTTTGCCCATTTTGGGCCAACTTTGCCTTGGTTCTATGCATCACCCTAAATACTTGTTGGGTGGTTTGGGTATTACCTTGGCAACATGGGTCGAGTTTTCTCGGTAGCGTGAGGTTCCTTCCCGGTACTGGGCGTCGGTCGACCGACCTCGGCCGACCGACATTGCCTCGCTATTTTTCGTCGTCCGACCGACTTTGCCTTGGTTCTATGCATCACCCTAAATACTTGTTGGGTGGTTTGGGTATTAC
>CASBWL010000322.1:172500-173533 GCA_949130495.1 Sambucus nigra
GTGACCCATTCTCTATCGGACATTTCTAGGAACATTTGGCCATTGGGTACCTTGCCTAGGTGTTCCATGTTTGCTCGAATGACTTTCAGGCAACATTTGGGCACCGTTTTCATTATGCGCTGGAAACGGTCGACCGACGTGCCGTGTCGGTCGGCCGACGATCGGGCGACTTTCGGTGACCCGTAGTATCGGGCATTTCTAGGGACCTCAGTTACTTGCGGACGTTGCCTTGTATGTAGTCATCATTGGAATGACTTTCAGGCAACATTTGGACAACGTTTTCGTTCTAGCCTGGAAACGGTCGACCGACGTTTTTCGTCGGTCGGCCGACGGTCGGGCAGATCTTGGCGACCCTTTTTTCGGGACTTTTTTGGGTCATCGGGGCTTAGTGGACTTGTCTTGGGGTGTTTTTATGCATCGGGCATGCGTCGGTAACGGTCATCGGTCATGCTGAAAATTTCGAACCTCTGCTGCTCTGGACTCACCCCCCCTCATATAACATCTTAACGAAATTTTCATAGTGGTAGCAGTAGACATCAACTGCAATAAGATGAGTACTCGGGTATTCCCTTTGCCAAAGTTTGAGGGCGTCCATGGGAAGTCATAATATGTTGTTGGGAAGGTCTGGGAAGCTTGCCTAGGCATTTGGAAAAACTTTGAAAAAAAATGTCGGTCGACCGACTTTTTCGTCGGTCGACCGATTTTTTCGTCGGTCGACCGACGCGCGAGGTTCCTTACCGGGTGCTGCCGGGCTGTGATCGAGGCTTCCCGTGCGCGCGAGGTTCCTTACCGGGTTCTCTCGGTATCGTGATCGAGTTTTTCGTCGGTTGACCGACGCGCGAGGTTCCTCACCTGGTTTTCCAGGTAGCGTGACCGAGTTTTCTCGGTAGCCCGAGGTTCCTCACCTGGTTTTCCCGGTAGCGTGACCGAGTTTTCTCGGTAGCCTGAGGTTCCTCTCCTGGTTTTCCCGGTAGCGTGACCGAGTTTTCTCGGTAGCGTGAGGTTCCTTCCCGGTACTGTTTTTCGTCGGTCG
>CASBWL010000323.1:0-2500 GCA_949130495.1 Sambucus nigra
AGCGAGGCAATGTCGGTCGGCCGACGTCGGTCGACCGACGCCCAGTACCGGGAAGGAACCTGACGCTACCGAGAAAACTCGGTCATGCTACCGGGAGAGAACCTAATGCGCACGAGAAAACTCGGTCACACTATCGGGAAAACCAGGTAAGTAACCTCGCGCGGACGAGAAACCTCGATCACTGCCCGACAGCACCCGGTAAGGAACCTCGCGCGTCGGTCAACCGACGAAAAAATCGGTCGACCTAGCAGCAAGGCAATGTCGACAGGGTGATGCCCGGGAACAAGGCAACTGTCGGTCTGGTGATGCCTGGAAACAAGACAATGTCGGCAAGGTGATGCCTCGAAATGGGCAAAGTGATACCCAACAAGGCGATGCCTAGCAACAAGGTGATACCCAAAAATGGGCAAAGTCGGTCCGCCGATGCAAGGCAATGTCGGTCGACCGACGCCCAACAAGGAAATACATTCAAGTAAGGAACGTCACCCGCACGAGACAACTAGGCGCGCTCCTGCGAGTGAACCTCGTGCTCTCGGGTGATGCCTAGAAACAAGGAATTTTTCGGTCGGACGATGCCCAGAAACAAGGCAAGGTCGGTCGAGTTATGCCTAGAAACAAGCAATGTCGGTCGGATGATGCCTAGAAATAAGGTAAAGTCATTTGGGTGATGCCCAAAAATGGGCAAAGTCGGTCGCCCGATGCAAGGCAATGTCGTTCAGCCGACGATACAGTCGGTCGACCGGCGCCCAACAAGGAAATCCATCCGAGGAAGGAACCTCGCGTGCACGAGAAAACTCGACCCATGTTGCCAAGGTAATACCCAAACCACCCAACAAGTATTTAGGGTGATGCATAGAACCAAGGCAATGTCGGCCCAAAATGGGCAAAGTCGGTCGGCCGACCAAAAATAGCAGGACAATGTCGGTCGACCGACGAAAAACAGTACCGGGAAGGAACCTCACGCTACCGAGAAAACTCGGTCACGCTACGGGAAAACCCGGAGAGGAACCTCAGGCTACCGAGAAAAACTCGGTCACGCTACCGGGAAAACCCGGAGAGGAACCTCGGGCTACCGAGAAAACTCGGTCACGCTACCTGGAAAACCAGGTAAGGAACCTCGCGCGTCGGTCAACCGACGAAAAACTCGATCACGATACCGAGAGAACCCGGTAAGGAACCTCGCGCGCACGGGAAACCTCGATCACAGCCCGGCAGCACCCGGTAAGGAACCTCGCGCGTCGGTCGACCGACGAAAAAATCGGTCGACCGACATTTTTTTCAAAGTTTTTCCAAATGCCTAGGCAAGCTTCCCAGACCTTCCCAACAACATATTATGACTTCCCATGGACGCCCTCAAACTTTGGCAAAGGGAATACCCGAGTACTCATCTTATTGCAGTTGATGTCTACTGCTACCACTTTGAAAATTTCGTTAAGATGTTATATGAGGGGGGGGTGAGTCCAGAGCAGCAGAGGTTCGAATTTTTTAGCATGACCGATGACCGCTACCGACGCATGACCGATGCATAAAAACACCCCAAAACAAGTCCACTAAGCCCCGATGACCCAAAAAAGTCCCGAAAAAAGGGTCGCCAAGAGCTGCCCGACCGTCGGCCGACCGACAAAAAACGTCGGTCGACCGTTTCCAGGGCAGAACGAAAACGTTGTCCAAATGTTGCCTGAAAGTCATTCCAATGATGACTACATACAAGGCAACGTCCGCAAGTAACTGAGGTCCCTAGATATGCCCGATACTAGGGGTCACCGAAAGTCGCCCGATCGTCGGCCGACCGACACGGCACGTCGGTCGACCGTTTCCAGCGCATAATGAAAACGGTGCCCAAATGTTGCCTGATGAAAGTCATTCGAGCAAACATGGAACACCTAGGCAAGGTACCCAATGGCCAAATGTTCCTAGAAATGTCCGATAGAGAATGGGTCACCAAAAGTCGACCGACCGGCGTGGCACACCGGCTGACCGTTTTCAGTGCAGAACGGAACTGTGCACAGATGTTGCCTGAAAGTCATTTGAATGATGCCTAGAAACAAGGCAACGTCCCTAGATATGCCCGATACAAGGGGTCGCCAAAAGCGAAACATGCTGTCGGCCGACCGACACGGCACGTCGGTCGACCGTTTTGAGCGCACGTCGAAAATGTGCCCAAATGTTGCCTGAATGCCCATGCAAGTTGGAACCCGATTGGGTATCATGGCAAGGCAACCCAATGTCGAAAGAAATAGTGGCGCCAACCTGGGATGCCCAACCCAAGATGCAGGTTGGCACCCACAAAAGTCCCGACACGATAAGGATACAACCTCACGCGATGCCTAGCAACAATGAAATACATTAAAGGTGATGCCTAAGCGACCCAAGAAATTGGTCGATCTATTCCCATGCACGTCCAGGTGACTCCCAAAATATATAGGCAAAGTCGGTCAGGTCGTGCATAAACCAGGCAATTTCGGTCGGGTGATGCCGAAAAATAACCGAACCTCACGTG
>CASBWL010000323.1:32500-35000 GCA_949130495.1 Sambucus nigra
GGGAAGGAACCTGACGCTACCGAGAAAACTCGGTCATGCTACCGGGAGAGAACCTAATGCGCACGAGAAAACTCGGTCACACTATCGGGAAAACCAGGTAAGTAACCTCGCGCGGACGAGAAACCTCGATCACTGCCCGACAGCACCCGGTAAGGAACCTCGCGCGTCGGTCAACCGACGAAAAAATCGGTCGACCTAGCAGCAAGGCAATGTCGACAGGGTGATGCCCGGGAACAAGGCAACTGTCGGTCTGGTGATGCCTGGAAACAAGACAATGTCGGCAAGGTGATGCCTCGAAATGGGCAAAGTGATACCCAACAAGGCGATGCCTAGCAACAAGGTGATACCCAAAAATGGGCAAAGTCGGTCCGCCGATGCAAGGCAATGTCGGTCGACCGACGCCCAACAAGGAAATACATTCAAGTAAGGAACGTCACCCGCACGAGACAACTAGGCGCGCTCCTGCGAGTGAACCTCGTGCTCTCGGGTGATGCCTAGAAACAAGGAATTTTTCGGTCGGACGATGCCCAGAAACAAGGCAAGGTCGGTCGAGTTATGCCTAGAAACAAGCAATGTCGGTCGGATGATGCCTAGAAATAAGGTAAAGTCATTTGGGTGATGCCCAAAAATGGGCAAAGTCGGTCGCCCGATGCAAGGCAATGTCGTTCAGCCGACGATACAGTCGGTCGACCGGCGCCCAACAAGGAAATCCATCCGAGGAAGGAACCTCGCGTGCACGAGAAAACTCGACCCATGTTGCCAAGGTAATACCCAAACCACCCAACAAGTATTTAGGGTGATGCATAGAACCAAGGCAATGTCGGCCCAAAATGGGCAAAGTCGGTCGGCCGACCAAAAATAGCAGGACAATGTCGGTCGACCGACGAAAAACAGTACCGGGAAGGAACCTCACGCTACCGAGAAAACTCGGTCACGCTACCGGGAAAACCCGGAGAGGAACCTCAGGCTACCGAGAAAACTCGGTCACGCTACCGGGAAAACCCGGAGAGGAACCTCGGGCTACCGAGAAAACTCGGTCACGCTACCTGGAAAACCAGGTAAGGAACCTCGCGCGTCGGTCAACCGACGAAAAACTCGATCACGATACCGAGAGAACCCGGTAAGGAACCTCGCGCGCACGGGAAACCTCGATCACAGCCCGGCAGCACCCGGTAAGGAACCTCGCGCGTCGGTCGACCGACGAAAAAATCGGTCGACCGACATTTTTTTTCAAAGTTTTTCCAAATGCCTAGGCAAGCTTCCCAGACCTTCCCAACAACATATTATGACTTCCCATGGACGCCCTCAAACTTTGGCAAAGGGAATACCCGAGTACTCATCTTATTGCAGTTGATGTCTACTGCTACCACTTTGAAAATTTCGTTAAGATGTTATATGAGGGGGGGTGAGTCCAGAGCAGCAGAGGTTCGAATTTTTTAGCATGACCGATGACCGCTACCGACGCATGACCGATGCATAAAAACACCCCAAAACAAGTCCACTAAGCCCCGATGACCCAAAAAAGTCCCGAAAAAAGGGTCGCCAAGAGCTGCCCGACCGTCGGCCGACCGACAAAAAACGTCGGTCGACCGTTTCCAGGGCAGAACGAAAACGTTGTCCAAATGTTGCCTGAAAGTCATTCCAATGATGACTACATACAAGGCAACGTCCGCAAGTAACTGAGGTCCCTAGATATGCCCGATACTAGGGGTCACCGAAAGTCGCCCGATCGTCGGCCGACCGACACGGCACGTCGGTCGACCGTTTCTCCAGCGCATAATGAAAACGGTGCCCAAATGTTGCCTGATGAAAGTCATTCGAGCAAACATGGAACACCTAGGCAAGGTACCCAATGGCCAAATGTTCCTAGAAATGTCCGATAGAGAATGGGTCACCAAAAGTCGACCGACCGGCGTGGCACACCGGCTGACCGTTTTCAGTGCAGAACGGAACTGTGCACAGATGTTGCCTGAAAGTCATTTGAATGATGCCTAGAAACAAGGCAACGTCCCTAGATATGCCCGATACAAGGGGTCGCCAAAAGCGAAACATGCTGTCGGCCGACCGACACGGCACGTCGGTCGACCGTTTTGAGCGCACGTCGAAAATGTGCCCAAATGTTGCCTGAATGCCCATGCAAGTTGGAACCCGATTGGGTATCATGGCAAGGCAACCCAATGTCGAAAGAAATAGTGGCGCCAACCTGGGATGCCCAACCCAAGATGCAGGTTGGCACCCACAAAAGTCCCGACACGATAAGGATACAACCTCACGCGATGCCTAGCAACAATGAAATACATTAAAGGTGATGCCTAAGCGACCCAAGAAATTGGTCGATCTATTCCCATGCACGTCCAGGTGACTCCCAAAATATATAGGCAAAGTCGGTCAGGTCGTGCATAAACCAGGCAATTTCGGTCGGGTGATGCCGAAAAATAACCGAACCTCACGTGATGCCCACCGATACCAGTGAACCAAGACAATGTCGTCGAGGTAATGC
>CASBWL010000323.1:65000-67500 GCA_949130495.1 Sambucus nigra
ATGCTACCGGGAGAGAACCTAATGCGCACGAGAAAACTCGGTCACACTATCGGGAAAACCAGGTAAGTAACCTCGCGCGGACGAGAAACCTCGATCACTGCCCGACAGCACCCGGTAAGGAACCTCGCGCGTCGGTCAACCGACGAAAAAATCGGTCGACCTAGCAGCAAGGCAATGTCGACAGGGTGATGCCCGGGAACAAGGCAACTGTCGGTCTGGTGATGCCTGGAAACAAGACAATGTCGGCAAGGTGATGCCTCGAAATGGGCAAAGTGATACCCAACAAGGCGATGCCTAGCAACAAGGTGATACCCAAAAATGGGCAAAGTCGGTCCGCCGATGCAAGGCAATGTCGGTCGACCGACGCCCAACAAGGAAATACATTCAAGTAAGGAACGTCACCCGCACGAGACAACTAGGCGCGCTCCTGCGAGTGAACCTCGTGCTCTCGGGTGATGCCTAGAAACAAGGAATTTTTCGGTCGGACGATGCCCAGAAACAAGGCAAGGTCGGTCGAGTTATGCCTAGAAACAAGCAATGTCGGTCGGATGATGCCTAGAAATAAGGTAAAGTCATTTGGGTGATGCCCAAAAATGGGCAAAGTCGGTCGCCCGATGCAAGGCAATGTCGTTCAGCCGACGATACAGTCGGTCGACCGGCGCCCAACAAGGAAATCCATCCGAGGAAGGAACCTCGCGTGCACGAGAAAACTCGACCCATGTTGCCAAGGTAATACCCAAACCACCCAACAAGTATTTAGGGTGATGCATAGAACCAAGGCAATGTCGGCCCAAAATGGGCAAAGTCGGTCGGCCGACCAAAAATAGCAGGACAATGTCGGTCGACCGACGAAAAACAGTACCGGGAAGGAACCTCACGCTACCGAGAAAACTCGGTCACGCTACCGGGAAAACCCGGAGAGGAACCTCAGGCTACCGAGAAAACTCGGTCACGCTACCGGGAAAACCCGGAGAGGAACCTCGGGCTACCGAGAAAACTCGGTCACGCTACCTGGAAAACCAGGTAAGGAACCTCGCGCGTCGGTCAACCGACGAAAAACTCGATCACGATACCGAGAGAACCCGGTAAGGAACCTCGCGCGCACGGGAAACCTCGATCACAGCCCGGCAGCACCCGGTAAGGAACCTCGCGCGTCGGTCGACCGACGAAAAAATCGGTCGACCGACATTTTTTTTCAAAGTTTTTCCAAATGCCTAGGCAAGCTTCCCAGACCTTCCCAACAACATATTATGACTTCCCATGGACGCCCTCAAACTTTGGCAAAGGGAATACCCGAGTACTCATCTTATTGCAGTTGATGTCTACTGCTACCACTTTGAAAATTTCGTTAAGATGTTATATGAGGGGGGGTGAGTCCAGAGCAGCAGAGGTTCGAATTTTTTAGCATGACCGATGACCGCTACCGACGCATGACCGATGCATAAAAACACCCCAAAACAAGTCCACTAAGCCCCGATGACCCAAAAAAGTCCCGAAAAAAGGGTCGCCAAGAGCTGCCCGACCGTCGGCCGACCGACAAAAAACGTCGGTCGACCGTTTCCAGGGCAGAACGAAAACGTTGTCCAAATGTTGCCTGAAAGTCATTCCAATGATGACTACATACAAGGCAACGTCCGCAAGTAACTGAGGTCCCTAGATATGCCCGATACTAGGGGTCACCGAAAGTCGCCCGATCGTCGGCCGACCGACACGGCACGTCGGTCGACCGTTTCCAGCGCATAATGAAAACGGTGCCCAAATGTTGCCTGATGAAAGTCATTCGAGCAAACATGGAACACCTAGGCAAGGTACCCAATGGCCAAATGTTCCTAGAAATGTCCGATAGAGAATGGGTCACCAAAAGTCGACCGACCGGCGTGGCACACCGGCTGACCGTTTTCAGTGCAGAACGGAACTGTGCACAGATGTTGCCTGAAAGTCATTTGAATGATGCCTAGAAACAAGGCAACGTCCCTAGATATGCCCGATACAAGGGGTCGCCAAAAGCGAAACATGCTGTCGGCCGACCGACACGGCACGTCGGTCGACCGTTTTGAGCGCACGTCGAAAATGTGCCCAAATGTTGCCTGAATGCCCATGCAAGTTGGAACCCGATTGGGTATCATGGCAAGGCAACCCAATGTCGAAAGAAATAGTGGCGCCAACCTGGGATGCCCAACCCAAGATGCAGGTTGGCACCCACAAAAGTCCCGACACGATAAGGATACAACCTCACGCGATGCGACACGATAAGGTAACATATTCCACGTGATGCCTAAGCGACCCAACAAGTTGGTCGATCTATTCCCATGCACGTCCTGCTTACTCCCAAAATCTATAGGCAAAGTCGGTCAGGTCGTGCATAAAACCAGGCAATTTCGGTCGGGTGATGTCGAAAAATAAGCGAACAACCTCACGTGATGCCACCGATACCAGTGAAAGAAGACAATGTCGTCGAGGTAATGCTTGGAAAACAGGCAAACAACCTCACGCGATGCCT
>CASBWL010000323.1:87500-90000 GCA_949130495.1 Sambucus nigra
ACAATGTCGGCAAGGTGATGCCTCGAAACAAGGCAATGTCGGTCGGGTGATGCCTAGCAACAAGGTGATACCCAAAAATGGGCAAAGTCGGTCCGCCGATGCAAGGCAATGTCGGTCGACCGACGCCCAACAAGGAAATACATTCAAGGAAGGAACCTCACCCGCACGAGACAACTAGGCGCGCTCCTGCGAGTGAACCTCGTGCTCTCGGTTGATGCCTAGAAATAAGGAATTTTTCGGTCGGACGATGCCCAGAAACAAGGCAAGGTCGGTCGAGTTATGCCTAGAAACAAGCAATGTCGGTCGGATGATGCCTAGAAATAAGGTAAAGTCATTTGGGCGATGCCCAAAAATGGGCAAAGTCGGTCGCCCGATGCAAGGCAATGTCGGTCAGCCGACGATACAGTCGGTCGACCGGCGCCCAACAAGGAAATTCATCCGAGGAAGGAACCTCGCGTGCACGAGAAAACTCGACCCATGTTGCCAAGGTAATACCCAAACCACCCAACAAGTATTTAGGGTGATGCATAGAACCAAGGCAATGTCGGCCCAAAATGGGCAAAGTCGGTCGGCCGACGAAAAATAGCAGGGCAATGTCGGTCAGCCGACGTCGGTCGACCGACGGAAAACAGTACCGGAAGGAACCTCACGCTACCGAGAAAACTCGGTCACGCTACCGGGAAAACCAGGAGAGGAACCTCAGGGTACCGAGAAAACTCGGTCACGCTACCGGGAAAACCAGGTGAGGAACCTCGGGCTACCGAGAAAACTCGGTCACGCTACCTGGAAAACCAGGTGAGGAACCTCGCGCGTCGGTCAACCGACGAAAAACTCGATCACGATACCGAGAGAACCCGGTAAGGAACCTCGCGCGCACGGGAAGCCTCGATCACAGCCCGGCAGCACCCGGTAAGGAACCTCGCGCGTCGGTCGACCGACGAAAAAATCGGTCGACCGATGAAAAAGTCGGTCGACCGACATTTTTTTTCAAAGTTTTTCCAAATGCCTAGGCAAGCTTCCCAGACCTTCCCAACAACATATTATGACTTCCCATGGACGCCCTCAAACATTGGCAAAGGGAATACCCGAGTACTCATCTTATTGCAGTTGATGTCTACTGCTACCACTATGAAAATTTCGTTAAGATGTTATATGAGGGGGGGTGAGTCCAGAGCAGTAGAGGTTCGAAATTTTCAGCATGACCGATGACCGTTACCGACGCATGCCCGATGCATAAAAACACCCCAAAACAAGTCCACTAAGCCCCGATGACCCAAAAAAGTCCCGAAAAAAGGGTCGCCAAGATCTGCCCGACCGTCGGCCGACCGACGAAAAACGTCGGTCGACCGTTTCCAGGCTAGAACGAAAACGTTGTCCAAATGTTGCCTGAAAGTCATTCCAATGATGACTACATACAAGGCAACGTCCGCAAGTAACTGAGGTCCCTAGATATGCCCGATACTACGGGTCACCGAAAGTCGCCCGATCGTCGGTCGACCGACACGGCACGTCGGTCGACCGTTTCCAGCGCATAATGAAAACGGTGCCCAAATGTTGCCTGAAAGTCATTCGAGCAAACATGGAACACCTAGGCAAGGTACCCAATGGCCAAATGTTCCTAGAAATGTCCGATAGAGAATGGGTCACCAAAAGTCGACCGACCGGCGTGGCACACCGGCTGACCGTTTTCAGTGCAGAACGGAACTGTGCCCAGATGTTGCCTGAAAGTCATTTGAATGATGCCTAGAAACAAGGCAACGTCCCTAGATATGCCCGATACAAGGGGTCGCCAAAAGCGAAACATGCTGTCGGCCGACCGACACGGCACGTCGGTCGACCGTTTTCAGGGCACAACGAAAATGTGCCCAAATGTAGCCTGAATGCCCATGCAAGTTGGCACCCGATTGGGTATCATGGCAAGGCAACCCAATATCGAAAGAAATAGTGGCGCCAACCTGGGATGCCCAACCCAAGATGCAGGTTGGCACCCACAACAGTCCCGACACGATAAGGTAACATATTCCACGTGATGCCTAAGCGACCCAACAAGTTGGTCGATCTATTCCCATGCACGTCCTGCTTACTCCCAAAATCTATAGGCAAAGTCGGTCAGGTCGTGCATAAAACCAGGCAATTTCGGTCGGGTGATGTCGAAAAATAAGCGAACAACCTCACGTGATGCCACCGATACCAGTGAAAGAAGACAATGTCGTCGAGGTAATGCTTGGAAAACAGGCAAACAACCTCACGCGATGCCTGACGTTGGGTGACCTTTCCCAGTGCAAGGAAATTTTTCGAACTTATCGCAGTTCATGTCTACTGCTACCACTTTGGAATTTTTGTTAAGATGTTATATAGAGGGGGGTGATGTTCCTAGCCAACCTTCCCTTCCTTCGGGAAGGGTCGGGGAACGAGCGCCTAGGCGTTCCCAGGAATACGGGGGAAATCACACAGTGGGATTTGCATTCGATCTTCGTGAAGCCTCGGAATCACGATAATG
>CASBWL010000324.1:0-30285 GCA_949130495.1 Sambucus nigra
GTTATTATACTATCTGTGACCCGACAGCTTATTTGGGTATATTTCTGACACACCCCAACCCAGATACTTATAATTAAGTTTGAAAGTCAAAGTGAGTCAAACCATAATTAATCTAACCAAACCATAATCACGAGTTTTGATTTCAGAGTCATCATTGTGAATTCATATAACTGAAAACCTTTTTACAACATCAGAGTAATCATGCCCATAAAAACTTTCTTGAAGGATAAGTTAACTTAATTACATCATTTACATTTACACAAAATCATAGTTTCTCCCATTCCTGGCTAACCCAACCCGACCTCCTAGATTTGGCAGTGACATTGCGTTACCTGAAAAATGTGAACATAGGAACCGTGAGCAAAATAGCCCAGTGAATGCATCACTACTATACTACTGCATGAATTTAAATGCAATAAATCATGTCCATATACTTATGTATTAACTTATCCGGCTCATTCATAATGAATGACCAACTTTTCCGAATCATGATTCACATATCCTGTCTAAATAGACAATTCTCCCCCATTCCTGGTCGAGGAGTAACCCCTCATTTTGATAAACCGAAATGAACAATTTCATATTCATTTTATTATGATCATACCAAGAACACGATACAAATATCTCTTTCCAGTGAGTACACTCACCTTGGTTGACAAGTACGTATTGAGGTTTCCTTCTGGTGGAGCTGAACTCGGTTGATTAGGCCTTACACCTGTCAATCCTACTAAATCAGTACTGAACCTCAATCATAAATATTATCCAAACATAATTATGTAACTTTCCATGGCTATACATCAACAATATAATTCCAATTAAGTCACATTCCATAAAACATAGGTAAAGGCAAACAATGATGTACATATTGATAAAGTTACGCACATTCAACCGTAGGAAATACCTTATGAGGAATTTATAACCAAAGTCAAGTAAACATTAAATTATACTCCTCAATGTATATACACATAAAACATGTACTCAAAGTACCCTTTGTAAGGACGAAATACAAACATTCATTCAAGGGGTACCCAGTATGGCCTGAAATTATGGTCTTACATACTTACCCATCCTATTTTCCTAAATTGTACAAATACAGGGGTCCAACCTCATCAATATGAAAACATAATATGAATATACTATCCATTGCAAGTGACGGTGTAATTTTTCAAGTTTCCTAGGGCAAGTTTTGAACATTTCTCTACAACAAAAGAAATCTTCCCTACAAGCTCCTCTATTGTTCCTTCAACTTCCAAGAATTTTCATAATTTTTCTCCAGCATAACTTTCCATGATTTTCAACCCATTTTCAGTACACATACTGAATCATACCGAATTAAAGTTTCATAATGGTTTGACTTCATTTGCTATCTCAAAAGCTTGACTAAACTCAGGGAATACCGAAATGAAGTATAAAAATAGAAACTATGTACCAACTTGAAATGATCATTACGGACTAACCACAAGGAGATAAATTCTAATTTTCAGATATTATATGAATATATGAGTCTAATTTCATGTCCAATTGGAATTTCTCAATTACAGTAATCACACAAAGAGATATACAGATTTGAATACAAGGGGTTTCAACACAATGTAATTTTAAGGGTTTCTACACTCAACTTAACATAAGCTTGCATCTAACCATACATATATATATAAAGGGCTGAAACTTTCGTAAACTTATGATGATTTATATCATATAAATCAGTAATATAAGATAAATAACAATAATTACAATTAGGATTACCTTCAGGGCTTTTTACGTAATTTCTACGGATTTTTCTACACCTTTTCTCCTCACTTTTCTTCCTTAACTTCTTCTTTCTCTTTCCCTAAGCTTAAAACCCTTTCATGGCTGGTTTTGGCTGAAGGATAAGGATATTTCAAGGGTATAAGGTCGGCCAAGTCTGCCTCCCAAGCCAACAAATCAAATTAAACCATTTGGTTTAATAAAAGACAATTTACCACTTATGGGAATTGACATATTTACCCCTTCTCGTAATTTCGACCTAACTTCTTCCTCGAGAAGCCGTTTGATGCACCGTTTGTTGTGTTACGACCCTAACTCACATTTCTACAACTATGTATTTTTCACCTCAAGTCAATTATAATGTTACAATGGTCAAAACTAGTCTTAAACAGGAACATTTCTATCGAAAATAACCAAATCTTGTGTTCTTACATAACTCGACATTTCATGATTTATGAAAGTAGGATTAGACTAAACATAAGAACTTAATATTAGATATACTAATAATACATTATTCATATCACATAATATAAACATGATTTAAATATAATTTATCAAAATTATATTCGGGTTGTCACAACTTCCCCCCCTTAGAAAATTTCGTCCCCGAAATTTAATATAAAGGTCACTTACCAAACAAATGGGGATACTGTTTCTTCATGCTATCCTCCGTTTACCAAGTTGCTTCTTTAACTCCATGGCTAATCCATATAACTTTAACTATGTGAATAACTTTATTCCTCAATACCTGCTCCTTACGATCAATAATTTCCAATGGTTCCTCGATGTACGACAAGTCTTCCTTCAGTTCAATTGGTTGAGTTTTCAACGGATGAGATGGATCCGCCAAATACTTATGAAGCATCGATACGTGAAACACATCATGTAAACGGGATAAATCTGGAGGTAATGCTAGTCTATAAGCCAGGGGCCCAATTCTTTCCAACACTTCATATGGTCCAATGTATCTTGGACTTAGTTTCCCCTTTTTGCCAAATCTCATAACGCCTTTCCACGGTGAAATACACAGGAATACAAAATCTCCCTTCTGAAATTCCAATGGATGCTTCCTCTTATCTGCATAAAATTTTTGCCTGCTTTGCGCTATCTTTATCTGTTCCCGAATCATTTTGATCTTTTCAGTTGTCATATCTATCAATTCCGGACCCAAAATTTTTCTTTCACCTACTTCATCCCAACACGAAGGTGTCCTACATCTCCTCCCATATAAAGCTTCATAAGGAGCCATACCAATGGTGGGCTGATAACTATTATTATACGAAAATTCCATCAATGGAAAATGATCATCCCAACTACCTTTGAAGTCAAATACACAAGCCCGTAACATGTCTTCTAATATTTGAATTGTCCTTTCAGATTGCCCATCGGTTTGTGGATGAAATGCAGTGCTGAACTTCAAACTTATGCCCATGGCATTCTGTAAACGAGGCCAAAACTTAGAAGTGAACGTTGGATCTCTATCTGATACAATTGACACTAGTTCCCCATGTAAACGGATAATCTCATCAACATATATACGTGCATAGTTGTCAACAGTGTAGGTGGTCTTAACTGGAAGAAAATGAGCTGACTTCGTCAATCGGTCTACAATCACCCAAATAGAATCGTGCCCCTTTGGTGACTGTGGTAATCCCGTAACAAAATCCATCGTTATATGCTCCCACTTCCATTCCGGAATAGGCAAAGACTGCAATAATCCTGCCGGCTTCTGATGCTCTGCTTTTACTTGCTGGCATACTAAACATTTAGCTACGAATTCTACAATCTCACGCTTCATATTGTTCCACCAATAATACTCCTTCAAATCTCTATACATTTTGGTAGCTCCCGGATGCATATAATAAATAGAACTATGTGCCTCTTCTAATATATCTTTCTTTAAGGGTGGATTATTAGGTACACAAATCATATTTTTATAACACAACGATTCATCATTCTTAATTTCAAAGTCACTCTCTTTACCATCCAGGACATCTTGTTTCTTCTTCTCAAGATATGGATCACTAGTCTGCAAATTTCGTATGCGCTCGGCCAATAAAGGTCTCACTGTGACATGTGCTAATAATCCTCCACTTTTTGAAAACTTCAATTCAATACCCATCGATGCCAAGTCAAGAATATTTCCGACATGGGCACACTGTATGCAACCAAGCATCCCTAATGATTTTTGACTCAAAGCATCTGCTACTACATTGGCCTTCCCAGGATGTTGATGAATAGTACAGTCATAGTCTTTAATCAGCTCTATCCAACGCCTCTGTCTCAAATTAAGTTCTTTCTGTGTGAACAAGTATTTCAAACTTTGATGATCTGTATATATCTCACAAGTTTCTCCATACAAGTAATGTCTCCACAACTTTAAAGCAAAAACAATGGGTGCTAGCTCCAGATCGTGTGTAGGGTAGTTTCGTTCATGAATCTTTAATTGTCTCGAAGCATATGCTATTACCTTCCCATTCTTCATAAGAACACATCCTAACCCCTTAAATCAAGCGTCTGTATAGATCACAAAAGACTCATTCCCACATGGAATAGCAAGTATAGGGGCTGAAACCAACCGCTTCTTTAATTATTTAAAACTCCTTTCGCATTCTTCATCCCACACAAACTTCACTTCTTTACGGGTCAACTTTGTCAATGGTAATGCTATTGCTGAAAATCCCTTAATGAATCTGCGATAGTAACCTGCCAATCCTAGGAAACTCCTAATTTTTGTCACATTCTTAGGACTCTCCCATTCAACAATTGCTTCCACCTTCCTTGGATCAACATATATCCCATCTCCTGAGACAACGTGCCCTAAAAACACAATTTCATTCAACCAAAACTCACACTTGCTGAATTTAGCAAATAATTTCTTCTCTCTCAAAATCTGCAATACAAGTCTCAAATGCTTCTCATGTTCCTCCATGCTACGCGAGTAAACCAACACATCGTCTATGAATACAATCACAAATGAATCAATGAAAGGGTGGAATACCCGATTCATCAAATCCATAAAAACTGCTGGAGCATTGGTTAATCCAAAAGGCATCACCAAAAACTCATAGTGCCCATATCGAGTCCGAAAAGCTGTTTTGGAAATATCGCTATCCTTCACTTTCAGTTGGTGGTAAGCCGATCTCAAATCAATCTTTGAAAATACTGTGGCCCCCTGTAATTGGTCAAACAAGTCATCGATACGAGGTAGAGGGTACTTGTTTCTAATGGTCACCTTATTCAGTTGCCGATAATCAATACATAATCGCATTGTCCCATCTTTCTTTTTCACAAATAACACCGGTGCTCCCCATGGCGAAACACTAGGCCGAATGAAGCCTCTGCTTATCAGATCTTGTAATTGAACTTTTAATTCTTTCAACTCCGCTGGTGACATTCTATATGGAGCAAGAGAAATTGGACCAGTACCTGGAACTAATTCAATAAAAAACTCTTCTTCCCTATCGGGTGGCAATCCTGGAAGTTCTTCTGGGAAGACATCAGAAAATTCTCTAACCACTGGTATATCTTCAACTTTAAGTGTTTCCTTACTAACATCAACAACATAAGCTAAATACCTTGTACAACCTTTACTCAATAACTTTCTACTCTTAATGGCTGAGATAAGACAATTAGGGACAATATTCCTTTCTCCTGTAAACTGAAACTCAGGTCCACCTGGAAGATGAAATGTAACTTCCTTTCGAAAACAATCAATGGAAGCATGATACGATGATAACCAATCCATCCCCAGTATAATATCAAAATCCCGAATGGCCAACAGTATCAAGTCAACATAGAAATCTCTCTCACCCATTCGTAAGACACAATCTTTATAAACGTGATCAACTAGAATTACACTTTCCATTGGGGTAGAAATATATAAGGCACAATTGAGGAATGAACATTGTCTACCCAAATATGAAACAATATCTAATGCCACAAATGAATGCGTAGATCCAAGATCAATGAGTGCATATAAATCTTTGTTTGCAATAGATAGTTTACTTGTAACCACTTCAGGTGTAGCATGGGCATCTTGTAGCATCATCGCAAACACTCTTCCTCCTGCCCTCGATCCAGTTGCTTGTTCTGTACCTCTCCCCCTGGTGGCACTGCCTAGAGAAGATCCTTTATGAGGCCCCACACTACTGACTGAAACTGTTCTCGCCAACATAGGATAATTCTTTCTCAAATGACCCTTCTGGTGGAAGTTAAAACATTCTATATTCAGTAACTTTGGGCAATTTCTCTTTATATGACCTGATGCCCCACAAAAGAAACAAACATTCGGATCTCCTTTTGCTGAAACTCCTGAACCTCTTCCACCACTAGCTTCACCCCTTTGCAAACTACTTCCACCTCTACCCTGTTGGAATTTCTGCCATCCAAACCTCGAATATTCTGTACCACTACTCTTTTGATAATTTGGATCAAATCTGCTCCTCTTTACACCTCGCTCTCGATTCCCTCTAGGTTCATTCGCGTCCCTTTCTACTAGCATGGCTTTGTTCACCAAGGAGGAATAGATAGAAATCTCTAAAGCCGACAATCTAGATTTAATGACTAACTCAAGCCCATCGAGAAATCGGCTGCACATATCTTCCTCATTCCGTATAAACCTCGAAGAAAATCGAGATAAAGCTGTAAGTTTAGCTTCGTATTCTCTAACTGTCATACTCCCTTGATTCAACAGGAAATATTCCTTCTCCTTTTGTTTTTGATACATTGGGAAAAATACTTATCATATAAAGCTTTGACAAAAGCATTCCATGAGATCACATTCCCACCTTCTGGAGTAATCAACAAATGTTTTGTGGCATCCCACCAATATTTAGCTTCTCCTTTCAGCATATACGTCGCCAAGGTCACTCGTTGATTTTCAGGCATCTTCATCACCCCAAAGATAAGTTCAATCTCTTTAACCCAAACTTTTGCCTCTGCGGGATCAACTGCTCCTTCAAATGGGGGTGGATTCATTTTAATAAATTTCTCATGTGAAGTACTCCTTTCTTCCTGGTGTACAACCTCCTGAGTCCTGGCCAATGCTTGTGCCTCTAGTTGCCTGTCCTGTTGTGCTTCCATCTGAGCCATAAATCTAGCTTGCTTCTCTGCCATTAAAGTCAATTTTTGCATGTCTGTCAATTGTTCCGGGTCAGGTTCTACATATGCATGAATAGGTTGTTCAACCTCTGCTTCCGCTGCCATATTTGAAGCCTCATCTTCTATTCTCTCATTAACATTCCCTCGTTCCATTCTCTTATATCTGGAATGAATCAAACATATAACAACATGCAGATATACATATCTTTCCTAACATGATCGTTAGACTCAAATAAAATATATTTCTGAATTTCACTGCCAAATCTAGACTCTTCTCACTCCAAAACCTCTAAAACCTAGGCTCTGATACCAAAAGCTGACACACCCCAACCCAGATACTTATAATTAAGTTTGAAAGTCAAAGTGAGTCAAACCATAATTAATCTAACAAAACCATAATCACGAGTTTTGATTTCAGAGTCATCATTGTGAATTCATATAACTGAAAACCTTTTTACAACATCAGAGTAATCATGCCCATAAAAACTTTCTTGAAGGATAAGTTAACTTAATTACATCATTTACATTTACACAAAATCATAGTTTCTCCCATTCCTGGCTAACCCAACCCGACCTCCTAGATTTGGCAGTGACATCGCGTTACCTGAAAAATGTGAACATAGGAACCGTGAGCAAAATAGCCCAGTGAATGCATCACTACTATACTACTGCATGAATTTAAATGCAATAAATCATGTCCATATACTTATGTATTAACTTATCCATCTCATTCATAATGAATGACCAACTTTTCCGAATCATGATTCACATATCCTGTCTAAATAGACAATTCTCCCCCATTCCTGGTCGAGGAGTAACCCCTTGTCATTAATAGACAAATCTCCCCCATTCCTGGTCGAGGAGTAACCCCTCATTTCGATAAACCGAAATGAACAATTTCATATTCATTTTATTATGATCATACCAACATAACGATACAAATACCTCTTTCCAGTGAGTACACTCACCTTGGTTGACAACTACGTATTGAGGTTTCCTTCTGGTGGAGCTGAACCCGGTTGATTAGGCCTTACACATGTCAATCCAACTAAATAAGTACTGAACCTCAATCATAAATATTATCCAAACATAATTATGTAACTTTCCATGGCTATACATCAACAATATAATTCCAATTAAGTCACATTCCATAAAACATAGGTAAAGGCAAACAATGATGTACATATTGATAAAGTTACGCACATTCAACCGTAGGAAATACCTTATGAGGAATTTATAACCAAAGTCAAGTAAACATGAAATTATACTCCTCAATGTATATACACATAAAACATGTACTCAAAGTACCCTTTGTAAGGACGAAATACAAACATTCATTCAAGGGGTACCCAGTATGGCCTGAAATTATGGTCTTACATACTTACCCATCCTTTTTTCCTAAATTTTACAAATACAGGGGTCCAACCTCATCAATATGAAAACATATATGAATATACTATCCAGTACAAGTGACGGTGTAATTTTTCAAGTTTCCTAGGGCAAGTTATGAACATTTCTCTACAACAAAAGAAATCTTCCCTACAAGCTCCTCTATTGTTCCTTCAACTTCCAAGAATTTTCATAATTTTTATCCAGCATAACTTTCCATGATTTTCAACCCATTTTCAGTACACATATTGAATCGTACATAATTAAAGTTTCATAATTGTTTGACTTCATTTGCTATCTCAAAAGCTTGACTAAACTCAGGGCATACCGAAATGAAGTATAAAAATATAAACTATGTACCAACTTGAAATGATCATTACGGCCTAACCACAAGGAGATAAATTCTAATTTTCATATATTATATGAATATATGAGTCTAATTTCATGTCCAATTGGCATTTCTCAATTACAGTAATCACACAAAGAGATATATAGATTTCAATACAAGGGGTTTCAACACAAAGTAATTTTAAGGGTTTCTACACTCAACTTAACATAAGCTTGCATCTAACCATACATATATATATAAAGGGATGAAACTTTCGTAAACTTATGATGATTTATATCATATAAATCAGTAATATAAGATAAATAACAATAATTACAATTAGGATTACCTTCAGGGCTTTTTACGTAATTTCTACGGATTTTTCTACACTTTTTCTCCTCACTTTTCTTCCTTAACTTCTTCTTTCTCTTTCCCTAAGCTTAAAACCCTTTCATGGCTGTTTTTGGCTGAAGGATAAGGATATTTCAAGGGTATAAGGTCGTCCAAGGCTGCCTCCCAAGCCAACCAATCAAATTAAACCATTTGGTTTAATAAAAGACAATTTACCACTTAAGGGAATTGACATATTTACCCCTTCTCGTAATTTCGACCTAACTTCTTCCTCGAGCAGCCGTTTGATGCACCGTTTGTTGTGTTACGACCCTAACTCACATGTCTACAACTATGTAGTTTTCACCTCAAGTCAATTATAATGTTACAATGGTCAAAACTAGTCTTAAACAGGAACATTTCTATCGAAAATAACCAAATCTTGTGTTCGTACATAACTCGACATTTCACGATTTATGAAAGTAGGATTAGACTAGACATAAGAACTTAATATTAGATATACTAATAATAAATTATTCATATCACATAATATAAACATGATTTAAATATAATTTATCAAAATTATATTCGGGTTGTCACAATTTCCTTTTCTGTATTTTTTTTATTATAATGTTTAGCACTTATTTTGTCATGGTAATTGTGTACATTTGACCCTTGCTAGTAGTTCTATATTGTTCGGTTGATATTCATTGTATGTTTTATTTAATTTTGGCATCCGCTTTTATAGTTTTGGGTCGTTAGCCTTATTTATTTTCGATTCGTTAGTTGATGCTAAGAGTGATCCATTTGAGATTCCTGTTTTAATTTAGTATAGGGATGGCCACCCGCTATTATTTGAAGTGGGGTGTCACATACTCTTTGGTAATGTCTTTCAAATTTTTGTATCTTCTAATTTAACCGATGAGGTCAAAATTTTCATGTTATTAACATACCTTCCATTTCCTTTTTCCACAGTTATAGATATTAAACACCCTTTTAGCATTCAAGTCCTTAAATTTACAACTTTTTTAATGCCAACTTAAAGTCTCAGTAAGTTTTCATACTTTTAAACTAACTTTATAATTATTTCCCAATATTAAAGTTATACTCTTAATATTCAGGCTTCAAAGGACTGTTTGAAACTTTATATCTTTCTACTATTCATTATGTAAGTAAAAGTATAACTATAAAGACAATTTTGTAAAATATAAATTTTTGAGTGGAAAAATCATAACTTTTCGACCTTATGTGTTATAGTGAAAATTATAAACACCAGAGCCTGCTATTTTAACTATTTATACCAAACAAACCAATTTTATGGGATTAAACATTCATTTTATATATTTTCTATGTTCATTATTTGCTATTTTTTAAAATATAGAAATTTAATTATTTTTGGGGAAATATTAATTATTTAATTTAGAGAATTTAATTAATTTGGAGAGTTTATATTTTTTTATTTTATTCGATTTATTTAAATTTTTACGTGTCGCATTTTGAGGTTGAAATTGGAAAAATTTATAGAATAACTTGGATGGAAATTTTTAGGTCACTTTTGAGTCTGAAAGGGTTGATATAATCAAAATAGTGTGTCCGAGAACAATAAGTGGATCTCGGGGCCTTTTTAGACATAATCGAGCTTATACCGGGGTATTTAAGCCTTTTTGTTTTGGCTCATAAGCTTAATTACATGATTAAGGAAATTTAACCTAGGTTTAAGAGAGTTGAGTAGCCAGTACTCATTCTTAACACACAAAAGTTTTAAAGAGGAGAGAAAGGAGAAAGAAGAAGAATGAAAGAGAGAAGAAAAGACCATTCTGGGCAAATTTTTTAGAAGAGATCGTCGGACTTATTCCACCAAAGCAAGTATTTTCTTGTTTTATATGAGTTGTAGTTAATAGTGATAATAATTGAATTTGTGGTAATCAATAAGGATATTGAACATCATTGTATACAAATATTTTAAATTTGATGTTGAAGAAAATCAAATTGAAAACCCATGTGAATAGGGAAATTTTGAGAAAATAATCTGTTAGAGATTCGTTACATTTTTCTGGGTTTCGAAAGACTGAAGATTATAAAAGAATAGAGAATTTTTTTGGGAAGGTAATACATTAATAAATTTGTTAATTTCTAGGTTCTAGAGGTTAAAGATGATATATAAACCCATAAATGGAGGTATTTATGATTTTTGAGAAAATGGGTTTCAATGTTAAATTAATTATTTTAAATGGTGTAGACTCGTTATAATTAAGAGAAACTATGAAGAGTCATGAATGATAAGTTTTGGAATCGTTGATGGAGTTATGGTTAACAGTGATGGAAAAGAATTTTGGGTGGAAAAAAAAAACAAAATGCAACAGCCTTTTTTATCAGGTCCTATAGGGGTAGGGGTGGGGGTGGGGAGGGGGTCATTTCTTGGCTGAGACATAATGGAAAAAGAGTTTTGGGTGGAAGAAAAACCCAAAACGTAACAGCATTTTTTGAGAAGGTCCGAGGGGTATTTTTGACCTGAGACGTGATGAAAAAAGTTTTTTGGGTGGAAGAAAAACCCAAAACGCAACAACGTTTTCTAAGCAGGTCCGGGGGTCATTTTCGTCTTGAGACATGATGGGAAAAGGGTTTTGAGTTGAAGAAAAAAACCCAAAAAGGAGCAGCGTTTTTTGAGCATGTCCAGGGGTCATTTTTGTCCTTAGACGCAGAGCAGTAAGGCGGAAATTGTATTTTTTTTATTTTTGTAAAACTTTAAATGGGGATAACTTTGTGAGATGATCTCGGATTTACGTGTCATTCATGGCCACGCGTAGCTAGCTGAGAGTAGTAAGCTGTCCTAGGAGTATTATTATTTGGATATAAAATGTGAAGGGTCAAAAATACCCATGAAGTTGCAAATAGTGACGAAATTTCCCAAAATGGAATCAAAAATTTGTAGGGACCTTGTGTGACAAATGGGAACCTATTCGAGTATATAGGAGGCAAGAAGTATAATCCTATAGTTAATAATAAATAGTGTGGTATGTCTTTTAATGTGGGGAATAGAAATTACGACTGGTCTCATTAATACTTGGGTAATATATGAATGTGAGAAGTATATATATAGGTGTGCATATTAGTTGAATGCAATTTTTTAATTTATTAGTTACTCGAGGATGCTATCTATGTTGTTACGAGTAGTGGGCGATCCCACCCTGGCAATTCCATCGGGATCTGGATTGTGCTCCAGGTAATAGTGCTCGGGTGGCTCCTACCGTGATGAAAGGGGGATGTCATGCAGGTATTTAAGGAAGGTGAATAAAGATCATATGGCCTATGTATTATTAATCGCCTCCATTATTTGTTTATGAATTGGGATCGGTGGTGATATTTTGACCCGATGACCAGTGGTGACACGAGATGTGCCTAGTACCCGATAGCATGCATGAGGGATGCATCTTATAGGACCAGGCTATGAAGATGCTATGTTATTATATGCGTAGTGAGTGATATATGTATAAATTAATAGATAATGTATGACTATATATTGAGAGTATCGATGTGATATTTACTATACTGAGTGTTATGGCCCTATATATCAAGATAATGTGGGACTATCTATTGACAGTATGAGTGGGACATTTAGTATGTTTATATAGTTGAGACTTACATAGATTATATCAATCGAAATAATGTACTTAACTTGCGATGCAATGATTAGCAAGATAGTTAAGATAGCTATTATTTACTAGTTGGATCAAGTAATAATTAGGTTAAAATAATTGAATGCGATAGGTGTGCACCATAAAAGAGACGTGAGATGGTCTTTAAGGGAGTGCGATCGTAAAATCACATATGAACAGTATACACTAAGCATATCATTAATTTGAATAATATGCTTGCTAAAATTTTTTATAAATTGGGCTCTGACCCTTTTACAACATATTTTCTTTTCTTATAAATCTTTTCAGGTGTCCAGTCACAAGGACGCCAGATTTGACTTATCTATTCTAGGGTTACATAGATGCAACATGTGTGGATGGTTGCAGGATTTGAGCTAGATGCATCATTTCCTTATTCCTATATTAGGAATCCTTTCAGTTACAGTTTCACTTAGGGCGTGTTGCCCATTTACTTTTAAACTCAGTATTTGGATTTTGTATTCATTTGTTGGATTATTATTTTGGGATTTTTAGCCGATGGTTTATTCAGCAGGTTATTTATTCATTCAATATTGTTTTAGACTCAATGATTGTGTATGATTTAAGTTTATTTATACTCCACATGTTTATCTGTTTAATGAAAGATAAAATTTGGCAACGACGTTTTGAATACTAGGTGGTTAGTAAAAGTGTAAAATGTTTTTGATAGTGATGGTAAGAATGAACCAAATGATATTCTTGTGTTAATTTGATATAGGATTGATCACTCGGTATTTTATTGGATGGGGTGTCACACCAACCTACATGTTTTATATCATTTTAAGATCCAATAAACCTAATATAAAACGCATTTTGAAAATGTTCTAACAACATTTTCTTTAAAAACATGCTCGACATATTTTTTTCCACATAAAATAATGACATTATTATATTTTCTTCACATAAAATGAAATTTCTAACATAATTAACAAGTTTTTTTCCACATAAATTACCACTTTTTAGTTTCTACACATGAAATGGCAGAATATTTACTGAATTTGTCGGTAGGATGTTGAGTAGGCATACATATATATACTATCAATCTTAACATGCTATATTTCCATTTATGAAAATACTTGAATACAAACCCTTTCTCAAAGTGTAAAAATAACCCATGAAAATGTATTGAAAATAATTCCAAATATCTACTTAAAAATACTACGAAAAAACTCTAAGAAAATTATCCAAAAAAACTCTCCAAAAATACAAGTGTTTTGGTGCACTCAAAATATTTAGTTGTTTTTTTAATACATGACAAGTTTTTAATATAAAACTATTGTAAAGGAAATGGTTACAAGTTTGTTTGATTTTTTAGTAGAAAAATGCTTTTATGATTGGTACGGTAGAAAAAAGAGTGCTGCCAAGTTGTAAAGAAGAGAGGAAATATGTGTGTGTGTGTGTTGGGGGGGGGGGGGGGGGGGGAGGACAATAGGGTCAACCAAACAGATTTTGACAAGACATAGGAAATATACAATTAGTTCGAATTTCCTTGTCAATTAAGTTCAAAAAGAAGATAACAAAATACAACTTAAGAAAGGACTCAAAGCCACTTCCTAAATGAAAACACGCCACTACCCTCAATTCATATACCACTTATACCCAGTTAAACCCGCTATCCCCAGACACCAATATTTTCGTTGGCCTCATTGCTTCTAATAAAGTGACCCAAACTCATTATAATTTAATTTCTTGAACTTATCAATGCCTCTAAGTTTTGCAATATAAATTTACTTATTTTATAATATTAACCCTTAACTTAATAAACCTCAAATAATAACCTTCAAAAATAATAAATTTGTATTTTCAATACTATTATTAAATTCCTCAATTTTTCTTTAACACCTGCATTAATTAGTCCACACCAATTACTTCTTCACTTAAAAATAGTTATTTTACCTTAACAACTTATCTCTTTGCACCATATTTCATACTAATTTAACATTCAACTCAATATTACTAAACCAACCAATATAACTATTCTCCCAAAATCATTATTCATCTAAAATTACAATTAACTCGAAATTATTATTCATCCGAAAACCACTATTCATCCAATATTACTGTTCATCTAGAAATCTATATATCTTATTTTGGAGAACTTTTTGAACAATTCTTGAAAATTTTCCAAAGGCTTATAATAAATTCACATAATTACTTGAATTTTATTCTTAGCACAATTGTGACAACATAAAATTTCAATTCTTTTTATTAACTTAACTAAATTATATCATCCATAATAATTTCTCAAATTAAAATAGTCAAAACTTCCAAAATTTCAAGACGGGTCATTACATATAAGTTCCTCAAAATCAATTTCAACAATTACTCTATATTTTGGTTTAATTACTAATTTAATGAGCAACTGTTTTTTTTTTATGATGGAGCTTTCACCACACTTTGTGCAGTATTTGCCATTGTATCCCTCATCGTTTTAAAATATGGTCCTCTCAAGTAATGAATCTTATGTGAAATCCTAAAAGACCTATAGAATAAAAATTACTAGGCCCGGTTGAGCAAAAACAACACATTAAGCTATCTTATAGATATGGATTTAATATATACTGGTGCGCCCAAAATATGGCTTGTGATTCAAGTGCAAATCTATCGCAACATGTAACATGCGGTAAGTGCGGAATCGTGATCCACAGGGATTGAACGCTCCTAAGAGAACTAGATTGGGGCAAAGAGATTCTCTAAACATCACAAAATGTTAAAGTGTAAAAGATGATTAGTGGTTTGGAAAGGTGATTGAGATGTAATCTCTTATACTAAAATACTATTAAAGATCAGATGGTTAATTACTACTTACGGAACTAATGAAAAGAACTAAGGTAAGCTTGAGTTCAAGAAATTAAGGGGATTGAGGATCATTCTCCCACCTAGGATTCACAAGGAAGGGGATTATAGGGCTTGATTAAATTAATTCTAATCGAGCATAACTAATTAAGTCCGAACATCAACCATGTAGAGACTAAACTCAACAATGGAGGATTAGGGGTTAATTAATTATTGCTAGATGGGTTGGGTTTGTAGTAAAGCTTCAAACACTAGCCCTTGCATGACAAGAGGAGTTAAGAAACTATGATACTCCAAAACCAACACATGAAGTTCCATTAGAAGAATTATAAACCAAACCCTAAATATGAAGTTCAAGCATCCAAGGTGGGATTTTGATCCCCAATCACAAGTCTAGCTACTCATAATTGGAACTAAACTACACATGCTAGTTAACAACATACTTAAGTAAGTTATCTAGTTTCAACACAAACCAATGCAAGAGATGGAATTAAATGCAAATTAAAGCTAGTAGAACAAGTAGAGATGAAGTAAATGAACCTTTCTTGCATTAATAACAACAATTCAACTAGTAATCAAGGCTTTACAAGTGTTAAAAACCATAAATGAACTTTTACCTAGGAGAGAGAAGAGAGTGTTTTTCTATACCCAAATATCTAACAAAATGTAATAATCTACCAAAGAGGAAAAAACAAGGGATAAATCCCCAAAAATTCCACCAAAATGGCAAACTAGTAATAAGAAGAAAGCTGAAAATGCAGGGCCGAATCGATTCGGTGCCAAATCCGAATCGATTCGGAAGTGTAGAGAAAAGCCCCTGCAAGTGACCGAATCGATTCGGTGGTAATGGCGAATCGATTCGGGCCTGCTGCAAAAAGAAGAGTTGCCTATATAGGCATTAATTGTTCCATGCTTCACCGAAACTTCCGTAACTTTTGCGTTCGAGATCGGATTCAAGCACCGTCTGAGGCCACGCGAAGAGGAGAAGAAGGTCTACAACTTCCGTGAAGAAATCGGGAACAAAGCCCGAGTGCTGAAATTACTAAAATGCCCCCGATTGTGCAAGTGTCAACGGAACTTTCCGGATCAAAACCAAACTTCCCAAAATGCATTCCCGAGACCTATAAAAGCTCAATAAAGACACAGACAAAGTATATATGATGAATTTATGGGTTAGTCAATAAATGAGTATAAGAACCGGGAAATACATGCACGGGAATGCTAGAATGTACAAATTAACGGGGTATAAAATACAATAAAAGTGACGAATCACACCCCCTAACTTATACATTGCTAGTCCTGAGCAATGAAGTATGATGAAACAAGGGCCAACACCGCAACCAAAATATAAGAAATATGTACAACGAAGGAAAAATGCCACTTTCGTAGGCGAACGATTGCATTTAGCGTATGCAATAAGCCATTTAAACCCCTAGGTGGCCCTAGGGGACGAGTGAGGTCTCGTGAGGGTTTCCAGGGATGACACCCACAAACATCAAATCAACTCATACTATGATACTGCAAAATCCAATGCGTAGCTCAACAAATATCAAAGAAGCACAATTTATCAACAAAGTGAACAAAGCTCACACAAAAGACTACAATTATCGGCATTAAACAAATAACTTCAACTAAAAATCGACACCATGGGAATGCGAAATAAGCGGACACATGTGGTAATTTAGATTTGGCAAAACTTTCAAAATCCATGTATAAGCTAAGGCATGCATACACAAGTTCTCCCCGGTTGTTACACTCAACAAATGAAACACTTAGAAATGGGATGTAACACACACGGGACATGCGGGCATTAAGAGTAATCGTAAAAGGAAACTAGGCCACACACATGTCATCAATGAAGAACGCAATATAAAAGTGAAAAATACAATCTCATGAAAGGATATCGCATATTAACCAAGAGAAGAGCATTTAAACAGATTATCGCTAATGTTCGACCTTTGAATCACATCACCCTAGGATCAAATAGGACTTTTTAGGGGTATAGAATTTAGGCTAGGTTAGGGTTTGGAAAAGAACGGGATGTGTGTAGGATCAAACGAGATTCGGGAATATCGCGCGGGATAATGGATTTAATGGGGAACTAAGGAATCGAAATCAAATTCCACAATCCATGTATTCATGAGAGTGAGACTTTGATATTCATGCACAAAGGGAAATGGGAAACAACAAGGTCCCATTTTATTCGATATTTATCCTTTTCTTTTCTTCTTTTCTTTGATTTTCTCTTTTATTTTCTCTTTTCTTGCTTTTCTTTTTTCTTTCTTGATTGCAATCCATATAAACAACAACATTCAATCCCGGGAACAATCCCTAATCAAGGTACGGGGGGAGTAAATAAGGGTTTAGGACTCCAATGTGGAGTTGGACAAGGGATTTGGGGTTCAAACGAAAGGAATAATAAGGCTCAAGGGGGTTGACTAGGGGAAACATTTAAGGGAAAGGTCAAGGTCATGTGGGTTTAACAACAAGGGCCTATAATCATTTCCTATGGTTTCATGTGATTCGCGGGACTCAACACCATTGAAAATCATGCTCAAGTGATAAATTAGTTAGTATGCAATCAAATGAAAAGAAAATGAGATCGTCAACGAGTTCATTGAAAAGAAAGAGATAGAGTAGGTGTATACGCTCACAAATGATGATAAGTCTCAATTTTCACTTTTGTAAGGGTATAGCATGCGCCTTAAAATAACGAATTTGAAACACTTTTAAACCAAATCATAAATAATTATTTGTGTATATGCTCAAAGCTTCACAGTTTAATTTTATGATGCTATTCACAATGCAAACAATAACGGGCTAAAGGGTAATAAATCAATGACTCAAAGCATGCTTCATAGTTATACAACAGGATATGCCGATCATATAAGTAATCATAGTAGATATGAGAAAGAAAAAAAAAAAATTTACTTTTTTTTTTTTACTTTTTTTAATTTAATTTAAATTTTTATATATATATTTTTTAAATAAATAAATACTAACATGATAACCGGCATCACAATGGTATACCATACCCCCTAACTGGAATGAAACATTGTCCCCAATGTTAGTAGGGATAAAAAGGGAAAAGCGGTATGAAAATAGTCACCCTGTAAGAAGTAACTCGAGAACCGCGCAACGGCATGCCTATTACAAGTTAGTACCATAAACAATAATATATACAACATAGATATATACAAGAAGAAAAATGAAACCGAAACTGAGTCATTTCATTAATATATAAGAGTTGTGTACATGGGGAACAATGAAACCAAAATTAGAAAATACAAGAATTGCACTCTCTCCTCCCCACAGTAACACAACTACCTAAGTACAAACCCAACCATTTTAATAAACAACCACTCAAAAATAACAGCAGAAACGGGATCACAACAGCCTACATGTCGTCCGGATGGCGGCGCGGGGACTCGGGCACGGGAGGATCGCGAGGGGCGTATGGGTCATAGAGGTACTGAGGCACAGAAGCCTCGCCCCCTCGCAAGTGTGAGAATAAATCCATCTGCGCCCGAGCGATCATGGATATATCGCGCTCGTACGCGCCCCGATAAGCAGTAAAATCGGCCCGGAAAGATGCAAAGTCCGACATGTAGGTGCCCCGAAACTCGGAGAAGTCAGCCTGAAGCTCATCCATCCGCACCCCGAGGTATGCAATGGGTCTACAGTAGATGGGGCTGGCGGTGGGACTGGATGAGGCACAGGCTGAGGCATGGGCTGAGGCATGTCCGGCATAGGAGCATCCGGGGCAATAGGAACAGCAGGAGCATCCGCAGGAACATCCAACATCCTCTTCTTCCTCCTCTCCCAATAGTCCTTCCCAAGACTCTTCTCAATTGCCTTCTCGTCAAGCAACTTAGGAAGGCGAGGAATGTAGTCCGTACCCGCTACCTCACAGTGCGCATCCCTACATATGCGGGAAACCAACCGCGCGTACGGTAGGGTAGTGGTCCCCTTTTCACAGTAAGCGGCCTTGAGCATCCGCTGTAGCACCAATGCGGGAAGGTTTATAATGGAATTCGCATCCAATGTATGGTAGAGGAACTGGGCCTGGGCGGAGCGAAGGACCGCCTTTGTTTGGGTAGGCGTGATAGAATTAACGGCTACTAGGTGGATGAGGCGGTGGTTGTCGGGCATAGCAGATGTGGGGAAAGTTTCCCCAGCCCAAATATTCCCTGGCGCCAGACGCGCAATCAGGGTTTCGTTGGTCAGTCTCCCCTCGTCGGCGCACGGGTAATCGAAATCCTCGGGGTTTTCGGCCCCAGTGAGGTGCAATGCCAAGATAGGCTTAGAAAGAGGAATCCGCTTACCCCGTATGTAAGCTTCGAAAGTGCAGTCCCCAGTTGGGACGAGGGATGCATAAAATCGACGTACGTGCTCATCATTCACCTCCCCCGCCCTGGCAAGGTGTGCCTCCCAATTGAATTTCTGAAAGTAACGACGGACTGAGGCAGGGAAGTCCTCAAGATGCACCGGTCGCTCAATAGCGATAGGGCGACCCGAAGGGAATTTCGCAATGAACCAGTCCTTTTCTTGTTTGGAGCGGAAGGACTCGAAAACTCCCCGACCCGCAATTAAGTTGGAGGAGGGCTTGGTGACCGAAGGAACCTACAAGAAAAATCAATTTGATACATACACAATTAGTGTAATGCATAAAATCAATTTGGTGCGAAATAGGATCGAAAAGGAATCGGTGGGTGTGCATCGGCAAAAATAGGTTGAATTAACGTTACCGATGCACACCGCACTCAAACAAGGGTAATTCAACACCAATGTGCGAGAAACTGTGCGAAAATGAAGCATTATGGCACAAAATCTCCACATGGGCATTTCATCGAACACCTAGTGTGCAGTGTATGGAAAATAGGGTGTAATTGACATTTTCATGTGGAAAACCCCCAACAAATACTACTTAAACATCACTGCAACATAATCAAGTAGTATGTGTTGGTTACTCATCACAATCTAAGGAAAAAGAATGAGTTTTATGCATAAAACATGTGAAAATGGTGAAAATGCAGTTTACCCTATTTTCCACAACATATACACTAAATCAGGAATGAAAATGAATCAATAAGGTTGAATTAATACCTTGGATGAAGTTGCCTTCGAAGATGAAGCCATTGGGAAGACTTAGAATGGAGGATAGGATTTGATATAGGAGAGGGTTGGTTCGCAGGCAAGAGAGGAGAAAGAATAAGAATAAGGTTTAAATCAGAATATGGGATTTTTAAGTGGCAGGTGACCCGAATCGATTCGGTGGGAAGTCCGAATTGATTCGCGATTCTCGAATTTGAGCATTGGAAGTGATCGAATCGATTCGGTATTAATCCGAATCGATTCGCAAATGAGGGGCCTACTACTTTCAATTAACCGAATCGATTCGGTGGAATTGCGAATCGATTCGCAAAAGCTAACTTGGCTACTGGAGTGGTGCGAATCGATTCGGGGGAAAAACCGAATCGATTCGGATTCTGGGAATCAGTTTCTGCTTAGCTGATTTTTCAATTCTCATGAAGTTTAAGTTTTGGGGCCATCTCAACTGGATTTCTTTGGACCAAAATGATGTACCATAAGTATGTAACTTGTCCGGAACTAAAAAATTGCAACCCCTCACATACCGGGGTTACTCGGCACCAAAATTGAGGATTTAACGAACTGAAACACCCCTGCTAACGGGGCTGCTGCGTACGATGTCCGGTTGTAAATCCGCAGATATTATTAGGACGTACTTCACTATATGTGAACACCTATCCTTGGCCTCGGTCTGACTTTGCTCCAACTAAGGCTCATACACTTAACAACTATATCGGGTTCAAGATCGGAGGAGATGACACCTATCCAAAATGGACTCCCCCAACCGCTGGACCCGCGTTTGGTTTTGAAAACCGGATGAATATTTGAAAGAGGGGGCCATGGGTTCTTAAAGTGACGGACCGGTGGGTCGGTGCTCACATCGATAGAGACAATTTCTAACCTATTTTTCTCCGAGCAACTCTCCTCACACGGGATTGATGACTCCATGTACATGTCAGTTTCGGAAATGATAGAGTCATCAATCAGAGTGACATCAAAATTGCTTAAATTATCCCCAATTTCATGGTGTTCTCCTACTCCAACCTCTCCTAGCATGTCAAAACACACATCTAACAAACTCCATTCAATTTCCTCCCTCGCAATATGATCATCGTCCACACATATCGTTCCAACGAAATTCACTTCCCTCACACAATCATCTTCGTCACTCGAGAGGTGCGACACATTGAAAATATTGACATCTAATGTCATATTCCCAAAAGATAAGTTCATTTCACCATTCCTACAATTTATCGAAGCATTCGCGGTTGCGATGAATGGTCGTCCTAAGATGACGGGAGGTTGATTGTTCGGGCTTAAAACAGGTTGGGTATCAAGAACGATAAAGTCGACCGGGAACACGAAGGTGTCTATCTGGACGAGGACATATTCCAAGATGCCCCGTGGAATTTTGGTGGAGTCGTCGGCTAATTGAATTCCAGTTTTGGTAGGACAAAGTTCTCCCAAGTCCAATTGAAGATAAACCGAATACGGCAAGAGTTTCACACTAGCTCCTAGATCAAGAAGAGCGCGATTAATGGAAAAGTTTTCGATCAAACACGAAATAGTTGGACACCCCGGGTCCTTAAATTTTGGAATCGTGTTGTGTTGGAAAATGGAACTAACTTGTTCAGTCAACTCCATCTTTTTGCGAGAAACATGATTTCTCTTGAAGGTGCATAAATCTTTCAGAAACTTGCCATAGGAAGGGATTTGCCTAATCGCGTCAGGAAGAGGGAGATTGATCTTTACTTGTTTGAATATCTCCATGATTTCTTGATCTTTGTTGGGTTTAACAATGGGAAGGAGCCTTTGAGGGTAGGGTGCGGGAAACGGACAAGGGACTGAAGTTTCCGGCCCCTTGGTCGGCGACTTATCTCTTGTCTTTTTGGGAGTCACTTCACTCTCTCGGGGAGTTATTGTGACCTCGTCGGATACTTTTGGGGAAGGTGGAGGTGGATTTTCAATCACCTTCCCACTCCTTAGAGTGGTGATGGAATTTGCATGTTCCATAGACCTACATTGATCGGAAGGAGTAGAAACATCGGAATTTATACTATTTTGCCCAACGGGCCCATGAGATTGTGAGGGGAATTTTCCTTTTTCTTGCACACTCAAGAGAGCGGTCAACTTGGAAATTTATTTTTCAAACCTAGCGTTTGTGGCTTGTTGAGAAGTAGAAAAAGATTGCAAAATTTCTTCTAGACTTCTCTTGTTCGGGTGCACGTAGGCAGGTATAACTGGTGGATGTGGTCCCGGAGGGGGACCTTGCATTACAACTTGGGGAGGGGGATGTTGGTTGTACGGTTGTTGGTAATTCTGAGGCGGGGGAGGACGAGATTGCTAATATTGGTAACTGAGTTGGTTACCCCAAGATGGATTAAATCCTTGGTCGGGAATGTTTTGGGATCTTCTAAAAACTCCCATAGCGTTCACTTGGTCATGGAGGATCACTTTGTAAGCCGGAATAGTGGGACAATCTTGGGTTGAATGAGCATTAGTGTCGCAAATGGCACACAACTCCTCAACAACGGAATGAGTTTGAACAACGGGATCTCGAATATTCGAGCCGAACTCCTCAACTTTCTTAGATAATTTATCTAATCTCATTTTCATCTCAGCCTCGTCAGTGAGGTGATACATACCAGGGTTAGAAGAGGACGGAACCGAAGGTCGCGAACTGGTTTTGTTCGGATCCGAGGTATCCCATGCTTGGGTGGTCTCGGCACAATATTTGAAATGTGCCCACGCATCATCGGGATCTAAACCAAAGAACTCACCGGAGCACATTGTCTCCACCATTTGTTTCGCATTAAGTGTAAGCCCATTGTGGAAAAATGAGATTAATCTCCACTTTTCGAAACTGTGGTGTGGGCATTTATGAAGTACCTCATTAAATCTCTCCCAACATCGCTTGAATGATTCACCTTCGTTTTGAACGAATGTTTGGATTTGACTCTTTAAGGAGTTGGTGCGATGAGTTGGAAAGAATTTTTTCAAAAACTGCGCTTGCATTTCGCGCCAACTCCCAATGGAATTAGGAGCTAAAGACCAAAGCCAAGTTTTGGCCTTGTCTTTTAAAGAAAATGGGAAGAGTTTGAGACGTGTGACATCCAGAGGACAGTTCTGATCGCTAAAAGTAGCGCACACCTCCTCAAACTCTCTAACATGAAGGTAAGGTTGTTCACTGTCCATGCCGTGAAAAGTAGGAAGTAATTGAATCGTTCCATTCCGAAAATGGAATTGCGCGGCATTGTATGGAAAGATGATGCAAGACGGAGAGGTGGTCCTCTCCAGTTGTAAGTAATCACGCATAGTCCTATGAGGGGGTTCGGGTACAATCCCCTGACTACCATGTTCACTTACATTATCGGCCATTGTTGTGGGTTCAGAGTGAGCCCAAGTGTACGAAGAAGAAGAGATCGAACTAGAACGAGAAACCGATGGTAAAGGTTTCCAATAGTCCGAGGGCTCACTTGACGAGGGTTCGCAAACAGGATTTAAATTGCTACTACTCTCGTCTTGCATTTACAAGTGCTTTTGGATTGATTTTCTGGAAACCGTGTTGTCACGGTGACCACAGAAACGATTAGTGTAAAGAGAATTTCTAAACCCTAAGTTAGTTGCGAATCCCCGGCAACGGCGCCAAAAACTTGGTGCGCCCAAAATATGGCTTGTGATTCAAATGCAAATCTATCGCAACAAGTAATATCCGGTAAGTGCGAAATCGTGATCCACAGGGATTGAACACTCCTAAGAGAACTAGATTGGGGCAAAGAGATTCTCTAAACGTCACAAAATGTTAAAGTGTAAAAGATGATTAGTGGTTTGGAAAGGTGATTGAGATGTAATCTCTTATACTAAAATACTATTAATGATCAGATGGTTAATTACTAGTTACGGAACTAATGAAAAGAACTAAGGTAAGCTTGAGTTCAAGAAATTAAGGGGATTGAGGATCATTCTCCCACCTAGGATTCACAAGGAAGGGGATTATAGGGCTTGATTAAATTAATTCTAATCGAGCATAACTAATTAAGTCCGAACATCAACCATATAGAGACTAAACTCAACAATGGAGGATTAGGGGTTAATTAATTATTGCTAGATGGGTTGGGTTTGTAGTAAAGCTTCAAACACTAGCCCTTGCATGACAAGAGGAGTTAAGAAACTATGATACTCCAAAACCAACACATGAAGTTCCATTAGAACAATTATAAACCAAACCCTAAATATGAAGTTCAAGCATCCAAGGTGGGATTTTGATCCCCAATCACAAGTCTAGCTACTCATAATTGGAACTAAACTACACATGCTAGTTAACAACATACTTAAGTAAGTTATCTAGTTTCAACACAAACCAATGCAAGAGATGGAATTAAATGCAAATTAAAGCTAGTAGAACAAGTAGAGATGAAGTAAATGAACCTTTCTTGCATTAATAACAACAATTCAACTAGTAATCAAGGCTTTACAAGTGTTAAAAACCATAAATGAACTTTTACCTAGGAGAGAGAAGAGAGTGTTTTTCTATACCCAACTATCTAACAAAATGTAATAATCTACCAAAGAGGAAAAAACAAGGAATAAATCCCCAAAAATTCCACCAAAATGGCAAACTAGTAATAAGAAGAAAGCTGAAAATGCAGGGCCGAATCGATTCGGTGCCAAATCCGAATCGATTCGGAAGTGTAGAGAAAAGCCCCTGCAAGTGACCGAATCGATTCGGTGGTAATGGCGAATCGATTCGGGCCTGCTGCAAAAAGAAGAGTTGCCTATATAGGCATTAATTGTTCCATGTTTCACAGAAACTTCCGTAACTTTTGCGTTCGAGATCGGATTCAAGCACCGTCGGAGGCCACGCGAAGAGGAGAAGAAGGTCTACAACTTCCGTGAAGAAATCGGGAACAAAGCCCGAGTGCTGAAATTACTAAAATGCCCCCGATTGTGCAAGTGTCAACGGAACTTTCCGGATCAAAACCAAACTTCCCAAAATGCATTCCCGAGACCTATAAAAGCTCAATAAAGACACAGACAAAGTATATATGATGAATTTATGGGTTAGTCAATAAATGAGTATAAGAACCGGGAAATACATGCACGGGAATGCTAGAATGTACAAATTAACGGGGTATAAAATACAATAAAAATGACGAATCATGTACCATAGTCCATTTTGTGTGCGTGCAAAATGATACATTAAGACATATGGGTATCGTTTGTTAGACATTAGTGAACTCCAAATATAATTGGTTAAGGGAAATTAAGTTGAAACAAAATCACCATCATTAGGAATGTTCAACCCAAAAAAATGGGCACTGAGTAAATGATGGGGTATAATAATCATATTGTAATGTACCAGACAAGACTTCCCCAAACCAAATTGATTTTTATTTATTTAAAAAAATAAGAAAAATATTTTTGGTCTATATATTTGTTTCGAATGAAGACTCAAAGTAAAAATTAAATGCATATAATACAATGCTACATAAACTCTCAAGACTGTGATTATGTAAGATGTGAGAAGCACATGAGCAAAAACTTTATTCTAGAAATATTTGAGAACTCAATGACTAGAGTATACCCTAATGGATATCCTAAGGTTCTAGAACCTAACATAATATATAGGTTTGATTAATATATAGGCATATTATATCTCTCCATCTCGACATAACTAAGGGAAATAACATTTTCCTCAACTCGTTCGTGAATGAAATGATTTCGAATGTCAATGGTCTTTCTGCGAGAGTTTTGAATTTGATTCTTAGAGACATTTATTTCTCTTGTGTTATGACAATATGTAGTCATCGTATCCGGATTTATTCCATATTCTCTAAGAATTTGCTTCATCGAAAGAAGTTGCGTGCAAAACTACCGTTGACTATGTATTCGTCATTTGCAAATGATAATGGGATTAAATTTGTCTTCTTACTATGACAAGAAATAAGTTCAGTACCTAATAAGAACATCCGTATGAGGTTATTTTACGTCCATCAGCATATCCTTCCCAATCGGCATAAACTTAAGCACATAGGGAAGCATTTGTGTCAAAGGAGTACCAAATGCCATTGTCCACACTACCACTAACATATTTGATAAATTGCTTAACAGCTAATAAGTGAGACTCTTTTGGGCAAGCTTAAAAATGAGTACATACTCTTACACTAAATGCAATATCTGGACGGTTACTGGTAAGGTAGAATAGGCGACCTGCCATGCTCTTATAGAGTGTTTGATCAACATCATTTCCTTCATTTTCTTTGATAAGTTAGATGGTGACACACATCTATGTGTTTGAATGCTTAACTAAATCAAGCCCAAACTTCTACCCAAGCTCCCTATCATATTTGAATTGAGATTCGATACTGGCTTGGCAAACTTTAAGTCCTAAGAATAAGGTAAGTTCAACAACCATACTTATTTCAGACTCACTAATCATCAGCTTGACAAATTCATATATATGATTTGCAAGTGTAAATCCTTACATTATATCATACACATACATTTGAGAAATAAGAATTTCATTAATTTATCTTGTCACAAGGTTTTGTCAACTCCCCATCTCGTAAAACTTTCTTAATTAAAGTCAACCTTTCATATGATGCTCATGGAGGTTTCTTTAACCCGTAAAAAGCTTACTTCAAATAATAGACATAATATGGCTATTTATGTCTTTAAATCCTTTAGATTATTTTATGTAGACTTCTTATTTTGTGAAACCGTTAAGCATTGAACTCTTGACATGTATCTGGTGGATTTTAAAGTGCATGTGACATGCCACATATAAAAGTAGTCGTATAGATTCTAGACGTGCCACCGATGCAAATGGGTCGCCAAAACCTACTCCTTTCACTTGATTGTATCCTTAAGCTACGAATCTATATTTGTTCCAAGTAATTACACCATTCTCATCCATTTTATTTTTATAAGCCTATGTGGTTCTAATTAGATTCGTCTTTTTATGAAAACGAACAAGCTTTCACACATAATGTTTTTCGAATTGAAGTAACTCCGATTTCATAGTAAAAGCCCAATGTTCATCTCTGAGAGCCTAATTCACATTGTTGGGTTCGATTTATGAGCGGTAACATGATTCTTTTATTTGTATCTCTAATGATGTTCGAAGATTCACGATTATATCTAACCCAAGATTATGGTTCCTCATCCCCACGTGAATGATATAAATATAAGTTATTACTTTATATATTAACATTTTCCTATTCGGGAGGAGATGATTTATTAGTGATTTTACTATAGCCATCACTAAGATCCATTTTGTCTTTTGTTATCTTAGTAGGCGCAAATAACATCTTACTAACTCTAAGATCCCCTTATTAATATATATATTAATCTTTTTGGACTCTTCCATTATTTAACCTTTTATTTTCTTCCTATAAAATAGTTCTAGATATGTAAGTCTCGAGAAGAGAATGGTTAACACTTACTACCTTCTCATTCAAAAAATCTCGTTCTTTTTCAGTTACCTTTAGCTTATTTATCGACCCCGCAAAGGAAAATAATGCAGAATAATATATTTCTGTAGTTATAGAAAAATTAAATCTTACCATCATCCTATGCTCCACCTCAGTGTAAGACGTCCGGCCGGAGTAGTGCACGTCTGTCTTTTTTGCCCGATTTTCCCTCCCCGATTGGCGAGATGCCAATTATCGCTCCCCGATCTTATTGTCAATGAACTTTTGCCATTGTGCCAATGAGATCGGCTCCTTCGACGGGACAAATTCATGCCTTTGGATAATGGACTCTCGTGTTTTTCAAAAGTACCATGTTCGCATATTTTTCTTCCACGTCTTGTGTTTCTCCCTCAACTGCTCCAAGACGAAATCGCGTAACTTTGAATCCAAGTTGAATTGTTCCTGTCCAACAAATACAATGTTAGTTGCGAATAAATATAAATATAAATATAAAATGAAATTGAAATCGAAATTGAAATTGAATTTGAAATATTCATATAAATATAAATATATTACCTGTATTACCGCCCAAATAGCTAACTTGAGCTCATATGGCACCTCCTTCCAACACATAAACCTTGGGCCGATGACCGTCTTTACCAGCTCGAGGGATCTCGCTAATAGCTCCGACTTGTTCTCGATGGTAATCCCAAATTTTCCATATTTGGGGAGTCTAGGGGCCGAGGAGCCCTCGTCTCCTCCCCTACCACCGAGCCCAGACGATAACATCATAACCAGCATCATCATCCTCGCCTTAATACCTGAAGGAAACATTTGCTATAAAAAATGTTATTAGTACAGATAAAAAAAATTAGAAGAAGACATGAAAATATGTACAATTACTACAAATAAAAATGAGCATTAATTATTAATTTACTTTTATACACCCCCTCCCCCACCACACACACGCACACGTACACGCACACACACCACCCCCTGCCCCCCAGCACACACACAATAATTATTTTCATTAATTAAACTAACAATTAAAGTATAGAATTATTAATTTAGTAATTTACAATGAGGGGAAATCCTACTTTCATAATTAATCATATATTAATTTACTAATTTACAATAACGGGCAATCTTATATTAATTTATTAAAAATATTAATAATCAATCAATTCTTTTACAAGGGACACTACGCACATACACACACATAGACACATGCAAGCCCCCCACCCTTCCCCCCACCCTCCCCCCCCCCCCTTCCCCCCCCACCCCTTCTCACACCCTTCCACCCCCCCCCCCCCCCCCCCCACCATGCACACGTACATGCACACACACCACCCCTGCCCCCAACCACACACACAATAATTATTAATAATATAGCCATTTTCAGCCATACCAAAAGATCCCTACTTATCTTTATTAATAATATCTAGAATTAGCCACTAAAGAATACCCACCAATACACCTAAAAACCCACATTGGCCAACCCCCATATGCACAATAATCCAATAATTATATATTGTTCGATATACAAAGTAATTTTCAAAAAAAAGTTAAAAAATCTCGACCCCATATGGACAATAATCCAGTGGTAATGCCACTTTTACTGTTAACCAACCCAACATCGATCCACTATATTCCAACAGAAATACCAACAACAAATGTGTATACCGTAATCCTTCTAATTTATCTACTCAATTAATCCATTTCATCTATTAAACTAACAATTAAAGTATACAATTATTCATTTACTAATTTACAATGAGGGGCAATCCTATTTTCATATGAAATGGGAACTAATTATTAATTTACTTTCATGTAAAACTATACAATTAAAGTTACAATTAAAGCTAAACATTGAGTAAAATATAAAATAATTTTTTTTCTTCTCTCTTAATCAATCATACCACTTATAGGCCTACAATAACTTAAATTTAATTAATTTAAACTTCTTACAACACATAAATAATTTATCATCCAATTCTCCATGAGATTTATAGAATGTCTATCAAGATATATAAATTATCTAATATATTCTCCATAAAATAAGAGATAAACGGGTCTATCCGTGTCATTTTTGAGTTATACATGTTTGATACTAACTCAACTCATTTATTATTCATGTTGGCGGGTCATGTCATATTAGAGTTCGTGTCAAGTAATCGTCAACCCTAACCCGCTAACTTCGCGTCGAGTTCGTGTCGGGTTATCGTGTCGTCTCAAAAATGGTCACCCATACACACACCTGCACACACACACACACACACACACACACACACACACCACCGCACCCCATGACCCCTCCCCCACCCCCAGCCCACCTGCACCTGCACCTGCACACATACACAGGTACAAACCCACCCCTCCACACCACCTGTCCCCCTCCCCCCACCACACCCCC
>CASBWL010000325.1:20000-22500 GCA_949130495.1 Sambucus nigra
GGGAGAGAACCTAATGCGCACGAGAAAACTCGGTCACACTATCGGGAAAACCAGGTAAGTAACCTCGCGCGGACGAGAAACCTCGATCACTGCCCGACAGCACCCGGTAAGGAACCTCGCGCGTCGGTCAACCGACGAAAAAATCGGTCGACCTAGCAGCAAGGCAATGTCGACAGGGTGATGCCCGGGAACAAGGCAACTGTCGGTCTGGTGATGCCTGGAAACAAGACAATGTCGGCAAGGTGATGCCTCGAAATGGGCAAAGTGATACCCAACAAGGCGATGCCTAGCAACAAGGTGATACCCAAAAATGGGCAAAGTCGGTCCGCCGATGCAAGGCAATGTCGGTCGACCGACGCCCAACAAGGAAATACATTCAAGTAAGGAACGTCACCCGCACGAGACAACTAGGCGCGCTCCTGCGAGTGAACCTCGTGCTCTCGGGTGATGCCTAGAAACAAGGAATTTTTCGGTCGGACGATGCCCAGAAACAAGGCAAGGTCGGTCGAGTTATGCCTAGAAACAAGCAATGTCGGTCGGATGATGCCTAGAAATAAGGTAAAGTCATTTGGGTGATGCCCAAAAATGGGCAAAGTCGGTCGCCCGATGCAAGGCAATGTCGTTCAGCCGACGATACAGTCGGTCGACCGGCGCCCAACAAGGAAATCCATCCGAGGAAGGAACCTCGCGTGCACGAGAAAACTCGACCCATGTTGCCAAGGTAATACCCAAACCACCCAACAAGTATTTAGGGTGATGCATAGAACCAAGGCAATGTCGGCCCAAAATGGGCAAAGTCGGTCGGCCGACCAAAAATAGCAGGACAATGTCGGTCGACCGACGAAAAACAGTACCGGGAAGGAACCTCACGCTACCGAGAAAACTCGGTCACGCTACCGGGAAAACCCGGAGAGGAACCTCAGGCTACCGAGAAAACTCGGTCACGCTACCGGGAAAACCCGGAGAGGAACCTCGGGCTACCGAGAAAACTCGGTCACGCTACCTGGAAAACCAGGTAAGGAACCTCGCGCGTCGGTCAACCGACGAAAAACTCGATCACGATACCGAGAGAACCCGGTAAGGAACCTCGCGCGCACGGGAAACCTCGATCACAGCCCGGCAGCACCCGGTAAGGAACCTCGCGCGTCGATCGACCGACGAAAAAATCGGTCGACCGACATTTTTTTTCAAAGTTTTTCCAAATGCCTAGGCAAGCTTCCCAGACCTTCCCAACAACATATTATGACTTCCCATGGACGCCCTCAAACTTTGGCAAAGGGAATACCCGAGTACTCATCTTATTGCAGTTGATGTCTACTGCTACCACTTTGAAAATTTCGTTAAGATGTTATATGAGGGGGGGTGAGTCCAGAGCAGCAGAGGTTCGAATTTTTTAGCATGACCGATGACCGCTACCGACGCATGACCGATGCATAAAAACACCCCAAAACAAGTCCACTAAGCCCCGATGACCCAAAAAAGTCCCGAAAAAAGGGTCGCCAAGAGCTGCCCGACCGTCGGCCGACCGACAAAAAACGTCGGTCGACCGTTTCCAGGGCAGAACGAAAACGTTGTCCAAATGTTGCCTGAAAGTCATTCCAATGATGACTACATACAAGGCAACGTCCGCAAGTAACTGAGGTCCCTAGATATGCCCGATACTAGGGGTCACCGAAAGTCGCCCGATCGTCGGCCGACCGACACGGCACGTCGGTCGACCGTTTCCAGCGCATAATGAAAACGGTGCCCAAATGTTGCCTGATGAAAGTCATTCGAGCAAACATGGAACACCTAGGCAAGGTACCCAATGGCCAAATGTTCCTAGAAATGTCCGATAGAGAATGGGTCACCAAAAGTCGACCGACCGGCGTGGCACACCGGCTGACCGTTTTCAGTGCAGAACGGAACTGTGCACAGATGTTGCCTGAAAGTCATTTGAATGATGCCTAGAAACAAGGCAACGTCCCTAGATATGCCCGATACAAGGGGTCGCCAAAAGCGAAACATGCTGTCGGCCGACCGACACGGCACGTCGGTCGACCGTTTTGAGCGCACGTCGAAAATGTGCCCAAATGTTGCCTGAATGCCCATGCAAGTTGGAACCCGATTGGGTATCATGGCAAGGCAACCCAATGTCGAAAGAAATAGTGGCGCCAACCTGGGATGCCCAACCCAAGATGCAGGTTGGCACCCACAAAAGTCCCGACACGATAAGGATACAACCTCACGCGATGCCTAGCAACAATGAAATACATTAAAGGTGATGCCTAAGCGACCCAAGAAATTGGTCGATCTATTCCCATGCACGTCCAGGTGACTCCCAAAATATATAGGCAAAGTCGGTCAGGTCGTGCATAAACCAGGCAATTTCGGTCGGGTGATGCCGAAAAATAACCGAACCTCACGTGATGCCCACCGATACCAGTGAACCAAGACAATGTCGTCGAGGTAATGCTTGGAAAACAGGCATACAACCTCACGCGATGCCTGACGTTGGGTG
>CASBWL010000325.1:52500-55000 GCA_949130495.1 Sambucus nigra
GTCACACTATCGGGAAAACCAGGTAAGTAACCTCGCGCGGACGAGAAACCTCGATCACTGCCCGACAGCACCCGGTAAGGAACCTCGCGCGTCGGTCAACCGACGAAAAAATCGGTCGACCTAGCAGCAAGGCAATGTCGACAGGGTGATGCCCGGGAACAAGGCAACTGTCGGTCTGGTGATGCCTGGAAACAAGACAATGTCGGCAAGGTGATGCCTCGAAATGGGCAAAGTGATACCCAACAAGGCGATGCCTAGCAACAAGGTGATACCCAAAAATGGGCAAAGTCGGTCCGCCGATGCAAGGCAATGTCGGTCGACCGACGCCCAACAAGGAAATACATTCAAGTAAGGAACGTCACCCGCACGAGACAACTAGGCGCGCTCCTGCGAGTGAACCTCGTGCTCTCGGGTGATGCCTAGAAACAAGGAATTTTTCGGTCGGACGATGCCCAGAAACAAGGCAAGGTCGGTCGAGTTATGCCTAGAAACAAGCAATGTCGGTCGGATGATGCCTAGAAATAAGGTAAAGTCATTTGGGTGATGCCCAAAAATGGGCAAAGTCGGTCGCCCGATGCAAGGCAATGTCGTTCAGCCGACGATACAGTCGGTCGACCGGCGCCCAACAAGGAAATCCATCCGAGGAAGGAACCTCGCGTGCACGAGAAAACTCGACCCATGTTGCCAAGGTAATACCCAAACCACCCAACAAGTATTTAGGGTGATGCATAGAACCAAGGCAATGTCGGCCCAAAATGGGCAAAGTCGGTCGGCCGACCAAAAATAGCAGGACAATGTCGGTCGACCGACGAAAAACAGTACCGGGAAGGAACCTCACGCTACCGAGAAAACTCGGTCACGCTACCGGGAAAACCCGGAGAGGAACCTCAGGCTACCGAGAAAACTCGGTCACGCTACCGGGAAAACCCGGAGAGGAACCTCGGGCTACCGAGAAAACTCGGTCACGCTACCTGGAAAACCAGGTAAGGAACCTCGCGCGTCGGTCAACCGACGAAAAACTCGATCACGATACCGAGAGAACCCGGTAAGGAACCTCGCGCGCACGGGAAACCTCGATCACAGCCCGGCAGCACCCGGTAAGGAACCTCGCGCGTCGGTCGACCGACGAAAAAATCGGTCGACCGACATTTTTTTTCAAAGTTTTTCCAAATGCCTAGGCAAGCTTCCCAGACCTTCCCAACAACATATTATGACTTCCCATGGACGCCCTCAAACTTTGGCAAAGGGAATACCCGAGTACTCATCTTATTGCAGTTGATGTCTACTGCTACCACTTTGAAAATTTCGTTAAGATGTTATATGAGGGGGGGTGAGTCCAGAGCAGCAGAGGTTCGAATTTTTTAGCATGACCGATGACCGCTACCGACGCATGACCGATGCATAAAAACACCCCAAAACAAGTCCACTAAGCCCCGATGACCCAAAAAAGTCCCGAAAAAAGGGTCGCCAAGAGCTGCCCGACCGTCGGCCGACCGACAAAAAACGTCGGTCGACCGTTTCCAGGGCAGAACGAAAACGTTGTCCAAATGTTGCCTGAAAGTCATTCCAATGATGACTACATACAAGGCAACGTCCGCAAGTAACTGAGGTCCCTAGATATGCCCGATACTAGGGGTCACCGAAAGTCGCCCGATCGTCGGCCGACCGACACGGCACGTCGGTCGACCGTTTCCAGCGCATAATGAAAACGGTGCCCAAATGTTGCCTGATGAAAGTCATTCGAGCAAACACGGAACACCTAGGCAAGGTACCCAATGGCCAAATGTTCCTAGAAATGTCCGATAGAGAATGGGTCACCAAAAGTCGACCGACCGGCGTGGCACACCGGCTGACCGTTTTCAGTGCAGAACGGAACTGTGCACAGATGTTGCCTGAAAGTCATTTGAATGATGCCTAGAAACAAGGCAACGTCCCTAGATATGCCCGATACAAGGGGTCGCCAAAAGCGAAACATGCTGTCGGCCGACCGACACGGCACGTCGGTCGACCGTTTTGAGCGCACGTCGAAAATGTGCCCAAATGTTGCCTGAATGCCCATGCAAGTTGGAACCCGATTGGGTATCATGGCAAGGCAACCCAATGTCGAAAGAAATAGTGGCGCCAACCTGGGATGCCCAACCCAAGATGCAGGTTGGCACCCACAAAAGTCCCGACACGATAAGGATACAACCTCACGCGATGCCTAGCAACAATGAAATACATTAAAGGTGATGCCTAAGCGACCCAAGAAATTGGTCGATCTATTCCCATGCACGTCCAGGTGACTCCCAAAATATATAGGCAAAGTCGGTCAGGTCGTGCATAAACCAGGCAATTTCGGTCGGGTGATGCCGAAAAATAACCGAACCTCACGTGATGCCCACCGATACCAGTGAACCAAGACAATGTCGTCGAGGTAATGCTTGGAAAACAGGCATACAACCTCACGCGATGCCTGACGTTGGGTGACCTTTCCCAGTGCAAGGAAATTTTTCGAACT
>CASBWL010000325.1:85000-87500 GCA_949130495.1 Sambucus nigra
CGGACGAGAAACCTCGATCACTGCCCGACAGCACCCGGTAAGGAACCTCGCGCGTCGGTCAACCGACGAAAAAATCGGTCGACCTAGCAGCAAGGCAATGTCGACAGGGTGATGCCCGGGAACAAGGCAACTGTCGGTCTGGTGATGCCTGGAAACAAGACAATGTCGGCAAGGTGATGCCTCGAAATGGGCAAAGTGATACCCAACAAGGCGATGCCTAGCAACAAGGTGATACCCAAAAATGGGCAAAGTCGGTCCGCCGATGCAAGGCAATGTCGGTCGACCGACGCCCAACAAGGAAATACATTCAAGTAAGGAACGTCACCCGCACGAGACAACTAGGCGCGCTCCTGCGAGTGAACCTCGTGCTCTCGGGTGATGCCTAGAAACAAGGAATTTTTCGGTCGGACGATGCCCAGAAACAAGGCAAGGTCGGTCGAGTTATGCCTAGAAACAAGCAATGTCGGTCGGATGATGCCTAGAAATAAGGTAAAGTCATTTGGGTGATGCCCAAAAATGGGCAAAGTCGGTCGCCCGATGCAAGGCAATGTCGTTCAGCCGACGATACAGTCGGTCGACCGGCGCCCAACAAGGAAATCCATCCGAGGAAGGAACCTCGCGTGCACGAGAAAACTCGACCCATGTTGCCAAGGTAATACCCAAACCACCCAACAAGTATTTAGGGTGATGCATAGAACCAAGGCAATGTCGGCCCAAAATGGGCAAAGTCGGTCGGCCGACCAAAAATAGCAGGACAATGTCGGTCGACCGACGAAAAACAGTACCGGGAAGGAACCTCACGCTACCGAGAAAACTCGGTCACGCTACCGGGAAAACCCGGAGAGGAACCTCAGGCTACCGAGAAAACTCGGTCACGCTACCGGGAAAACCCGGAGAGGAACCTCGGGCTACCGAGAAAACTCGGTCACGCTACCTGGAAAACCAGGTAAGGAACCTCGCGCGTCGGTCAACCGACGAAAAACTCGATCACGATACCGAGAGAACCCGGTAAGGAACCTCGCGCGCACGGGAAACCTCGATCACAGCCCGGCAGCACCCGGTAAGGAACCTCGCGCGTCGGTCGACCGACGAAAAAATCGGTCGACCGACATTTTTTTTCAAAGTTTTTCCAAATGCCTAGGCAAGCTTCCCAGACCTTCCCAACAACATATTATGACTTCCCATGGACGCCCTCAAACTTTGGCAAAGGGAATACCCGAGTACTCATCTTATTGCAGTTGATGTCTACTGCTACCACTTTGAAAATTTCGTTAAGATGTTATATGAGGGGGGGTGAGTCCAGAGCAGCAGAGGTTCGAATTTTTTAGCATGACCGATGACCGCTACCGACGCATGACCGATGCATAAAAACACCCCAAAACAAGTCCACTAAGCCCCGATGACCCAAAAAAGTCCCGAAAAAAGGGTCGCCAAGAGCTGCCCGACCGTCGGCCGACCGACAAAAAACGTCGGTCGACCGTTTCCAGGGCAGAACGAAAACGTTGTCCAAATGTTGCCTGAAAGTCATTCCAATGATGACTACATACAAGGCAACGTCCGCAAGTAACTGAGGTCCCTAGATATGCCCGATACTAGGGGTCACCGAAAGTCGCCCGATCGTCGGCCGACCGTTTCCAGCGCATAATGAAAACGGTGCCCAAATGTTGCCTGATGAAAGTCATTCGAGCAAACATGGAACACCTAGGCAAGGTACCCAATGGCCAAATGTTCCTAGAAATGTCCGATAGAGAATGGGTCACCAAAAGTCGACCGACCGGCGTGGCACACCGGCTGACCGTTTTCAGTGCAGAACGGAACTGTGCACAGATGTTGCCTGAAAGTCATTTGAATGATGCCTAGAAACAAGGCAACGTCCCTAGATATGCCCGATACAAGGGGTCGCCAAAAGCGAAACATGCTGTCGGCCGACCGACACGGCACGTCGGTCGACCGTTTTGAGCGCACGTCGAAAATGTGCCCAAATGTTGCCTGAATGCCCATGCAAGTTGGAACCCGATTGGGTATCATGGCAAGGCAACCCAATGTCGAAAGAAATAGTGGAGCCAACCTGGGATGCCCAACCCAAGATGCAGGTTGGCACCCACAAAAGTCCCGACACGATAAGGATACAACCTCACGCGATGCCTAGCAACAATGAAATACATTAAAGGTGATGCCTAAGCGACCCAAGAAATTGGTCGATCTATTCCCATGCACGTCCAGGTGACTCCCAAAATATATAGGCAAAGTCGGTCAGGTCGTGCATAAACCAGGCAATTTCGGTCGGGTGATGCCGAAAAATAACCGAACCTCACGTGATGCCCACCGATACCAGTGAACCAAGACAATGTCGTCGAGGTAATGCTTGGAAAACAGGCATACAACCTCACGCGATGCCTGACGTTGGGTGACCTTTCCCAGTGCAAGGAAATTTTTCGAACTTATCGCAGTTCATGTCTACTGCTACCACTTTGGAATTTTTGTTAAGATGTTATATAGA
>CASBWL010000326.1:0-47000 GCA_949130495.1 Sambucus nigra
CCCCGCAGCCGCGGGTGTCCCGGTTTGAGAGTACGACGGTAATTTGCTTATTTCCACACTTAGGCTTAAAAACATGGCGTTAGAGGGTGAGAACTCGAAACAGCCCCCGAACGGCCCCGTGGGTGGCACCAACACCTCCCACGGGACCAACGTAACTCGTAGGAACTGACCCCGCAGCCGCGGGTCTCCCGATTTGAGAGTACGATGGTAATTTGCTTATTTCTACACTTAGGCTTAACATGGCGTTAGAGGGTGAGAACTCGAAACAGCCCCCGAACGGCCCCGTGGGTGGCACCAACACCTCCCACAGGACCAACGTAACTCGTAGGAACTGACCCCGCAGCCGCGGGTGTCCCGGTTTGAGAGTACGACGGTAATTTGCTTATTTCCACACTTAGGCTTAAAAACATGGCGTTAGAGGGTGAGAACTCGAAACAGCCCCCGAACGGCCCCGTGGGTGGCACCAACACCTCCCACGGGACCAACGTAACTCGTAGGAACTGACCCCGCAGCCGCGGGTCTCCCGATTTGAGAGTACGATGGTAATTTGCTTATTTCCTCACTTAGGCTTAAAAACATGGCGTTAGAGGGTGAGAACTCGAAACAGCCCCCGAACGGCCCCGTGGGTGGCACCAACACCTCCTACGGGACCAACGTAACTCGTAGGAACTGACCCCGCAGTCGCGGGTCTCCCGGTTTGAGAGTACGAGGGTAATTTGCTTATTTCCACACTTAGGCTTTAAAACATGGCGTTAGAGGGTGAGAACTCGAAACAGCCCCCGAACGGCCCCGTGGATGGCACCAACACCACCCACGGGACCAACGTAACTCGTAGGAACTGACCCCGCAGCCGCGGGTGTCCCGGTTTGAGAGTACGACGGTAATTTACTTATTTCCACACTTAGACTTAAAAACATGGCGTTAGAGGGTGAGAACTCGAAACAGCCCCCGAACGGCCACGTGGGTGGCACCCACACCTCCCACGGGACCAACGTAACTCGTAGGAACTGACCCTGCAGCCGCGGGTGTCCCTGTTTGAGAGTACGACGGTAATTTGCTTATTTCTACACTTAGGCTTAAAGACATGGCGTTAGAGGGTGAGAACTCGAAACAGCCCCCGAACGGCCCCGTGGGTGGCACCAACACCTCCCACGGGACCAACGTAACTCGTAGGAACTGACCCCGCAGCCGCGGGTCACCCGGTTTGACAGTACGGCGGTAATTTGCTTATTTCCACACTTAGGCTTAAAAACATGGCGTTAGAGGGTGAGAACTCGAAACAGCCCCCGAACGCCCCGTGGGTGGCACCAACACCTCCCACGGAACCAACGTAACTCGTAGGAACTGACCCCGCAGCCGCGGGTGTCCCGGTTTGAGAGTACGATGGTAATTTGCTTATTTCTACACTTAGGCTTAAAAACATGGCGTTAGAGGGTGAGAACTCGAAACAGCCCCGGAACGGCCCCGTGGGTGGAACCAACACCTCCCACGGGACCAACGTAACTCGTAGGAACTGACCCCGCACCTGCGGGTCTCCCGGTTTGAGAGTACGACGGTAATTTGCTTATTTCCACACTTAGGCTTAAAAACATGGCGTTAGAGGGTGAGAACTCGAAACAGCCCCCGAACGGCCCCGTGGGTGGCACCAACACCTCCCACGGGACCAACGTAACTCGTAGGAACTGACCCCGCAGCCGCGGGTGTCCCGGTTTGAGAGTAAGACGGTAATTTGCTTATTTCTACACTTAGGCTTAACATGGCGTTAGAGGGTGAAAACTCGAAACAGCCCCCGAACGGCCCCGTTGGTGGCACCAACACCTCCCACGGGACCAACGTAACTCGTAGGAACTGACCCCGCAGCCGCGGGTCTCCCGGTTTGAGAGTACGATGGTAATTTGCTTGTTTCCTCACTTAGGCTTAAAAACATGGCGTTAGAGGGTGAGAACTCGAAACAGCCCCCGAACAGCCCCGTGGGTGGCACCAACACCTCCCACGGGACCAACGTAACTCGTAGGAACTGACCCCGCAGCCGCGGGTCACCCGGTTTGACAGTACGGCGGTAATTTGCTTATTTCCACACTTAGGCTTAAAAACATGGCGTTAGAGGGTGAGAACTCGAAACAGCCCCCGAACGGCCCCGTGGGTGGCACCAACACCTCCCAGGGGACCAACGTAACTCGTAGGAACTGACCCCGCAGCCGCGGGTGTCCCGGTTTGAGAGTACGACGGTACTTTGCTTATTTCCACCCTTAGGCTTTAAAACATGGCGTTAGAAGGTGAGAACTCGAAACAGCCACCGAATGGCCCCGTGGGTGGCACCAACACCTCCCACGGGACCAACGTAACTCGTCGGAACTGACCTCGCAGCCGCCGGTGTCCCGGTTTGAGAGTACGACGGTAATTTGCTTATTTCCACACTTAGGCTTAAAACCATGGCGTTAGAGGGTGAGAACTCGAAACAGCCCCCGAAGGGCCCCGTGGGTGGCACCAACACCTCCCACGGGACCAATGTAACTCGTAGGAACTGACCCCGCAGCCGCGGGTGTCCCGGTTTGAGAGTACGACGGTAATTTCCTTATTTCCACACTTAGGCTTAAAAACATGGCGTTAGAGGGTGAGAACTCGAAACAGCCCCCGAACGGCCCCGTGGGTGGCACCAACACCTCCCACGGGACCAACGTAACTCGTAGGAACTAACCCCGCAGCCGCGGGTGTCCCGGTTTGAGAGTACGACGGTAATTTGCTTATTTCTACACTTAGGCTTAAAAACATGGCGTTAGAGGGTGAGAACTCGAAACAGCCCCCGAAAGGCCCCGTGGGTGGCACCAACACCTCCCACGGGACCAACGTAACTCGTAGGAACTGACCCCGCAGCCGCGGGTGTCCCGGTTTGAGAGTAAGACGGTAATTTGCTTATTTCTACACTTAGGCTTAACATGGCGTTAGAGGGTGAAAACTCGAAACAGCCCCCGAACGGCCCCGTGGGTGGCACCAACACCTCCCACGGGACCAACGTAACTCGTAGGAACTGACCCCGCAGCCGCGGGTCTCCCGGTTTGAGAGTACGATGGTAATTTGCTTGTTTCCTCACTTAGGCTTAAAAACATGGCGTTAGAGCGTGAGAACTCGAAACAGCCCCCGAACGGCCCCGTGGGTGGCACCAACACCTCCCACGGGACCAACGTAACTCGTAGGAACTGACCCCGCAGCCGCGGGTGTCCTGGTTTGGGAGTACGACGGTAATTTGCTTATTTCTACACTTAGGCTTAAAAACATGGCGTTAGAGGGTGAGAACTCGAAACAGCCCCCGAACGGCCCCGTGGGTGGCACCAACACCTCCCACGGGACCAACGTAACTCGTAGGAACTGACCCCGCAGCCGCGGGTGTCCCGGTTTGAGAGTACGACGATAATTTGCTTATTTCCACACTTAGGCTTAAAAACATGGCGTTAGAGGGTGAGAACTCGAAACAGCCCATCGAACGGCCCCGTGGGTGGCACCAACACCTCCCACGGGACCAACGTAACTCGTAGGAACTGACCCCGCAGCCGCGGGTGTCCCGGTTTGAGAGTACGACGATAATTTGCTTATTTCCACACTTAGGCTTAAAAACATGGCGTTAGAGGGTGAGAACTCGAAACAGCCCCCGAACGGCCCCGTGGGTGGCACCAACACCTCCCACGGGACCAACGTAACTCGTAGGAACTGACCCCGCAGCCGCGGGTGTCCTGGTTTGGGAGTACGACGGTAATTTGCTTATTTCTACACTTAGGCTTAACATTGCGTTAGAGGGTGAAAACTCGAAACAGGCCCCGAACGGCCCCGTGGGTGGCACCAACACCTTCCACGGGACCAACGTAACTCGTAGGAACTGACCCCGCAGCCGCGGGTGTCCCGGTTTGAGCGTACGACGGTAATTTGCTTTTTTCCACACTTAGGCTTTAAAACATGGCATAGAGGGTGAGAACTCGAAACAACCCCCGAACGGCCCCGTGGGTGGCACCAACACCTCCCACGGGACCAACATAACTCGTAGGAACTGACCCCGCAGCCGCGGGTCTCCCGGTTTGAGAGTACGACGGTAATTTGCTTATTTCCACACTTAGGCTTAAAAACATGGCGTTAGAGGGGGGGATATCGAAACAGCCCCCGAACGGCCCCGTGGGTGGCACCAACACCTCCCACGGGACCAACGTAACTCGTAGGAACTGACCCCGCAGCCGCGGGTGTCCCGGTTTGAGAGTACGACGGTAATTTACTTATTTCCACACTTAGGCTTAAAAACATGGCGTTAGAGGGTGAGAACTCGAAACAGCCTCCGAACGGCCCCGTGGGTGGCACCAACACCTCCCACGGGACCAACGTAACTCGTAGGAACTGACCCCGCAGCCGCGGGTGTCCCGGTTTGAGAGTACGAAGGTAATTTGCTTATTTCTACACTTAGGCTTAAAATGGCGTTAGAGGGTGAAAACTCGAAACAGCCCCCGAACGGCCCCGTGGGTGGCACCAACACCTCCCACGGGACCGATTTAACTCGTAGGAACTGACCCCGCAGCCGCGGGTGTCCCGATTTGAGAGTACGACGGTAATTTGCTTATTTCTACACTTAGGCTTAACATGGCGTTAGAGGGTGAGAACTCGAAACAGCCCCCGAACGGCCCCGTGGGTGGCACCAACACCTCCCACAGGACCAACGTAACTCGTAGGAACTGACCCCGCAGCCGCGGGTGTCCCGGTTTGAGAGTACGACGGTAATTTGCTTATTTCCACACTTAGGCTTAAAAACATGGCGTTAGAGGGTGAGAACTCGAAACAGCCACCGAATGGCCCCGTGGTTGGCAACAACACCTCCCACGGGACCAACGTAACTCGTAGGAACTGACCCCGCAGCCGCGGGTGTCCCGGTTTGAGCGTACGACGGTAATTTTCTTATTTCCACACTTAGGCTTTAAAACATGGCGTTAGAGGGTGAGAACTCGAAACAGCCCCCGAACGGCCCCGTGGGTGGCACCAACACCTCCCACAGGACCAACGTAACTCGTAGGAACTGACCCCGCAGCCGCGGGTGTCCCGGTTTGAGAGTACGACGGTAATTTGCTTATTTCCACACTTAGGCTTAAAAACATGGCGTTAGAGGGTGAGAACTCGAAACAGCACCCGAATGGCCCCGTGGGTGGCAACAACACCTCCCACGGGACCAACGTAACTCGTAGGAACTGACCCCGCAGCCGCGGGTCTCCCGATTTGAGAGTACGACGGTAATTTGCTTATTTCCACACTTAGGCTTAAAAACATGGCGTTAGAGGGTGAGAACTTGAAACATCCACCGAACGGCAACGTGGGTGGCACCAACACCTCCCACGGGACCAACGTAACTCGTAGGAACTGACCCCGCAGCCGCGGGTGTCCCGATTTGAGAGTACGACGGTAATTTTCTTATTTCTACACTTAGGCTTAACATGGCGTTAGAGGGTGAGAACTCGAAACAGCCCCTGAACGGCCCCGTGGGTGGCACCAACACCTCCCACGGGACCAACGTAACTCGTAGGAACTGACCCCGCAGCCGCGGGTGTCCCGGTTTGAGAGTACGACGGTAATTTGCTTATTTCCACACTTAGACTTAAAAACATGGCGTTAGAGGGTGAGAACTCGAAACAGCCCCCGAACGGCCCCGTGGGTGGCACCAACACCTCCCACGGGACCAACGTAACTCGTAGGAACTGACCCCGCAGCCGCGGGTGTCCCGGTTTGAGAGTAAGACGGTAATTTGCTTATTTCTACACTTAGGCTTAACATGGCGTTAGAGGGTGAAAACTCGAAACAGCCCCCGAACGGCCCTGTGGGTGGCACCAACACCTCCCACGGGACCAACGTAACTCGTAGGAACTGACCCCGCAGCCGCGGGTGTCCCGGTTTGAGAGTACGACGGTAATTTATTTATTTCTGAAAACTCGAAACCGCCCCCGAACGGCCCCGTGCGTGGCACCAACACCTCCCACGGGACCAACGTAACTCGTAGGAACTGACCCCGCAGCCGCGGGTGTCCCGGTTTGAGAGTACGACGATAATTTGCTTATTTCCACACTTAGGCTTAAAAACATGGCGTTAGAGGGTGAGAACTCGAAACAGCCCCCGAACGGCCCCGTGGGTGGCACCAACACCTCCCACGGGACCAACGTAACTCGTAGGAACTGACCCCGCAGCCGCGGGTGTCCTGGTTTGGGAGTACGACGGTAATTTGCTTATTTCTACACTTAGGCTTAACATGGCGTTAGAGGGTGAAAACTCGAAACAGGCCCCGAACGGCCCCGTGGGTGGCACCAACACCTTCCACGGGACCAACGTAACTCGTAGGAACTGACCCCGCAGCCGCGGGTGTCCCGGTTTGAGCGTACGACGGTAATTTGCTTTTTTCCACACTTAGGCTTTAAAACATGGCATAGAGGGTGAGAACTCGAAACAGCCCCCGAACGGCCCCGTGGGTGGCACCAACACCTCCCACGGGACCAACATAACTCGTAGGAACTGACCCCGCAGCCGCGGGTCTCCCGGTTTGAGAGTACGACGGTAATTTGCTTATTTCCACACTTAGGCTTAAAAACATGGCGTTAGAGGGGGGGATATCGAAACAGCCCCCGAACGGCCCCGTGGGTGGCACCAACACCTCCCACGGGACCAACGTAACTCGTAGGAACTGACCCCGCAGCCGCGGGTGTCCCGGTTTGAGAGTACGACGGTAATTTACTTATTTCCACACTTAGGCTTAAAAACATGGCGTTAGAGGGTGAGAACTCGAAACAGCCCCCGAACGGCCCCGTGGGTGGCACCAACACCTCCCACGGGACCAACGTAACTCGTAGGAACTGACCCCGCAGCCGCGGGTGTCCCGGTTTGAGAGTACGAAGGTAATTTGCTTATTTCTACACTTAGGCTTAAAATGGCGTTAGAGGTTGAAAACTCGAAACAGCCCCCGAACGGCCCCGTGGGTGGCACCAACACCTCCCACGGGACCGATTTAACTCGTAGGAACTGACCCCGCAGCCGCGGGTGTCCCGATTTGAGAGTACGACGGTAATTTGCTTATTTCTACACTTAGGCTTAACATGGCGTTAGAGGGTGAGAACTCGAAACAGCCCCTGAACGGCCCCGTGGGTGGCACCAACACCTCCCACAGGACCAACGTAACTCGTAGGAACTGACCCCGCAGCCGCGGGTGTCCCGGTTTGAGAGTACGACGGTAATTTGCTTATTTCCACACTTAGGCTTAAAAACATGGCGTTAGAGGGTGAGAACTCGAAACAGCCCCCGAATGGCCCCGTGGTTGGCAACAACACCTCCCACGGGACCAACGTAACTCGTAGGAACTGACCCCGCAGCCGCGGGTGTCCCGGTTTGAGCGTACGACGGTAATTTTCTTATTTCCACACTTAGGCTTTAAAACATGGCGTTAGAGGGTGAGAACTCGAAACAGCCCCCGAACGGCCCCGTGGGTGGCACCAACACCTCCCACAGGACCAACGTAACTCGTAGGAACTGACCCCGCAGCCGCGGGTGTCCCGGTTTGAGAGTACGACGGTAATTTGCTTATTTCCACACTTAGGCTTAAAAACATGGCGTTAGAGGGTGAGAACTCGAAACAGCACCCGAATGGCCCCGTGGGTGGCAACAACACCTCCCACGGGACCAACGTAACTCGTAGGAACTGACCCCGCAGCCGCGGGTCTCCCGATTTGAGAGTACGACGGTAATTTGCTTATTTCCACACTTAGGCTTAAAAACATGGCGTTAGAGGGTGAGAACTTGAAACATCCCCCGAACGGCAACGTGGGTGGCACCAACACCTCCCACGGGACCAACGTAACTCGTAGGAACTGACCCCGCAGCCGCGGGTATCCCGATTTGAGAGTACGACGGTAATTTTCTTATTTCTACACTTAGGCTTAACATGGCGTTAGAGGGTGAGAACTCGAAACAGCCCCTGAACGGCCCCGTGGGTGGCACCAACACCTCCCACGGGACCAACATAACTCGTAGGAACTGACCCCGCAGCCGCGGGTGTCCCGGTTTGAGAGTACGACGGTAATTTGCTTATTTCCACACTTAGACTTAAAAACATGGCGTTAGAGGGTGAGAACTCGAAACAGCCCCCGAACGGCCCCGTGGGTGGCACCAACACCTCCCACGGGACCAACGTAACTCGTAGGAACTGACCCCGCAGCCGCGGGTGTCCCGGTTTGAGAGTAAGACGGTAATTTGCTTATTTCTACACTTAGGCTTAACATGGCGTTAGAGGGTGAAAACTCGAAACAGCCCCCGAACGGCCCTGTGGGTGGCACCAACACCTCCCACGGGACCAACGTAACTCGTAGGAACTGACCCCGCAGCCGCGGGTGTCCCGGTTTGAGAGTACGACGGTAATTTATTTATTTCTGAAAACTCGAAACAGCCCCCGAACGGCCCCGTGCGTGGCACCAACACCTCCCACGGGACCAACGTAACTCGTAGGAACTGACCCCGCAGCCGCGGGTGTCCCGGTTTGAGAGTACGACGATAATTTGCTTATTTCCACACTTAGGCTTAAAAACATGGCGTTAGAGGGTGAGAACTCGAAACAGCCCCCGAACGGCCCCGTGGGTGGCACCAACACCTCCCACGGGACCAACGTAACTCGTAGGAACTGACCCCGCAGCCGCGGGTGTCCTGGTTTGGGAGTACGACGGTAATTTGCTTATTTCTACACTTAGGCTTAACATGGCGTTAGAGGGTGAAAACTCGAAACAGGCCCCGAACGGCCCCGTGGGTGGCACCAACACCTTCCACGGGACCAACGTAACTCGTAGGAACTGACCCCGCAGCCGCGGGTGTCCCGGTTTGAGCGTACGACGGTAATTTGCTTTTTTCCACACTTAGGCTTTAAAACATGGCATAGAGGGTGAGAACTCGAAACAGCCCCCGAACGGCCCCGTGGGTGGCACCAACACCTCCCACGGGACCAACATAACTCGTAGGAACTGACCCCGCAGCCGCGGGTCTCCCGGTTTGAGAGTACGACGGTAATTTGCTTATTTCCACACTTAGGCTTAAAAACATGGCGTTAGAGGGGGGGATATCGAAACAGCCCCCGAACGGACCCGTGGGTGGCACCAACACCTCCCACGGGACCAACGTAACTCGTAGGAACTGACCCCGCAGCCGCGGGTGTCCCGGTTTGAGAGTACGACGGTAATTTACTTATTTCCACACTTAGGCTTAAAAACATGGCGTTAGAGGGTGAGAACTCGAAACAGCCCCCGAACGGCCCCGTGGGTGGCACCAACACCTCCCACGGGACCAACGTAACTCGTAGGAACTGACCCCGCAGCCGCGGGTGTCCCGGTTTGAGAGTACGAAGGTAATTTGCTTATTTCTACACTTAGGCTTAAAATGGCGTTAGAGGGTGAAAACTCGAAACAGCCCCCGAACGGCCCCGTGGGTGGCACCAACACCTCCCACGGGACCGATTTAACTCGTAGGAACTGACCCCGCAGCCGCGGGTGTCCCGATTTGAGAGTACGACGGTAATTTGTTTATTTCTACACTTAGGCTTAACATGGCGTTAGAGGGTGAGAACTCGAAACAGCCCCCGAACGGCCCCGTGGGTGGCACCAACACCTCCCACAGGACCAACGTAACTCGTAGGAACTGACCCCGCAGCCGCGGGTGTCCCGGTTTGAGAGTACGACGGTAATTTGCTTATTTCCACACTTAGGCTTAAAAACATGGCGTTAGAGGGTGAGAACTCGAAACAGCCCCCGAATGGCCCCGTGGTTGGCAACAACACCTCCCACGGGACCAACGTAACTCGTAGGAACTGACCCCGCAGCCGCGGGTGTCCCGGTTTGAGCGTACGACGGTAATTTTCTTATTTCCACACTTAGGCTTTAAAACATGGCGTTAGAGGGTGAGAACTCGAAACAGCCCCCGAACGGCCCCGTGGGTGGCACCAACACCTCCCACAGGACCAACGTAACTCGAAGGAACTGACCCCGCAGCCGCGGGTGTCCCGGTTTGAGAGTACGACGGTAATTTGCTTATTTCCACACTTAGGCTTAAAAACATGGCGTTAGAGGGTGAGAACTCGAAACAGCACCCGAATGGCCCCGTGGGTGGCAACAACACCTCCCACGGGACCAACGTAACTCGTAGGAACTGACCCCGCAGCCGCGGGTCTCCCGATTTGAGAGTACGACGGTAATTTGCTTATTTCCACACTTAGGCTTAAAAACATGGCGTTAGAGGGTGAGAACTTGAAACAGCCCCCGAACGGCAACGTGGGTGGCACCAACACCTCCCACGGGACCAACGTAACTCGTAGGAACTGACCCCGCAGCCGCGGGTGTCCCGATTTGAGAGTACGACGGTAATTTTCTTATTTCTACACTTAGGCTTAACATGGCGTTAGAGGGTGAGAACTCGAAACAGCCCCTGAACGGCCCCGTGGGTGGCACCAACACCTCCCACGGGACCAACGTAACTCGTAGGAACTGACCCCGCAGCCGCGGGTGTCCCGGTTTGAGAGTACGACGGTAATTTGCTTATTTCCACACTTAGACTTAAAAACATGGCGTTAGAGGGTGAGAACTCGAAACAGCCCCCGAACGGCCCCGTGGGTGGCACCAACACCTCCCACGGGACCAACGTAACTCGTAGGAACTGACCCCGCAGCCGCGGGTGTCCCGGTTTGAGAGTAAGACGGTAATTTGCTTATTTCTACACTTAGGCTTAACATGGCGTTAGAGGGTGAAAACTCGAAACAGCCCCCGAACGGCCCTGTGGGTGGCACCAACACCTCCCACGGGACCAACGTAACTCGTAGGAACTGACCCCGCAGCCGCGGGTGTCCCGGTTTGAGAGTACGACGGTAATTTATTTATTTCTGAAAACTCGAAACAGCCCCCGAACGGCCCCGTGCGTGGCACCAACACCTCCCACGGGACCAACGTAACTCGTAGGAACTGACCCCGCAGCCGCGGGTGTCCCGGTTTGAGAGTACGACGATAATTTGCTTATTTCCACACTTAGGCTTAAAAACATGGCGTTAGAGGGTGAGAACTCGAAACAGCCCCCGAACGGCCCCGTGGGTGGCACCAACACCTCCCACGGGACCAACGTAACTCGTAGGAACTGACCCCGCAGCCGCGGGTGTCCCGGTTTGGGAGTACGACGGTAATTTGCTTATTTCTACACTTAGGCTTAACATGGCGTTAGAGGGTGAAAACTCGAAACAGCCCCCGAACGGCCCCGTGGGTGGCACCAACACCTCCCACGGGACCAACGTAACTCGTAGGAACTGACCCCGCAGCCGCGGGTGTCCCGGTTTGAGCGTACGACGGTAATGTTCTTATTTCCACACTTAGGCTTTAAAACATGGCGTTAGAGGGTGAGAACTCGAAACAGCCCCCGAACGGCCCCGTGGGTGGCACCAACACCTCCCACGGGACCAACGTAACTCGTAGGAACTGACCCCGCAGCCGCGAGTGTCCCGGTTTGAGAGTACGACGGTAATTTGCTTATTTCCACACTTAGGCTTAAAAACATGGCGTTAGAGGGTGAGAACTCGAAACAGCCTCCGAACGGCCCCGTGGGTGGCACCAACACCTCCCACTGGACCAACGTAACTCGTAGGAACTGACCCCGCAGCCGCGGGTGTCCCGGTTTGAGAGTACGACGGTAATTTGCTTATTTCTACACTTAGGCTTAAAGACATGGCGTTAGAGGGTGAGAACTCGAAACAGCCCCCGAACGGCCCCGTGGGTGGCACCAACACCTCCCACGGGACCAACGTAACTCGTAGGAACTGACCCCGCAGCCGCGGGTCACCCGGTTTGACAGTACGGCGGTAATTTGCTTATTTCCACACTTAGGCTTAAAAACATGGCGTTAGAGGGTGAGAACTCGAAACAGCCCCCGAACGGCCCCGTGGGTGGCACCAACACCTCCCACGGGACCAACGTAACTCGTAGGAACTGACCCCGCAGCCGCGGGTGTCCCGGTTTGAGAGTACGATGGTAATTTGCTTATTTCTACACTTAGGCTTAAAAACATGGCGTTAGAGGGTGAGAACTCGAAACAGCCCCCGAACGGCCCCGTGGGTGGGACCAACACCTCCCACGGGACCAACGTAACTCGTAGGAACTGACCCCGCAGCTGCGGGTCTCCCGGTTTGAGAGTACGACGGTAATTTGCTTATTTCCACACTTAGGCTTAAAAACATGGCGTTAGAGGGTGAGAACTCGAAACAGCCCCCGAACGGCACCGTGGGTGGCACCAACACCTCCCAGGGGACCAACGTAACTCGTAGGAACTGACCCCGCAGCCGCGGGTGTCCCGGTTTGAGAGTACGACGGTACTTTGCTTATTTCCACACTTAGGCTTAAAAACATGGCGTTAGAGGGTGAGAACTCGAAACAGCCCCCGAACGGCCCCGTGGGTGGCACCAACACCTCCCACGGGACCAACGTAACTCGTAGGAACTGACCCCGCAGCCCTGGGTCTCCTGGTTTGAAAGTACGACGGTAATTTGCTTATTTCCACACTTAGGCTTAAAAACATGGCGTTAGAGGGTGAGAACTCGAAACAGCCCCCGAACGGCCCCGTGGGTGGCACCAACACCTCCCACGGGACCAACGTAACTCGTAGGAACTGACCCCGCAGCCGCGGGTGTCCCGATTTGAGAGTACGACGGTAATTTGCTTATTTCTACACTTAGGCTTAACATGGCGTTAGATGGTGAGAACTCGAAACAGCCCCCGAACGGCCCCGTGGGTGGCACCAACACCTCCCACAGGACCAACGTAACTCGTAGGAACTGACCCCGCAGCCGCGGGTGTCCCGGTTTGAGAGTACGACGGTAATTTGCTTATTTCCACACTTAGGCTTAAAAACATGGCGTTAGAGGGTGAGAACTCGAAACAGCCCCCGAACGGCCCCGTGGGTGGCACCAACACCTCCCACGGGACCAACGTAACTCGTAGGAACTGACCCCGCAGCCGCGGGTCTCCCGATTTGAGAGTACGATGGTAATTTGCTTATTTCCTCACTTAGGCTTAAAAACATGGCGTTAGAGGGTGAGAACTCGAAACAGCCCCCGAACGGCCCCGTGGGTGGCACCAACACCTCCTACGGGACCAACGTAACTCGTAGGAACTGACCCCGCAGTCGCGGGTCTCCCGGTTTGAGAGTACGACGGTAATTTGCTTATTTCCACACTTAGGCTTTAAAACATGGCGTTAGAGGGTGAGAACTCGAAACAGCCCCCGAACGGCCCCGTGGGTGGCACCAACACCACCCACGGGACCAACGTAACTCGTAGGAACTGACCCCGCAGCCGCGGGTGTCCCGGTTTGAGAGTACGACGGTAATTTGCTTATTTCCACACTTAGACTTAAAAACATGGCGTTAGAGGGTGAGAACTCGAAACAGCCCCCGAACGGCCACGTGGGTGGCACCCACACCTCCCACGGGACCAACGTAACTCGTAGGAACTGACCCTGCAGCCGCGGGTGTCCCGGTTTGAGAGTACGACGGTAATTTGCTTATTTCTACACTTAGGCTTAAAGACATGGCGTTAGAGGGTGAGAACTCGAAACAGCCCCCGAACGGCCCTGTGGGTGGCACCAACACCTCCCACGGGACCAACGTAACTCGTCGGAACTGACCCCGCAGCCGCGGGTCATCCGGTTTGACAGTACGGCGGTAATTTGCTTATTTCCACACTTAGGCTTAAAAACATGGCGTTAGAGGGTGAGAACTCGAAACAACCCCCGAACGGCCCCGTGGGTGGCACCAACACCTCCCACGGGACCAACGTAACTCGTAGGAACTGACCCCGCAGCCGCGGGTCTCCTGGTTTGAAAGTACGACGGTAATTTGCTTATTTCCACACTTAGGCTTAAAAACATGGCGTTAGAGGGTGAGAACTCGAAACAGCCCCCGAACGGCCCCGTGGGTGGCACCAACACCTCCCACGGGACCAACGTAACTCGTAGGAACTGACCCCGCAGCCGCGGGTCTCCCGATTTGAGAGTACGATGGTAATTTGCTTATTTCCTCACTTAGGCTTAAAAACATGGCGTTAGAGGGTGAGAACTCGAAACAGCCCCCGAACGGCCCCGTGGGTGGCACCAACACCTCCTACGGGACCAACGTAACTCGTAGGAATTGACCCCGCAGTCGCGGGTCTCCCGGTTTGAGAGTACGACGGTAATTTGCTTATTTCCACACTTAGGCTTGAAAACATGGCGTTAGAGGGTGAGAACTCGAAACAGCCCCCGAACGGCCCCGTGGGTGGCACCAATACCACCCACGGGACCAACGTAACTCGTAGGAACTGACCCCGCAGCCGCGGGTGTCCCGGTTTGAGAGTACGGCGGTAATTTGCTTATTTCCACACTTAGACTTAAAAACATGGCGTTAGAGGGTGAGAACTCGAAACAGCCCCCGAACGGCCACGTGGGTGGCACCCACACCTCCCACGGGACCAACGTAACTCGTAGGAACTGACCCTGCAGCCGCGGGTGTCCCGGTTTGAGAGTACGACGGTAATTTGCTTATTTCTACACTTAGGCTTAAAGACATGGCGTTAGAGGGTGAGAACTCGAAACAGCCCCCGAACGGCCCCGTGGGTGGCACCAACACCTCCCACGGGACCAACGTAACTCGTAGGAACTGACCCCGCAGCCGCGGGTCACCCGGTTTGACAGTACGGCGGTAATTTGCTTATTTCCACACTTAGGCTTAAAAACATGGCGTTAGAGGGTGAGAACTCGAAACATCCCCCGAACGGCCCCGTGGGTGGCACCAACACCTCCCACGGGACCAACGTAACTCGTAGGAACTGACCCCGCAGCCGCGGGTGTCCCGGTTTGAGAGTACGATGGTAATTTGCTTATTTCTACACTTAGGCTTAAAAACATGGCGTTAGAGGGTGAGAACTCGAAACAGCCCCCGAACGGCCCCGTGGGTGGTACCAACACCTCCCACGGGACCAACGTAACTCGTAGGAACTGACCCCGCAGCCGCGGGTCACCCGGTTTGACAGTACGGCGGTAATTTGCTTATTTCCACACTTAGGCTTAAAAACATGGCGTTAGAGGGTGAGAACTCGAAACAGCCCCCGAACGGCCCCGTGGGTGGCACCAACACCTCCCACGGGACCAACGTAACTCGTAGGAACTGACCCCGCAGCCGCGGGTGTCCCGGTTTGAGAGTACGACGGTAATTTGCTTATTTCTACACTTAGGCTTAAAAACATGGCGTTAGAGGGTGAGAACTCGAAACAGCCCCCGAACGGCCCCGTGGGTGGTACCAACACCTCCCACGGGACCAACGTAACTCGTAGGAACTGACCCCGCAGCCGCGGGTGTCCCGGTTTGAGAGTACGATGGTAATTTCCTTATTTCCACACTTAGGCTTAAAAACATGGCGTTAGAGGGTGAGAACTCGAAACAGCCCCCGAACGGCCCCGTGGGTGGTAGCAACACCTCCCACGGGACCAACGTAACTCGTAGGAACTGACCCCGCAGCCGCGGGTGTCCCGATTTGAGAGTACGACGGTAATTTGCTTATTTCCACACTTAGGCTTAACATGGCGTTAGAGGGTGAGAACTCGAAACAGCCCCCGAACGGCCCCGTGGGTGGCACCAACACCTCCCACAGGACCAACGTAACTCGTAGGAACTGACCCCGCAGCCGCGGGTGTCCCGGTTTGAGAGTACGACGGTAATTTGCTTATTTCCACACTTAGGCTTAAAAACATGGCGTTAGAGGGTGAGAACTCGAAACAGCCCCCGAACGGCCCCGTGGGTGGCACCAACACCTCCCACGGGACCAACGTAACTCGTAGGAACTGACCCCGCAGCCGCGGGTCTCCCGATTTGAGAGTACGATGGTAATTTGCTTATTTCTACACTTAGGCTTAACATGGCGTTAGAGGGTGAGAACTCGAAACAGCCCCCGAACGGCCCCGTGGGTGGCACCAACACCTCCCACAGGACCAACGTAACTCGTAGGAACTGACCCCGCAGCCGCGGGTGTCCCGGTTTGAGAGTACGACGGTAATTTGCTTATTTCCACACTTAGGCTTAAAAACATGGCGTTAGAGGGTGAGAACTCGAAACAGCCCCCGAACGGCCCCGTGGGTGGCACCAACACCTCCCACGGGACCAACGTAACTCGTAGGAACTGACCCCGCAGCCGCGGGTCTCCCGATTTGAGAGTACGATGGTAATTTGCTTATTTCCTCACTTAGGCTTAAAAACATGGCGTTAGAGGGTGAGAACTCGAAACAGCCCCCGAACGGCCCCGTGGGTGGCACCAACACCTCCTACGGGACCAACGTAACTCGTAGGAACTGACCCCGCAGTCGCGGGTCTCCCGGTTTGAGAGTACGACGGTAATTTGCTTATTTCCACACTTAGGCTTTAAAACATGGCGTTAGAGGGTGAGAACTCGAAACAGCCCCCGAACGGCCCCGTGGATGGCACCAACACCACCCACGGGACCAACGTAACTCGTAGGAACTGACCCCGCAGCCGCGGGTGTCCCGGTTTGAGAGTACGACGGTAATTTGCTTATTTCCACACTTAGACTTAAAAACATGGCGTTAGAGGGTGAGAACTCGAAACAGCCCCCGAACGGCCACGTGGGTGGCACCCACACCTCCCACGGGACCAACGTAACTCGTAGGAACTGACCCTGCAGCCGCGGGTGTCCCTGTTTGAGAGTACGACGGTAATTTGCTTATTTCTACACTTAGGCTTAAAGACATGGCGTTAGAGGGTGAGAACTCGAAACAGCCCCCGAACGGCCCCGTGGGTGGCACCAACACCTCCCACGGGACCAACGTAACTCGTAGGAACTGACCCCGCAGCCGCGGGTCACCCGGTTTGACAGTACGGCGGTAATTTGCTTATTTCCACACTTAGGCTTAAAAACATGGCGTTAGAGGGTGAGAACTCGAAACAGCCCCCGAACGGCCCCGTGGGTGGCACCAACACCTCCCACGGAACCAACGTAACTCGTAGGAACTGACCCCGCAGCCGCGGGTGTCCCGGTTTGAGAGTACGATGGTAATTTGCTTATTTCTACACTTAGGCTTAAAAACATGGCGTTAGAGGGTGAGAACTCGAAACAGCCCCGGAACGGCCCCGTGGGTGGAACCAACACCTCCCACGGGACCAACGTAACTCGTAGGAACTGACCCCGCAGCTGCGGGTCTCCCGGTTTGAGAGTACGACGGTAATTTGCTTATTTCCACACTTAGGCTTAAAAACATGGCGTTAGAGGGTGAGAACTCGAAACAGCCCCCGAACGGCCCCGTGGGTGGCACCAACACCTCCCACGGGACCAACGTAACTCGTAGGAACTGACCCCGCAGCCGCGGGTGTCCCGGTTTGAGAGTAAGACGGTAATTTGCTTATTTCTACACTTAGGCTTAACATGGCGTTAGAGGGTGAAAACTCGAAACAGCCCCCGAACGGCCCCGTGGGTGGCACCAACACCTCCCACGGGACCAACGTAACTCGTAGGAACTGACCCCGCAGCCGCGGGTCTCCCGGTTTGAGAGTACGATGGTAATTTGCTTGTTTCCTCACTTAGGCTTAAAAACATGGCGTTAGAGGGTGAGAACTCGAAACAGCCCCCGAACAGCCCCGTGGGTGGCACCAACACCTCCCACGGGACCAACGTAACTCGTAGGAACTGACCCCGCAGCCGCGGGTCACCCGGTTTGACAGTACGGCGGTAATTTGCTTATTTCCACACTTAGGCTTAAAAACATGGCGTTAGAGGGTGAGAACTCGAAACAGCCCCCGAACGGCCCCGTGGGTGGCACCAACACCTCCCAGGGGACCAACGTAACTCGTAGGAACTGACCCCGCAGCCGCGGGTGTCCCGGTTTGAGAGTACGACGGTACTTTGCTTATTTCCACCCTTAGGCTTTAAAACATGGCGTTAGAGGGTGAGAACTCGAAACAGCCACCGAATGGCCCCGTGGGTGGCACCAACACCTCCCACGGGACCAACGTAACTCGTCGGAACTGACCTCGCAGCCGCCGGTGTCCCGGTTTGAGAGTACGACGGTAATTTGCTTATTTCCACACTTAGGCTTAAAACCATGGCGTTAGAGGGTGAAAACTGGAAACAGCCCCCGAACGGCCCCGTGGGTGGCACCAACACCTCCCACGGGACCAACGTAACTCGTAGGAACTGACCCCGCAGCCGCGGGTGTCCCGGTTTGAGAGTACGACGGTAATTTATTTATTTCTGAAAACTCGAAACAGCCCCCGAACGGCCCCGTACGTGGCGCCAACACCTCCCACGGGACCAACGTAACTCGTAGGAACTGACCCCGCAGCCGCGGGTGTCCCGGTTTGAGAGTACGACGGTACTTTGCTTATTTCCACCCTTAGGCTTTAAAACATGGCGTTAGAGGGTGAGAACTCGAAACAGCCACCGAATGGCCCCGTGGGTGGCACCAACACCTCCCACGGGACCAACGTAACTCGTCGGAACTGACCTCGCAGCCGCGGGTGTCCCGGTTTGAGAGTACGACGGTAGTTTGCTTATTTCCACACTTAGGCTTAAAACCATGGCGTTAGAGGATGAGAACTCGAAACAGCCCCCGAACGGCCCCGTGGGTGGCACCAACACCTCCCACGGGACCAATGTAACTCGTAGGAACTGACCCCGCAGCCGCGGGTGTCCCGGTTTGAGAGTATGGCGGTAATTTCCTTATTTCCACACTTAGGCTTTAAAACATGGCGTTAGAGGGTGAGAACTCGAAACAGCCCCCGAACGGCCCCGTGGGTGGCACCAACACCTCCCACGGGACCAACGTAACTCGTAGGAACTGACCCCGCAGCCGCGGGTGTCCCGATTTGAGAGTACGACGGTAATTTGCTTATTTCTACACTTAGGCTTAACATGGCGTTAGAGGGTGAGAACTCGAAACAGCCCCCGAACGGCCCCGTGGGTGGCACCAACACCTCCCACGGGACCAACGTAACTCGTAGGAACTGACCCCGCAGCCGCGGGTATCCCGATTTGAGAGTACGACGGTAATTTGCTTATTTCTACACTTAGGCTTAACATGGCGTTAGAGGGTGAGAACTCGAAACAGCCCCCGAACGGCCCCGTGGGTGGCACCAACACCTCCCATGGGACCAACGCAACTCGTAGGAACTGACCCCGCAGTCGCGGGTGTCCCGGTTTGAGAGTACGACGGTAATTTGCTTATTTCCACACTTAGACTTAAAAACATGGCGTTAGAGGGTGAGAACTCGAAACAGCCCCCGAACGGCACCGTGGGTGGCACCAACACCTCCCACGGGACCAACGTAACTCGTAGGAACTGACCCCGCAGCCGCGGGTGTCCCGGTTTGAGAGTACGACGGTAATTTGCTTATTTCTACACTTAGGCTTAAAAACATGGCGTTAGAGGGTGAGAACTCGAAACAGCCCCCGAAAGGCCCCGTGGGTGGCACCAACACCTCCCACGGGACCAACGTAACTCGTAGGAACTGACCCCGCAGCCGCAGGTGTCCCGGTTTGAGAGTAAGACGGTAATTTGCTTATTTCTACACTTAGGCTTAACATGGCGTTAGAGGGTGAAAACTCGAAACAGCCCCCGAATGGCCCCGTGGGTGGCACCAACACCTCCCACGGGACCAACGTAACTCGTAGGAACTGACCCCGCAGCCGCGGGTGTCCCGGTTTGAGCGTACGACGGTAATTTTCTTATTTCCACACTTAGGCTTTAAAACATGGCGTTAGAGGGTGAGAACTCGAAACAGCCCCCGAACGGCCCCGTGGGTGGCACCAACACCTCCCACGGGACCAACGTAACTCGTAGGAACTGACCCCGCAGCCGCGGGTGTCCCGGTTTGAGAGTACGACGGTAATTTGCTTATTTCCACACTTAGGCTTAAAAACATGGCGTTAGAGGGTGAGAACTCGAAACAGCCTCCGAACGGCCCCGTGGGTGGCACCAACACCTCCCACGGGACCAACGTAACTCGTAGGAACTGACCCCGCAGCCGCGGGTGTCCCGGTTTGAGAGTACGACGGTAATTTGCTTATTTCTACACTTAGGCTTAAAGACATGGCGTTAGAGGGTGAGAACTCGAAACAGCCCCCGAACGGCCCCGTGGGTGGCACCAACACCTCCCACGGGACCAACGTAACTCGTAGGAACTGACCCCGCAGCCGCGGGTCACCCGGTTTGACAGTACGGCGGTAATTTGCTTATTTCCACACTTAGGCTTAAAAACATGGCGTTAGAGGGTGAGAACTCGAAACAGCCCCCGAACGGCCCCGTGGGTGGCACCAACACCTCCCACGGGACCAACGTAACTCGTAGGAACTGACCCCGCAGCCGCGGGTGTCCCGGTTTGAGAGTACGATGGTAATTTGCTTATTTCTACACTTAGGCTTAAAAACATGGCGTTAGAGGGTGAGAACTCGAAACAGCCCCCGAACGGCCCCTTGGGTGGTACCAACACCTCCCACGGGACCAACGTAACTCGTAGGAACTGAGCCCGCAGCTGCGGGTCTCCCGGTTTGAGAGTACGACGGTAATATGCTTATTTCCACACTTAGGCTTAAAAACATGGCGTTAGAGGGTGAGAACTCGAAACAGCCCCCGAACGGCCCCGTGGGTGGCACCAACACCTCCCAGGGGACCAACGTAACTCGTAGGAACTGACCCCGCAGCCGCGGGTGTCCCGGTTTGAGAGTACGACGGTACTTTGCTTATTTCCACACTTAGGCTTAAAAACATGGCGTTAGAGGGTGAGAACTCGAAACAGCCCCCGAACGGCCCCGTGGGTGGCACCAACACCTCCCACGGGACCAACGTAACTCGTAGGAACTGACCCCGCAGCCGCGGGTCTCCTGGTTTGAAAGTACGACGGTAATTTGCTTATTTCCACACTTAGGCTTAAAAACATGGCGTTAGTGGGTGAGAACTCGAAACAGCCCCCGAACGGCCCCGTGGGTGGCACCAACACCTCCCACGGGACCAACGTAACTCGTAGGAACTGACCCCGCTGCCGCGGGTGTCCCGATTTGAGAGTACGACGGTAATTTGCTTATTTCTACACTTAGGCTTAACATGGCGTTAGAGGGTGAGAACTCGAAACAGCCCCCGAACGGCCCCGTGGGTGGCACCAACACCTCCCACAGGACCAACGTAACTCGTAGGAACTGACCCCGCAGCCGCGGGTGTCCCGGTTTGAGAGTACGACGGTAATTTGCTTATTTCCACACTTAGGCTTAAAAACATGGCGTTAGAGGGTGAGAACTCGAAACAGCCCCCGAACGGCCCCGTGGGTGGCACCAACACCTCCCACGGGACCAACGTAACTCGTAGGAACTGACCCCGCAGCCGCGGGTCTCCCGATTTGAGAGTACGATGGTAATTTGCTTATTTCCTCACTTAGGCTTAAAAACATGGCGTTAGAGGGTGAGAACTCGAAACAGCCCCCGAACGGCCCCGTGGGTGGCACCAACACCTCCTACGGGACCAACGTAACTCGTAGGAACTGACCCCGCAGTCGCGGGTCTCCCGGTTTGAGAGTACGACGGTAATTTGCTTATTTCCACACTTAGGCTTTAAAACATGGCGTTAGAGGGTGAGAACTCGAAACAGCCCCCGAACGGCCCCGTGGGTGGCACCAACACCACCCACGGGACCAACGTAACTCGTAGGAACTGACCCCGCAGCCGCGGGTGTCCCGGTTTGAGAGTACGACGGTAATTTGCTTATTTCCACACTTAGACTTAAAAACATGGCGTTAGAGGGTGAGAACTCGAAACAGCCCCCGAACGGCCACGTGGGTGGCACCCACACCTCCCAAGGGACCAACGTAACTCGTAGGAACTGACCCTGCAGCCGCGGGTGTCCCGGTTTGAGAGTACGACGGTAATTTGCTTATTTCTACACTTAGGCTTAAAGACATGGCGTTAGAGGGTGAGAACTCGAAACAGCCCCCGAACGGCCCCGTGGGTGGCACCAACACCTCCCACGGGACCAACGTAACTCGTAGGAACTGACCCCGCAGCCGCGGGTCACCCGGTTTGACAGTACGGCGGTAATTTGCTTATTTCCACACTTAGGCTTAAAAACATGGCGTTAGAGGGTGAGAACTCGAAACAGCCCCCGAACGGCCCCGTGGGTGGCACCAACACCTCCCACGGGACCAACGTAACTCGTAGGAACTGACCCCGCAGCCGCGGGTGTCCCGGTTTGAGAGTACGATGGTAATTTGCTTATTTCTACACTTAGGCTTAAAAACATGGCGTTAACTCGAAACAGCCCCCGAACGGCCCCGTGGGTGGTACCAACACCTCCCACGGGACCAACGTAACTCGTAGGAACTGACCCCGCAGCTGCGGGTCTCCCGGTTTGAGAGTACGACGGTAATTTGCTTATTTCCACACTTAGGCTTAAAAACATGGCGTTAGAGGGTGAGAACTCGAAACAGCCCCCGAACGGCCCCGTGGGTGGCACCAACACCTCCCAGGGGACCAACGTAACTCGTAGGAACTGACCCCGCAGCCGCGGGTGTCCCGGTTTGAGAGTACGACGGTACTTTGCTTATTTCCACACTTAGGCTTAAAAACATGGCGTTAGAGGGTGAGAACTCGAAACAGCCCCCGAACGGCCCCGTGGGTGGCACCAACACCTCCCACGGGACCAACGTAACTCGTAGGAACTGACCCCGCAGCCGCGGGTCTCCTGGTTTGAAAGTACGACGGTAATTTGCTTATTTCCACACTTAGGCTTAAAAACATGGCGTTAGAGGGTGAGAACTCGAAACAGCCCCCGAACGGCCCCGTGGGTGGCACCAACACCTCCCACGGGACCAACGTAACTCGTAGGAACTGACCCCGCAGCCGCGGGTGTCCCGATTTGAGAGTACGACGGTAATTTGCTTATTTCTACACTTAGGCTTAACATGGCGTTAGAGGGTGAGAACTCGAAACAGCCCCCGAACGGCCCCGTGGGTGGCACCAACACCTCCCACAGGACCAACGTAACTCGTAGGAACTGACCCCGCAGCCGCGGGTGTCCCGGTTTGAGAGTACGACGGTAATTTGCTTATTTCCACACTTAGGCTTAAAAACATGGCGTTAGAGGGTGAGAACTCGAAACAGCCCCCGAACGGCCCCGTGGGTGGCACCAACACCTCCCACGGGACCAACGTAACTCGTAGGAACTGACCCCGCAGCCGCGGGTCTCCCGATTTGAGAGTACGATGGTAATTTGCTTATTTCCTCACTTAGGCTTAAAAACATGGCGTTAGAGGGTGAGAACTCGAAACAGCCCCCGAACGGCCCCGTGGGTGGCACCAACACCTCCTACGGGACCAACGTAACTCGTAGGAACTGACCCCGCAGTTGCGGGTCTCCCGGTTTCAGAGTACGACGGTAATTTGCTTATTTCCACACTTAGGCTTTAAAACATGGCGTTAGAGGGTGAGAACTCGAAACAGCCCCCGAACGGCCCCTTGGGTGGCACCAACACCACCCACGGGACCAACGTAACTCGTAGGAACTGACCCCGCAGCCGAGGGTGTCCCGGTTTGAGAGTACGACGGTAATTTGCTTATTTCCACACTTAGACTTAAAAACATGGCGTTAGAGGGTGAGAACTCGAAACAGCCCCCGAACGGCCCCGTGGGTGGCACCAACACCTCCCACGGGACTAACGTAACTCGTAGGAACTGACCCCGCAGCCGCGGGTGTCCCGGTTTGAGAGTACGACGGTAATTTGCTTATTTCCACACTTAGGCTTAAAAACATGGCGTTAGAGGGGGGGAACTCGAAACAGCCCCCGAACGGCCCCGTGGGTGGCACCAACACCTCCCACGGGACCAACGTAACTCGTAGGAACTGACCCCGCAGCCGCGGGTGTCCCGGTTTGAGAGTACGACGGTAATTTGCTTATTTCTACACTTAGGCTTAAAAACATGGCGTTAGAGGGTGAGAACTCGAAACAGCCCCCGAAAGGCCCCGTGGGTGGCACCAACACCTCCCACGGGACCAACGTAACTCGTAGGAACTGACCCCGCAGCCGCGGGTGTCCCGGTTTGAGAGTAAGACGGTAATTTGCTTATTTCTACACTTAGGCTTAACATGGCGTTAGAGGGTGAAAACTCGAAACAGCCCCCGAACGGCCCCGTGGGTGGCACCAACACCTCCCACGGGACCAACGTAACTCGTAGGAACTGACCCCGCAGCCGCGGGTCTCCCGGTTTGAGAGTACGATGGTAATTTGCTTGTTTCCTCACTTAGGCTTAAAAACATGGCGTTAGAGGGTGAGAACTCGAAACAGCCCCCGAACAGCCCCGTGGGTGGCACCAACACCTCCCACGGGACCAACGTAACTCGTAGGAACTGACCCCGCAGCCGCGGGTCACCCGGTTTGACAGTACGGCGGTAATTTGCTTATTTCCACACCTAGGCTTAAAAACATGGCGTTAGAGGGTGAGAACTCGAAACAGCCCCCGAACGGCCCCGTGGGTGGCACCAACACCTCCCAGGGGACCAACGTAACTCGTAGGAACTGACCCCGCAGCCGCGGGTGTCCCGGTTTGAGAGTACGACGGTACTTTGCTTATTTCCACCCTTAGGCTTTAAAACATGGCGTTAGAGGGTGAGAACTCGAAACAGCCACCGAATGGCCCCGTGGGTGGCACCAACACCTCCCACGGGACCAACGTAACTCGTCGGAACTGACCTCGCAGCCGCCGGTGTCCCGGTTTGAGAGTACGACGGTAATTTGCTTATTTCCACACTTAGGCTTAAAACCATGGCGTTAGAGGGTGAAAACTGGAAACAGCCCCCGAACGGCCCCGTGGGTGGCACCAACACCTCCCACGGGACCAACGTAACTCGTAGGAACTGACCCCGCAGCCGCGGGTGTCCCGGTTTGAGAGTACGACGGTAATTTATTTATTTCTGAAAACTCGAAACAGCCCCCGAACGGCCCCGTACGTGGCGCCAACACCTCCCACGGGACCAACGTAACTCGTAGGAACTGACCCCGCAGCCGCGGGTGTCCCGGTTTGAGAGTACGACGGTACTTTGCTTATTTCCACCCTTAGGCTTTAAAACATGGCGTTAGAGGGTGAGAACTCGAAACAGCCACCGAATGGCCCCGTGGGTGGCACCAACACCTCCCACGGGACCAACGTAACTCGTCGGAACTGACCTCGCAGCCGCGGGTGTCCCGGTTTGAGAGTACGACGGTAGTTTGCTTATTTCCACACTTAGGCTTAAAACCATGGCGTTAGAGGATGAGAACTCGAAACAGCCCCCGAACGGCCCCGTGGGTGGCACCAACACCTCCCACGGGACCAATGTAACTCGTAGGAACTGACCCCGCAGCCGCGGGTGTCCCGGTTTGAGAGTATGGCGGTAATTTCCTTATTTCCACACTTAGGCTTTAAAACATGGCGTTAGAGGGTGAGAACTCGAAACAGCCCCCGAACGGCCCCGTGGGTGGCACCAACACCTCCCACGGGACCAACGTAACTCGTAGGAACTGACCCCGCAGCCGCGGGTGTCCCGATTTGAGAGTACGACGGTAATTTGCTTATTTCTACACTTAGGCTTAACATGGCGTTAGAGGGTGAGAACTCGAAACAGCCCCCGAACGGCCCCGTGGGTGGCACCAACACCTCCCACGGGACCAACGTAACTCGTAGGAACTGACCCCGCAGCCGCGGGTATCCCGATTTGAGAGTACGACGGTAATTTGCTTATTTCTACACTTAGGCTTAACATGGCGTTAGAGGGTGAGAACTCGAAACAGCCCCCGAACGGCCCCGTGGGTGGCACCAACACCTCCCATGGGACCAACGCAACTCGTAGGAACTGACCCCGCAGTCGCGGGTGTCCCGGTTTGAGAGTACGACGGTAATTTGCTTATTTCCACACTTAGACTTAAAAACATGGCGTTAGAGGGTGAGAACTCGAAACAGCCCCCGAACGGCACCGTGGGTGGCACCAACACCTCCCACGGGACCAACGTAACTCGTAGGAACTGACCCCGCAGCCGCGGGTGTCCCGGTTTGAGAGTACGACGGTAATTTGCTTATTTCTACACTTAGGCTTAAAAACATGGCGTTAGAGGGTGAGAACTCGAAACAGCCCCCGAAAGGCCCCGTGGGTGGCACCAACACCTCCCACGGGACCAACGTAACTCGTAGGAACTGACCCCGCAGCCGCAGGTGTCCCGGTTTGAGAGTAAGACGGTAATTTGCTTATTTCTACACTTAGGCTTAACATGGCGTTAGAGGGTGAAAACTCGAAACAGCCCCCGAATGGCCCCGTGGGTGGCACCAACACCTCCCACGGGACCAACGTAACTCGTAGGAACTGACCCCGCAGCCGCGGGTGTCCCGGTTTGAGCGTACGACGGTAATTTTCTTATTTCCACACTTAGGCTTTAAAACATGGCGTTAGAGGGTGAGAACTCGAAACAGCCCCCGAACGGCCCCGTGGGTGGCACCAACACCTCCCACGGGACCAACGTAACTCGTAGGAACTGACCCCGCAGCCGCGGGTGTCCCGGTTTGAGAGTACGACGGTAATTTGCTTATTTCCACACTTAGGCTTAAAAACATGGCGTTAGAGGGTGAGAACTCGAAACAGCCTCCGAACGGCCCCGTGGGTGGCACCAACACCTCCCACGGGACCAACGTAACTCGTAGGAACTGACCCCGCAGCCGCGGGTGTCCCGGTTTGAGAGTACGACGGTAATTTGCTTATTTCTACACTTAGGCTTAAAGACATGGCGTTAGAGGGTGAGAACTCGAAACAGCCCCCGAACGGCCCCGTGGGTGGCACCAACACCTCCCACGGGACCAACGTAACTCGTAGGAACTGACCCCGCAGCCGCGGGTCACCCGGTTTGACAGTACGGCGGTAATTTGCTTATTTCCACACTTAGGCTTAAAAACATGGCGTTAGAGGGTGAGAACTCGAAACAGCCCCCGAACGGCCCCGTGGGTGGCACCAACACCTCCCACGGGACCAACGTAACTCGTAGGAACTGACCCCGCAGCCGCGGGTGTCCCGGTTTGAGAGTACGATGGTAATTTGCTTATTTCTACACTTAGGCTTAAAAACATGGCGTTAGAGGGTGAGAACTCGAAACAGCCCCCGAACGGCCCCTTGGGTGGTACCAACACCTCCCACGGGACCAACGTAACTCGTAGGAACTGACCCCGCAGCTGCGGGTCTCCCGGTTTGAGAGTACGACGGTAATATGCTTATTTCCACACTTAGGCTTAAAAACATGGCGTTAGAGGGTGAGAACTCGAAACAGCCCCCGAACGGCCCCGTGGGTGGCACCAACACCTCCCAGGGGACCAACGTAACTCGTAGGAACTGACCCCGCAGCCGCGGGTGTCCCGGTTTGAGAGTACGACGGTACTTTGCTTATTTCCACACTTAGGCTTAAAAACATGGCGTTAGAGGGTGAGAACTCGAAACAGCCCCCGAACGGCCCCGTGGGTGGCACCAACACCTCCCACGGGACCAACGTAACTCGTAGGAACTGACCCCGCAGCCGCGGGTCTCCTGGTTTGAAAGTACGACGGTAATTTGCTTATTTCCACACTTAGGCTTAAAAACATGGCGTTAGTGGGTGAGAACTCGAAACAGCCCCCGAACGGCCCCGTGGGTGGCACCAACACCTCCCACGGGACCAACGTAACTCGTAGGAACTGACCCCGCTGCCGCGGGTGTCCCGATTTGAGAGTACGACGGTAATTTGCTTATTTCTACACTTAGGCTTAACATGGCGTTAGAGGGTGAGAACTCGAAACAGCCCCCGAACGGCCCCGTGGGTGGCACCAACACCTCCCACAGGACCAACGTAACTCGTAGGAACTGACCCCGCAGCCGCGGGTGTCCCGGTTTGAGAGTACGACGGTAATTTGCTTATTTCCACACTTAGGCTTAAAAACATGGCGTTAGAGGGTGAGAACTCGAAACAGCCCCCGAACGGCCCCGTGGGTGGCACCAACACCTCCCACGGGACCAACGTAACTCGTAGGAACTGACCCCGCAGCCGCGGGTCTCCCGATTTGAGAGTACGATGGTAATTTGCTTATTTCCTCACTTAGGCTTAAAAACATGGCGTTAGAGGGTGAGAACTCGAAACAGCCCCCGAACGGCCCCGTGGGTGGCACCAACACCTCCTACGGGACCAACGTAACTCGTAGGAACTGACCCCGCAGTCGCGGGTCTCCCGGTTTGAGAGTACGACGGTAATTTGCTTATTTCCACACTTAGGCTTTAAAACATGGCGTTAGAGGGTGAGAACTCGAAACAGCCCCCGAACGGCCCCGTGGGTGGCACCAACACCACCCACGGGACCAACGTAACTCGTAGGAACTGACCCCGCAGCCGCGGGTGTCCCGGTTTGAGAGTACGACGGTAATTTGCTTATTTCCACACTTAGACTTAAAAACATGGCGTTAGAGGGTGAGAACTCGAAACAGCCCCCGAACGGCCACGTGGGTGGCACCCACACCTCCCAAGGGACCAACGTAACTCGTAGGAACTGACCCTGCAGCCGCGGGTGTCCCGGTTTGAGAGTACGACGGTAATTTGCTTATTTCTACACTTAGGCTTAAAGACATGGCGTTAGAGGGTGAGAACTCGAAACAGCCCCCGAACGGCCCCGTGGGTGGCACCAACACCTCCCACGGGACCAACGTAACTCGTAGGAACTGACCCCGCAGCCGCGGGTCACCCGGTTTGACAGTACGGCGGTAATTTGCTTATTTCCACACTTAGGCTTAAAAACATGGCGTTAGAGGGTGAGAACTCGAAACAGCCCCCGAACGGCCCCGTGGGTGGCACCAACACCTCCCACGGGACCAACGTAACTCGTAGGAACTGACCCCGCAGCCGCGGGTGTCCCGGTTTGAGAGTACGATGGTAATTTGCTTATTTCTACACTTAGGCTTAAAAACATGGCGTTAACTCGAAACAGCCCCCGAACGGCCCCGTGGGTGGTACCAACACCTCCCACGGGACCAACGTAACTCGTAGGAACTGACCCCGCAGCTGCGGGTCTCCCGGTTTGAGAGTACGACGGTAATTTGCTTATTTCCACACTTAGGCTTAAAAACATGGCGTTAGAGGGTGAGAACTCGAAACAGCCCCCGAACGGCCTCGTGGGTGGCACCAACACCTCCCAGGGGACCAACGTAACTCGTAGGAACTGACCCCGCAGCCGCGGGTGTCCCGGTTTGAGAGTACGACGGTACTTTGCTTATTTCCACACTTAGGCTTAAAAACATGGCGTTAGAGGGTGAGAACTCGAAACAGCCCCCGAACGGCCCCGTGGGTGGCACCAACACCTCCCACGGGACCAACGTAACTCGTAGGAACTGACCCCGCAGCCGCGGGTCTCCTGGTTTGAAAGTACGACGGTAATTTGCTTATTTCCACACTTAGGCTTAAAAACATGGCGTTAGAGGGTGAGAACTCGAAACAGCCCCCGAACGGCCCCGTGGGTGGCACCAACACCTCCCACGGGACCAACGTAACTCGTAGGAACTGACCCCGCAGCCGCGGGTGTCCCGATTTGAGAGTACGACGGTAATTTGCTTATTTCTACACTTAGGCTTAACATGGCGTTAGAGGGTGAGAACTCGAAACAGCCCCCGAACGGCCCCGTGGGTGGCACCAACACCTCCCACAGGACCAACGTAACTCGTAGGAACTGACCCCGCAGCCGCGGGTGTCCCGGTTTGAGAGTACGACGGTAATTTGCTTATTTCCACACTTAGGCTTAAAAACATGGCGTTAGAGGGTGAGAACTCGAAACAGCCCCCGAACGGCCCCGTGGGTGGCACCAACACCTCCCACGGGACCAACGTAACTCGTAGGAACTGACCCCGCAGCCGCGGGTCTCCCGATTTGAGAGTACGATGGTAATTTGCTTATTTCCTCACTTAGGCTTAAAAACATGGCGTTAGAGGGTGAGAACTCGAAACAGCCCCCGAACGGCCCCGTGGGTGGCACCAACACCTCCTACGGGACCAACGTAACTCGTAGGAACTGACCCCGCAGTTGCGGGTCTCCCGGTTTCAGAGTACGACGGTAATTTGCTTATTTCCACACTTAGGCTTTAAAACATGGCGTTAGAGGGTGAGAACTCGAAACAGCCCCCGAACGGCCCCGTGGGTGGCACCAACACCACCCACGGGACCAACGTAACTCGTAGGAACTGACCCCGCAGCCGAGGGTGTCCCGGTTTGAGAGTACGACGGTAATTTGCTTATTTCCACACTTAGACTTAAAAACATGGCGTTAGAGGGTGAGAACTCGAAACAGCCCCCGAACGGCCCCGTGGGTGGCACCAACACCTCCCACGGGACTAACGTAACTCGTAGGAACTGACCCCGCAGCCGCGGGTGTCCCGGTTTGAGAGTACGACGGTAATTTGCTTATTTCCACACTTAGGCTTAAAAACATGGCGTTAGAGGGGGGGAACTCGAAACAGCCCCCGAACGGCCCCGTGGGTGGCACCAACACCTCCCACGGGACCAACGTAACTCGTAGGAACTGACCCCGCAGCCGCGGGTGTCCCGGTTTGAGAGTACGACGGTAATTTGCTTATTTCTACACTTAGGCTTAAAAACATGGCGTTAGAGGGTGAGAACTCGAAACAGCCCCCGAAAGGCCCCGTGGGTGGCACCAACACCTCCCACGGGACCAACGTAACTCGTAGGAACTGACCCCGCAGCCGCGGGTGTCCCGGTTTGAGAGTACGATGGTAATTTGCTTATTTCTACACTTAGGCTTAAAAACATGGCGTTAGAGGGTGAGAACTCGAAACAGCCCCCGAACGGCCCCGTGGGTGGTACCAACACCTCCCACGGGACCAACGTAACTCGTAGGAACTGACCCCGCAGCTGCGGGTCTCCCGGTTTGAGAGTACGACGGTAATTTGCTTATTTCCACACTTAGGCTTAAAAACATGGCGTTAGAGGGTGAGAACTCGAAACAGCCCCCGAACGGCCCCGTGGGTGGCACCAACACCTCCCAGGGGACCAACGTAACTCGTAGGAACTGACCCCGCAGCCGCGGGTGTCCCGGTTTGAGAGTACGACGGTAATTTGCTTATTTCCACACTTAGACTTAAAAACATGGCGTTAGAGGGTGAGAACTCGAAACAGCCCCCGAACGGCCCCGTGGGTGGCACCAACACCTCCCACGGGACTAACGTAACTCGTAGGAACTGACCCCGCAGCCGCGGGTGTCCCGGTTTGAGAGTACGACGGTAATTTGCTTATTTCCACACTTAGGCTTAAAAACATGGCGTTAGAGGGGGGGAACTCGAAACAGCCCCCGAACGGCCCCGTGGGTGGCACCAACACCTCCCACGGGACCAACGTAACTCGTAGGAACTGACCCCGCAGCCGCGGGTGTCCCGGTTTGAGAGTACGACGGTAATTTGCTTATTTCTACACTTAGGCTTAAAAACATGGCGTTAGAGGGTGAGAACTCGAAACAGCCCCCGAAAGGCCCCGTGGGTGGCACCAACACCTCCCACGGGACCAACGTAACTCGTAGGAACTGACCCCGCAGCCGCGGGTGTCCCGGTTTGAGAGTACGATGGTAATTTGCTTATTTCTACACTTAGGCTTAAAAACATGGCGTTAGAGGGTGAGAACTCGAAACAGCCCCCGAACGGCCCCGTGGGTGGTACCAACACCTCCCACGGGACCAACGTAACTCGTAGGAACTGACCCCGCAGCTGCGGGTCTCCCGGTTTGAGAGTACGACGGTAATTTGCTTATTTCCACACTTAGGCTTAAAAACATGGCGTTAGAGGGTGAGAACTCGAAACAGCCCCCGAACGGCCCCGTGGGTGGCACCAACACCTCCCAGGGGACCAACGTAACTCGTAGGAACTGACCCCGCAGCCGCGGGTGTCCCGATTTAGGAGTACGACGGTACTTTGCTTATTTCCACCCTTAAGCTTTAAAACATGGCGTTAGAGGGTGAGAACTCGAAACAGCCACCGAATGGCCCCGTGGGTGGCACCAACACCTCCCACGGGACCAACGTAACTCGTCGGAACTGACCTCGCAGCCGCGGGTGTCCCGGTTTGAGAGTACGACGGTAATTTGCTTATTAGAGGGTGAGAACTCGAAACAGCCCCCGAACGGCCCCGTGGGTGGCACCAACACCTCCCACGGGACCAACGTAACTCGTAGGAACTGACCCCGCAGCCGCGGGTGTCCCGGTTTGAGAGTACGACGGTAATTTCCTTATTTCCACACTTGGCTTAAAAACATGGCGTTAGAGGGTGAGAACTCGAAACAGCCCCCGAACGGCCCCGTGGGTGGCACCAACACCTCCCACGGGACCAACGTAACTCGTAGGAACTGACCCCGCAGCCGCGGGTGTCCCGGTTTGAGAGTACGACGGTAATTTGCTTATTTCTACACTTAGGATTAAAAACATGGCGTTAGAGGGTGAGAACTCGAAACAGCCCCCGAAAGGCCCCGTGGGTGGCACCAACACCTCCCACGGGACCAACGTAACTCGTAGGAACTGACCCCGCAGCCGCGGGTGTCCCGGTTTGAGAGTAAGACGGTAATTTGCTTATTTCTACACTTAGGCTTAACATGGCGTTAGAGGGTGAAAACTCGAAACAGCCCCCGAACGGCCCCGTGGGTGGCACCAACACCTCCCACGGGACCAACGTAACTCGTAGGAACTGACCCCGCAGCCGCGGGTGTCCCGGTTTGAGAGTACGGCGGTAATTTACTTATTTCTGAAAACTCGAAACAGCCCCCGAACGGCCCCGTACGTGGCACCAACACCTCCCACGGGACCAACGTAACTCGTAGGAACTGACCCTGCAGCCGCGGGTGTCCCGGTTTGAGGGTACGACGGTAATTTGCATATTTCCACCATTAGGCTTAAAATCATAGCGTTAGAGGGTGAGAACTCGAAACAGCCCCCGAACGGCCCCGTGGGTGGCACCAACACCTCCCACGGGACCAACGTAACTCGTAGGAACTGACCCCACAGCCGCGGGTGTCCCGGTTTGAGAGTACGACGGTAATTTGCTTATTTCCACACTTAGGCTTAAAAACATGGCGTTAGAGGGTGAGAACTCGAAACAGCCCCCGAACGGCCCCGTGGGTGGCACCAACACCTCCCACGGGACTAACGTAACTCGTAGGAACTGACCCCGCAGCCGCGGGTATCCCGGTTTGAGAGTACGACGGTAATTTGCTTATTTCCACACTTAGGCTTAAAAACATGGCGTTAGAGGGTGAGAACTCGAAACAGCCCCCGAACGGCCCCGTGGGTGGCACCAACACCTACCACGGGACTAACGTAACTCGTAGGAACTGACCCCGTAGCCGCGGGTCTCCCGGTTTGAGAGTACGACGGTAGTTTGCTTATTTCCACACTTAGGCTTAAAAACATGGCGTTAGAGGGGGGGATATCGAAACAGCCCCCGAACGGCCCCGTGGGTGGCACCAACACCTCCCACGGGACCGATGTAACTCGTAGGAACTGACCCCGCAGCCGCGGGTGTCCCGGTTTGAGAGTACGACGGTAATTTGCTTATTTCCACACTTAGGCTTAAATACATGGCGTTAGAGGGTGAGAACTCGAAATAGCCCATCGAACGGCCCCGTGGGTGGCACCAACACCTCCCACGGGACCCACGTAACTCGTAGGAACTGACCCCGCAGCCGCGGGTGTCCCAGTTTGAGAGTACGAAGATAATCTGCTTATTTCCACACTTAGGCTTAAAAACATGGCGTTAGAGGATGAGAACTCGAAACAGCCCCCGAACGGCCCCGTGGGTGGCACCAACACCTCCCACGGGACCAACGTAACTCGTAGGAACTGACCCCGTAGCCGCGGGTGTCCCGGTTTGAGAGTACGACGGTAATTTGCTTATTTCTACACTTAGGCTTAACATGGCGTTAGAGGGTGAAAACTCGAAACAGCCCCCGAACGGCCCCGTGGGTGGCACCAACACCTCCCACGGGACCAACGTAACTCGTAGGAACTGACCCCGCAGCCGCGGGTGTCCCGGTTTGAGCGTACGATGGTAATTTGCTTATTTCCACCCTTAGGCTTTAAAACATGGCGTTAGAGGGTGAGAACTCGAAACAGCCACCGAACGGCCCCGTGGGTGGCACCAACACCTCCCACGGGACCAATGTAACTCGTAGGAACTGACCCCGCAGCCGCGGGTGTCCCGGTTTGAGAGTACGACGGTAATTTCCTTATTTCCACACTTAGGCTTAAAAACATGGCGTTAGAGGGTGAGAACTCGAAACAGCCCCCGAACGGCCCCGTGGGTGGCACCAACACCTCCCACGGGACCAACATAACTCGTAGGAACTGACCCCGCAGCCGCGGGTCTCCCGGTTTGAGAGTATGACGGTAATTTGCTTATTTCCTCACATAGGCTTAAAAACATGGCGTTAGAGGGTGAGAACTCGAAACAGCCCCCGAACGGCCCCGTGGGTGGCACCAACACCTCCCACGGGACCAACGTAACTCGTAGGAACTGACCCCGCAGCCGCGGGTCTCCCGGTTTGAGAGTACGACGGTAATTTGCTTATTTCCACACTTAGGCGTAAAAACATGGCGTTAGAGGGTGTGAACTCGAAACAGCCCCCGAACGGCCTCGTGGGTGGCACCAACACCTCCCACGGGACCAACGTAACTCGTAGGAACTGACCCCGCAGCTGCGGGTGTCCCGGTTTGAGAGTACGACGGTAATTTGCTTATTTCTACACTTAGGCTTAATATGGCGTTAGAGGGTGAGAACTCGAAACAGCACCCGAACGGCCCCGTGAGTGGCACCAACACCTCCCACGGGACCAACGTAACTCGTAGGAACTGACCCCGCAGCCGCGGGTGTCCCGGTTTGAGAGTACGACGGTAATTTGCTTATTTCCACACTTAGGCTTAAAAACATGGCGTTAGAGGGTGAGAACTTGAAACAGCCCCCGAACGGCCCCGTGGGTGGCACCAACACCTCCCACGGGACCAACGTAACTCGTAGGAACTGACCCCGCAGCCGCGGGTCTCCCGGTTTGAGAGTACGACGGTAATTTGCTTATTTCCACACTTAGGCTTAAAAACATGGCGTTAGAGGGTGAGAACTCGAAACAGCCCCCGAACGGCCCCGTGGGTGGCACCAACACCTCCCACGGGACCAACGTAACTCGTAGGAACTGACCCCGCAGCCGCGGGTCTCCTGGTTTGAAAGTACGACGGTAATTTGCTTATTTCCACACTTAGGCTTAAAAACATGGCGTTAGAGGGTGAGAACTCGAAACAGCCCCCGAACGGCCCCGTGGGTGGCACCAACACCTCCCACGGGACCAACGTAACTCGTAGGAACTGACCCCGCAGCCGCGGGTGTCCCGATTTGAGAGTACGACGGTAATTTGCTTATTTCTACACTTAGGCTTAACATGGCGTTAGAGGGTGAGAACTCGAAACAGCCCCCGAACGGCCCCGTGGGTGGCACCAACACCTCCCACAGGACCAACGTAACTCGTAGGAACTGACCCCGCAGCCGCGGGTGTCCCGGTTTGAGAGTACGACGGTAATTTGCTTATTTCCACACTTAGGCTTAAAAACATGGCGTTAGAGGGTGAGAACTCGAAACAGCCCCCGAACGGCCCCGTGGGTGGCACCAACACCTCCCACGGGACCAACGTAACTCGTAGGAACTGACCCCGCAGCCGCGGGTCTCCCGATTTGAGAGTACGATGGTAATTTGCTTATTTCCTCACTTAGGCTTAAAAACATGGCGTTAGAGGGTGAGAACTCGAAACAGCCCCCGAACGGCCCCGTGGGTGGCACCAACACCTCCTACGGGACCAACGTAACTCGTAGGAACTGACCCCGCAGTTGCGGGTCTCCCGGTTTCAGAGTACGACGGTAATTTGCTTATTTCCACACTTAGGCTTTAAAACATGGCGTTAGAGGGTGAGAACTCGAAACAGCCCCCGAACGGCCCCGTGGGTGGCACCAACACCACCCACGGGACCAACGTAACTCGTAGGAACTGACCCCGCAGCCGAGGGTGTCCCGGTTTGAGAGTACGACGGTAATTTGCTTATTTCCACACTTAGACTTAAAAACATGGCGTTAGAGGGTGAGAACTCGAAACAGCCCCCGAACGGCCCCGTGGGTGGCACCAACACCTCCCACGGGACTAACGTAACTCGTAGGAACTGACCCCGCAGCCGCGGGTGTCCCGGTTTGAGAGTACGACGGTAATTTGCTTATTTCCACACTTAGGCTTAAAAACATGGCGTTAGAGGGGGGGAACTCGAAACAGCCCCCGAACGGCCCCGTGGGTGGCACCAACACCTCCCACGGGACCAACGTAACTCGTAGGAACTGACCCCGCAGCCGCGGGTGTCCCGGTTTGAGAGTACGACGGTAATTTGCTTATTTCTACACTTAGGCTTAAAAACATGGCGTTAGAGGGTGAGAACTCGAAACAGCCCCCGAAAGGCCCCGTGGGTGGCACCAACACCTCCCACGGGACCAACGTAACTCGTAGGAACTGACCCCGCAGCCGCGGGTGTCCCGGTTTGAGAGTACGATGGTAATTTGCTTATTTCTACACTTAGGCTTAAAAACATGGCGTTAGAGGGTGAGAACTCGAAACAGCCCCCGAACGGCCCCGTGGGTGGTACCAACACCTCCCACGGGACCAACGTAACTCGTAGGAACTGACCCCGCAGCTGCGGGTCTCCCGGTTTGAGAGTACGACGGTAATTTGCTTATTTCCACACTTAGGCTTAAAAACATGGCGTTAGAGGGTGAGAACTCGAAACAGCCCCCGAACGGCCCCGTGGGTGGCACCAACACCTCCCAGGGGACCAACGTAACTCGTAGGAACTGACCCCGCAGCCGCGGGTGTCCCGGTTTGAGAGTACGACGGTAATTTGCTTATTTCCACACTTAGACTTAAAAACATGGCGTTAGAGGGTGAGAACTCGAAACAGCCCCCGAACGGCCCCGTGGGTGGCACCAACACCTCCCACGGGACTAACGTAACTCGTAGGAACTGACCCCGCAGCCGCGGGTGTCCCGGTTTGAGAGTACGACGGTAATTTGCTTATTTCCACACTTAGGCTTAAAAACATGGCGTTAGAGGGGGGGAACTCGAAACAGCCCCCGAACGGCCCCGTGGGTGGCACCAACACCTCCCACGGGACCAACGTAACTCGTAGGAACTGACCCCGCAGCCGCGGGTGTCCCGGTTTGAGAGTACGACGGTAATTTGCTTATTTCTACACTTAGGCTTAAAAACATGGCGTTAGAGGGTGAGAACTCGAAACAGCCCCCGAAGGGCCCCGTGGGTGGCACCAACACCTCCCACGGGACCAACGTAACTCGTAGGAACTGACCCCGCAGCCGCGGGTGTCCCGGTTTGAGAGTACGATGGTAATTTGCTTATTTCTACACTTAGGCTTAAAAACATGGCGTTAGAGGGTGAGAACTCGAAACAGCCCCCGAACGGCCCCGTGGGTGGTACCAACACCTCCCACGGGACCAACGTAACTCGTAGGAACTGACCCCGCAGCTGCGGGTCTCCCGGTTTGAGAGTACGACGGTAATTTGCTTATTTCCACACTTAGGCTTAAAAACATGGCGTTAGAGGGTGAGAACTCGAAACAGCCCCCGAACGGCCCCGTGGGTGGCACCAACACCTCCCAGGGGACCAACGTAACTCGTAGGAACTGACCCCGCAGCCGCGGGTGTCCCGATTTAGGAGTACGACGGTACTTTGCTTATTTCCACCCTTAAGCTTTAAAACATGGCGTTAGAGGGTGAGAACTCGAAACAGCCACCGAATGGCCCCGTGGGTGGCACCAACACCTCCCACGGGACCAACGTAACTCGTCGGAACTGACCTCGCAGCCGCGGGTGTCCCGGTTTGAGAGTACGACGGTAATTTGCTTATTAGAGGGTGAGAACTCGAAACAGCCCCCGAACGGCCCCGTGGGTGGCACCAACACCTCCCACGGGACCAACGTAACTCGTAGGAACTGACCCCGCAGCCGCGGGTGTCCCGGTTTGAGAGTACGACGGTAATTTCCTTATTTCCACACTTGGCTTAAAAACATGGCGTTAGAGGGTGAGAACTCGAAACAGCCCCCGAACGGCCCCGTGGGTGGCACCAACACCTCCCACGGGACCAACGTAACTCGTAGGAACTGACCCCGCAGCCGCGGGTGTCCCGGTTTGAGAGTACGACGGTAATTTGCTTATTTCTACACTTAGGATTAAAAACATGGCGTTAGAGGGTGAGAACTCGAAACAGCCCCCGAAAGGCCCCGTGGGTGGCACCAACACCTCCCACGGGACCAACGTAACTCGTAGGAACTGACCCCGCAGCCGCGGGTGTCCCGGTTTGAGAGTAAGACGGTAATTTGCTTATTTCTACACTTAGGCTTAACATGGCGTTAGAGGGTGAAAACTCGAAACAGCCCCCGAACGGCCCCGTGGGTGGCACCAACACCTCCCACGGGACCAACGTAACTCGTAGGAACTGACCCCGCAGCCGCGGGTGTCCCGGTTTGAGAGTACGGCGGTAATTTACTTATTTCTGAAAACTCGAAACAGCCCCCGAACGGCCCCGTACGTGGCACCAACACCTCCCACGGGACCAACGTAACTCGTAGGAACTGACCCTGCAGCCGCGGGTGTCCCGGTTTGAGGGTACGACGGTAATTTGCATATTTCCACCATTAGGCTTAAAATCATAGCGTTAGAGGGTGAGAACTCGAAACAGCCCCCGAACGGCCCCGTGGGTGGCACCAACACCTCCCACGGGACCAACGTAACTCGTAGGAACTGACCCCACAGCCGCGGGTGTCCCGGTTTGAGAGTACGACGGTAATTTGCTTATTTCCACACTTAGGCTTAAAAACATGGCGTTAGAGGGTGAGAACTCGAAACAGCCCCCGAACGGCCCCGTGGGTGGCACCAACACCTCCCACGGGACTAACGTAACTCGTAGGAACTGACCCCGCAGCCGCGGGTATCCCGGTTTGAGAGTACGACGGTAATTTGCTTATTTCCACACTTAGGCTTAAAAACATGGCGTTAGAGGGTGAGAACTCGAAACAGCCCCCGAACGGCCCCGTGGGTGGCACCAACACCTACCACGGGACTAACGTAACTCGTAGGAACTGACCCCGTAGCCGCGGGTCTCCCGGTTTGAGAGTACGACGGTAGTTTGCTTATTTCCACACTTAGGCTTAAAAACATGGCGTTAGAGGGGGGGATATCGAAACAGCCCCCGAACGGCCCCGTGGGTGGCACCAACACCTCCCACGGGACCGATGTAACTCGTAGGAACTGACCCCGCAGCCGCGGGTGTCCCGGTTTGAGAGTACGACGGTAATTTGCTTATTTCCACACTTAGGCTTAAATACATGGCGTTAGAGGGTGAGAACTCGAAATAGCCCATCGAACGGCCCCGTGGGTGGCACCAACACCTCCCACGGGACCCACGTAACTCGTAGGAACTGACCCCGCAGCCGCGGGTGTCCCAGTTTGAGAGTACGAAGATAATCTGCTTATTTCCACACTTAGGCTTAAAAACATGGCGTTAGAGGATGAGAACTCGAAACAGCCCCCGAACGGCCCCGTGGGTGGCACCAACACCTCCCACGGGACCAACGTAACTCGTAGGAACTGACCCCGTAGCCGCGGGTGTCCCGGTTTGAGAGTACGACGGTAATTTGCTTATTTCTACACTTAGGCTTAACATGGCGTTAGAGGGTGAAAACTCGAAACAGCCCCCGAACGGCCCCGTGGGTGGCACCAACACCTCCCACGGGACCAACGTAACTCGTAGGAACTGACCCCGCAGCCGCGGGTGTCCCGGTTTGAGCGTACGATGGTAATTTGCTTATTTCCACCCTTAGGCTTTAAAACATGGCGTTAGAGGGTGAGAACTCGAAACAGCCACCGAACGGCCCCGTGGGTGGCACCAACACCTCCCACGGGACCAATGTAACTCGTAGGAACTGACCCCGCAGCCGCGGGTGTCCCGGTTTGAGAGTACGACGGTAATTTCCTTATTTCCACACTTAGGCTTAAAAACATGGCGTTAGAGGGTGAGAACTCGAAACAGCCCCCGAACGGCCCCGTGGGTGGCACCAACACCTCCCACGGGACCAACATAACTCGTAGGAACTGACCCCGCAGCCGCGGGTCTCCCGGTTTGAGAGTATGACGGTAATTTGCTTATTTCCTCACATAGGCTTAAAAACATGGCGTTAGAGGGTGAGAACTCGAAACAGCCCCCGAACGGCCCCGTGGGTGGCACCAACACCTCCCACGGGACCAACGTAACTCGTAGGAACTGACCCCGCAGCCGCGGGTCTCCCGGTTTGAGAGTACGACGGTAATTTGCTTATTTCCACACTTAGGCGTAAAAACATGGCGTTAGAGGGTGTGAACTCGAAACAGCCCCCGAACGGCCTCGTGGGTGGCACCAACACCTCCCACGGGACCAACGTAACTCGTAGGAACTGACCCCGCAGCTGCGGGTGTCCCGGTTTGAGAGTACGACGGTAATTTGCTTATTTCTACACTTAGGCTTAATATGGCGTTAGAGGGTGAGAACTCGAAACAGCACCCGAACGGCCCCGTGAGTGGCACCAACACCTCCCACGGGACCAACGTAACTCGTAGGAACTGACCCCGCAGCCGCGGGTGTCCCGGTTTGAGAGTACGACGGTAATTTGCTTATTTCCACACTTAGGCTTAAAAACATGGCGTTAGAGGGTGAGAACTTGAAACAGCCCCCGAACGGCCCCGTGGGTGGCACCAACACCTCCCACGGGACCAACGTAACTCGTAGGAACTGACCCCGCAGCCGCGGGTCTCCCGGTTTGAGAGTACGACGGTAATTTGCTTATTTCCACACTTAGGCTTAAAAACATGGCGTTAGAGGGTGAGAACTCGAAACAGCCCCCGAACGGCCCCGTGGGTGGCACCAACACCTCCCACGGGACCAACGTAACTCGTAGGAACTGACCCCGCAGCCGCGGGTGTCCCGGTTTGAGAGTACGACGGTAATTTGCTTATTTCCACACTAAAGCTTAAAAACATGGCGTTAGAGGGTGAGAACTCGAAACAGCCCCCGAACGGCCCCGTGGGTGGCACCAACACCTCCCATGGGACCAACGCAACTCGTAGGATCTGACCCCGCAGTCGCGGGTGTCCCGATTTGAGAGTACGACAGTAATTTACTTATTTCCACACTTAGACTTAAAAACATGGCGTTAGAGGGTGAGAACTCGAAACAGCCCCCGAACGGCCCCGTGGGTGGCACCAACACCTCCCACGGGACCAATGTAACTCGTAGGAACTAATCCCGCAGCCGCGGGTGTCCCAGTTTGAGAGTACGATGGTAATTTGCTTATTTCTACACTTAGGCTTAACATGGCGTTAGAGGGTGAAAACTCGAAACAGCCCCCGAACGGCCCCGTGGGTGGCACCAACACCTCCCACGGGACCAACGTAACTCGTAGGAACTGACCCCGCAGCCGCGGGTGTCCCAGTTTGAGAGTACGACGGTAATTTACTTATTTCCACACTTAGGCTTAAAAACATGGCGTTAGAGGGTGAGAACTCGAAACAGCCCCCGAACGGCCCCGTGGGTGGCACCAACACCTCCCACGGGACCAACGTAACTCGTAGGAACTGACCCCGCAGCCGTGGGTGTCCCGGTTTGAGAGTACGACGGTAATTTGCTTATTTCCACACTTAGGCTTAAAAAAATGGCGTTAGAGGGTGAGAACTCGAAACAGCTCCTGAACGGCCCCGTGGGTGGCATCAACACCTCCCACGGGACCAACGTAACTCGTAGGAACTAACCCCGCAGCCGCGGGTCTCCCGGTTTGAGAGTAAGACGGTAATTTGCTTATTTCCACACTTAGGCTTAAAAACATGGCGTTAGAGGGTGAGAACTCGAAACAGCCCCCGAACGGCCCCGTGGGTGGCACCAACACTTCCCACGGGACCAACGTAACTCGTAGGAACTGACCCCGCAGCCGCGGGTGTCCCGGTTTGAGAGTACGACGGTAATTTTCTTATTTCCACACTTAGGCTTAAAAACATGGCGTTAGAGGGTGAGAACTCGAAACAGCCCCCGAACGGCCCCGTGGGTGGCACCAACACCTCCCACGGGACCAACGTAACTCGTAGGAACTGACCCCGCAGCCACGGGTCTCCCGGTTTGAGAGTACGACGGTAATTTGCTTATTTCCACACTCAGGCTTAAAAACATGGCGTTAGAGGGTGAGAACTCGAAACAGCCCCCGAACGGCCCCGTGGGAGGCACCAACACCTCCCACGGGACCAACGTAACTCGTAGGAACTGACCCCGCAGCCGCGGGTGTCCCGGTTTGAGAGTACGACGGTAATTTGCTTATTTCCACACTTAGGCTTAAAAACATGGCGTTAGAGGGTGAGAACTCGAAACAGCTCCCGAACGGCCCCGTGGGTGGCACCAACACCTCCCACGGGACCAACGTAACTCGTAGGAACTGACCCCGCAGTCGCGGGTGTCCCGATTTGAGAGTACGATGGTAATTTGCTTATTTCCACACTTAGACTTAAAAACATGGCGTTAGAGGGTGAGAACTCGAAACAGCCCCCGAACGGCCCCGTGGGTGGCACCAACACCTCCCACGGGACCAACGTAACTCGTAGGAACTGACCCCGCAGCCGCGGGTGTCCCGGTTTGAGAGTACGACGGTAATTTGCTTATTTCCACACTTAGGCTTAAAAACATGGCGTTAGAGGGTGAGAACTCGAAATAGCTCCCGAACGGCCCCGTGGGTGGCACCAACACCTCCCACGGGACCAACGTAACTCGTAGGAACTGACCCCGCAGTCGCGGGTGTCCCGATTTGAGAGTACGATGGTAATTTGCTTATTTCCACACTTAGACTTAAAAACATGGCGTTAGAGGGTGAGAACTCGAAACAGCCCCCGAACGGCCCCGTGGGTGGCACCAACACCTCCCACGGGACCAACGTAACTCGTAGGGACTGCCCCCGCAGCTGCGGGTGTCCCGGTTTGAGAGTACGACGTTAATTTGCTTATTTCTACACTTAGGCTTAACATGGCGTTAGAGGGTGAAAACTCGAAACAGCCCCCGAACGGCCCCGTGGGTGGCACCAACACCTCCCACGGGACCAACGTAACTCGTAGGAACTGACCCCGCAGCCGCGGGTGTCCCGGTTTGAGCGTACGATGGTAATTTGCTTATTTCCACCCTTAGGCTTTAAAACATGGCGTTAGAGGGTGAGAACTCGAAACAGCCACCGAACGGCCCCGTGGGTGGCACCAACACCTCCCACGGGACCAATGTAACTCGTAGGAACTGACCCCGCAGCCGCGGGTGTCCCGGTTTGAGAGTACGACGGTAATTTCCTTATTTCCACACTTAGGCTTAAAAACATGGCGTTAGAGGGTGAGAACTCGAAACAGCCCCCGAACGGCCCCGTGGGTGGCACCAACACCTCCCACGGGACCAACGTAACTCGTAGGAACTGACCCCGCAGCCGCGGGTCTCCCGGTTTGAGAGTATGACGGTAATTTGCTTATTTCCTCACATAGGCTTAAAAACATGGCGTTAGAGGGTGAGAACTCGAAACAGCCCCCGAACGGCCCCGTGGGTGGCACCAACACCTCCCACGGGACCAACGTAACTCGTAGGAACTGACCCCGCAGCCGCGGGTCTCCCGGTTTGAGAGTACGACGGTAATTTGCTTATTTCCACACTTAGGCGTAAAAACATGGCGTTAGAGGGTGTGAACTCGAAACAGCCCCCGAACGGCCTCGTGGGTGGCACCAACACCTCCCACGGGACCAACGTAACTCGTAGGAACTGACCCCGCAGCTGCGGGTGTCCCGGTTTGAGAGTACGACGGTAATTTGCTTATTTCTACACTTAGGCTTAATATGGCGTTAGAGGGTGAGAACTCGAAACAGCACCCGAACGGCCCCGTGGGTGGCACCAACACCTCCCACGGGACCAACGTAACTCGTAGGAACTGACCCCGCAGCCGCGGGTGTCCCGGTTTGAGAGTACGACGGTAATTTGCTTATTTCCACACTTAGGCTTAAAAACATGGCGTTAGAGGGTGAGAACTTGAAACAGCCCCTGAACGGCCCCGTGGGTGGCACCAACACCTCCCACAGGACCAACGTAACTCGTAGGAACTGACCCCGCAGCCGCGGGTCTCCCGGTTTGAGAGTACGACGGTAATTTGCTTATTTCCACACTTAGGCTTAAAAACATGGCGTTAGAGGGTGAGAACTCGAAACAGCCCCCGAACGGCCCCGTGGGTGGCACCAACACCTCCCACGGGACCAACGTAACTCGTAGGAACTGACCCCGCAGCCGCGGGTGTCCCGGTTTGAGAGTACGACGGTAATTTGCTTATTTCCACACTTAGGCTTAAAAACATGGCGTTAGAGGGTGAGAACTCGAAACAGCCCCCGAACGGCCCCGTGGGTGGCACCAACACATCCCATGGGACCAACGCAACTCGTAGGAACTGACCCCGCAGTCGCAGGTGTCCCGATTTGAGAGTACGACAGTAATTTACTTATTTCCACACTTAGACTTAAAAACATGGCGTTAGAGGGTGAGAACTCGAAACAGCCCCCGAACGGCCCCGTGGGTGGCACCAACACCTCCCACGGGACCAACGTAACTCGTAGGAACTAACCCCGCAGCCGCGGGTGTCCCAGTTTGAGAGTACGATGGTAATTTGCTTATTTCTACACTTAGGCTTAACATGGCGTTAGAGGGTGAAAACTCGAAACAGCTCCCGAACGGCCCAGTGGGTGGCACCAACACCTCCCACGGGACCAACGTAACTCGTAGGAACTGACCCCGCAGCCGCGGGTGTCCCAGTTTGAGAGTACGACGGTAATTTACTTATTTCCACACTTAGGCTTAAAAACATGGCGTTAGAGGGTGAGAACTCGAAACAGCCCCCGAACGGCCCCGTGGGTGGCACCAACACCTCCCACGGGACCAACGTAACTCGTAGGAACTGACCCCGCAGCCGTGGGTGTCCCGGTTTGAGAGTACGACGGTAATTTGCTTATTTCCACACTTAGGCTTAAAAACATGGCGTTAGAGGGTGAGAACTCGAAACAGCTCCCGAACGGCCCCGTGGGTGGCATCAACACCTCCCACGGGACCAACGTAACTCGTAGGAACTAACCCCGCAGCCGCGGGTCTCCCGGTTTGAGAGTAAGACGGTAATTTGCTTATTTCCACACTTAGGCTTAAAAACATGGCGTTAGAGGGTGAGAACTCGAAACAGCCCCCGAACGGCCCCGTGGGTGGCACCAACACCTCCCACGGGACCAACGTAACTCGTAGGAACTGACCCCGCAGCCGCGGGTGTCCCGGTTTGAGAGTACGACGGTAATTTGCTTATTTCCACACTTAGGCTTAAAAACATGGCGTTAGAGGGTGAGAACTCGAAACAGCTCCCGAACGGCCCCGTGGGTGGCACCAACACCTCCCACGGGAACAACGTAACTCGTAGGAACTGACCCCGCAGTCGCGGGTGTCCCGATTTGAGAGTACGATGGTAATTTGCTTATTTCCACACTTAGACTTAAAAATATGGCGTTAGAGGGTGAGAACTCGAAACAGCCCCCGAACGGCCCCGTGGGTGGCACCAACACCTCCCACGGGACCAACATAACTCGTAGGAACTGACCCCGCAGCTGCGGGTGTCCCGGTTTGAGAGTACGACGGTAATTTGCTTATTTCTACACTTAGGCTTAACATGGCGTTAGAGGGTGAAAACTCGAAACAGACCACGAACGGCCCCGTGGGTGGCACCAACACCTCCCACGGGACCAACGTAACTCGTAGGAACTGACCCCGCAGCCGCGGGTGTCCCGGTTTGAGAGTACGACGGTAATTTACTTATTTCTGAAAACTCGAAACAACCCCCGAACGGCCCCGTGGGTGGCACCAACACCTCCCACGGGACCAACGTAACTCGTAGGAACTGACCCCGCAGCCGCGGGTGTCCCGGTTTGAGAGTACGACGGTAATTTGCTTATTTCCACACTTATACTTAAAAACATGGCGTTAGAGGGTGAGAACTCGAAACAGCCCCCGAACGGCCCCGTGGGTGGCACCAACACCTCCCACGGGACCAACGTAACTCATAGGAACTGACCCCGCAGCCGCGTGTCACCCGGTTTGAGAGTACGGCGGTAATTTGCTTATTTCCACACTTAGGCTTAAAAACATGGCGTTAGAGGGTGAGAACTCGAAACAGCCCCCGAACGGCCCCGTGGGTGGCACCAACACCTCCCAGGGGACCAACGTAACTCGTAGGAACTGACCCCGCAGCCGCGGGTGTCCCGGTTTGAGAGTACGACGGTAATTTGCTTATTTCCACACTTAGGCTTAAAAACATGGCGTTAGAGGGTGAGAACTTGAAACAGCCCCCGAACGGCAACGTGGGTGGCACCAACACCTCCCACGGGACCAACGTAACTCGTAGGAAATGACCCCGCAGCCGCGGGTGTCCCGATTTGAGAGTAAGACGGTAATTTTCTTATTTCTACACTTAGGCTTAACATGGCGTTAGATGGTGAGAACTCGAAACAGCCCCTGAACGGCCCCGTGGGTGGCACCAACACCTCCCACGGGACCAACGTAACTCGTAGGAACGGACCCCGCAGTCGCGGGTCTCCCGGTTTGAGAGTACGACGGTAATTTGCTTATTTCCACACTTAGGCATAAAAACATGGCGTTAGAGGGTGAGAAATCGAAACAGCCCCCGAACGGCCCCGTGGGTGGCACCAACACCTCCCACGGGACCAAAGTAACTCGTAGGAAC